>OX578137.1:111506921-111869421 GCA_951213105.1 Amaurobius ferox | reverse complement strand
ACATCACCATATGACGGGCTTAACATCAATTGTATAGTAATTACTAAGTGAAGCCGAGCAAGAAGTAGATTTTTAATTACGATATAATTTCATTTCAATTACGATGTTCGAGACATTTATTATAACGCAGATTAACCTAGTGCAGATGAAAAGTTTCGCTTAATGCTTTTCACAGTTTTGATGTGTATATATGAAAAAAATTAGGTTGGTAAGTGGGGCTAGTAGGAAGCAGAACTCCCTTGTGCATATTCAATTAACTGTCAATGGATTTAGGACTCCTAATGGGATGATGGATATCAGAATGTATCAAAAATATGCTAAATACGTGTGTGTGATTCCTACTTACCTTTGCAAAAACTCGTTCTGTTGAGCAAGGAGATAGCGGCGGCTAATTAGAACCAGTTACGATCCAGTTTTACTCAGGGCTTTTTTTAGGGTTACTGTCGAGACATTTTGACCTTCCTGTAATTGACATCTTTTCTTAGTGCTTGGTTTGATTTGCATTTTGCCAGGCGAACGTATTTATGGCGTGGACACGTCAGCGGTTCTTCATAAAATTGCTGAATGTAATTCGGTAAATGAAGTTTCATAGGATAGAATAGAATAATGATTTGTTTTACTATACACATACACACTGTATACTATACACACTGTAAAACATTTCTTGGATCAAGTAATTTCTCTGATCAAAGTATGCATAAGTCCTGGTGTGCATTAAAAAACAAACAAACAAACAAACAAAAACAGTAAAGAGTTAATATAACCCAATCAAATGTGCATATAAAGAGCAATAAAGCGCCAAAAATAATCCAGTTGAATGTGCATAAAAATAATAGCAGCGCATTAAAATAATCCAATTAAATGTGCATCAAAATAACAGTAGAACGCCAAAATGATCCAATAGAATGTACATTAAAATAACAGTAGAACGCCAAAATAATCCAATAAAATGTACATTAAAATAACAGTTGAACGCTAAAATAGTCCAATTAAATGTACATTAAAATAACAGTAGAACGTCAAAATAATTCAATCCAATCAAATCTGAGAGCTGCAAGCATTGATGGAAGAAATTTTTCTTGTTTAATTTTTTATGTAACAAGAAAACTTTCTGCACCCCCCTAGTCAGCTTGATTTTTGTTTCTTACAGAACCACATGGTGCATCTTTTTTTTTACAGTGTAAAAATCCTTTAATGTTGAAAATATTGTAGGGTTTAAGATACTACAGACTTTATAGGCTGTTTTATTTCTAATTATAAGGAGCAGCTAAACTCGTCCGAGATAATGTTGAAGTAAATTTACCCGGTAAAAAATATGAAAAGCCATAAACCTGTTTTCAATTTATCTCAATAAATTAGTGAAAAAAATTACATAAATTCGTTGAACCATTTACGAGTTATAAGCGGTCATTAGTAACAATTAAAAGCAAGTATTTTACTTCCCTTTCTTCTGCAGACAGGTATAGGAGGAATAAAAAACTTAAATTAAAAAAAAAGTTCCCTGGATATTCAGCCTTATTGCTTGAAAAATTTAATTTTAATCGATCACGTATTTTAGGATATATTTCGTTTATAGATGTAATTTTGAATTTTTCTTAATTTATTAAAGCGGCATAAAACTGGAAATATACTTAGCTATAAATTTGCTTCTTATTAAAATTAAGCTCAACTAGTGGAAAAATTCATAAATCAATCCGTCGAGCTGTTTATTCTCGTGTTATAAGCAGTCGTGATAATTTTTAACACTTTACTACATAGTTGAAAAGTGTTTACGACTTTGTTCATTCTGTCTGTCTGTCCGTTCGCACGATAACTGACGTAAAAATGATTTTATCAAAATAAAATTTTAGTATGTTGTTGAGACGGTGTATGTGACATATGGGAATGTAAATGAATAATATCACCCAATTAGTTTTGGATTGAACCCGGGTTGAAAAAATGAAATACATCGAACCCTATGGGTCCCAATTTTGCAAACATTTTTTAAGCAGAGTTAAAATTCACAAATTGCTTCGAAAATTTTAGGAAATATTCAAATGATCCTATAAAATATATATAAAAAAAATTCAGCAAAATATGTTCGGTAGTTTTTTAAATAAAATTGAAATAATTACACCCGTATAATATGAAGAGATCACGTGACCCACTTCAAAATAAAATATGGCATCCATCTTTTTTCACAGAGTAAAAATAGTGATTTAAAAGTTTTTTTAAATTTAGATTTAGTGTTGCATCTGTCTTAAAACCGCTTTATTTTTAATTTTTTTCTGTGCATCTATATTCTGCGCCAACGCAATTACAATATTTTTGAGTTTAAATGATCATCAAATTTTGATTATTTCTACAACGAAGTCTAATTTTAATGTATGCAGAACGTAAACAAGTGATTGTAAGATGAGTTGTATAAGAATTGCAGAGTTTTTTTCATGCAAAATTAATTAACTCTGGAGTCTGGAATAAAAGTGTATGAATGAAATATTCACTGCTTTTACATAGAGAGACAGACGATTTATATTTAGATGACATCATTTGAATAAAGTTCATTTTTCTCAATGAAGTTTTAAGCTTTCAAGTAAAATAAATTATTGTAGTTCTGTGATATAAAAACTACCACCACCGTGCCACCCCCCATTGGGTTTGGTCATAGACATAGATTGGGTGGCAAATGAAACGAACCATTGTGTGTGTTCCCTATCTAACCAACGGCAGACGTCCCTCTTTTCTTCGTTGTACTTATTTTAATTACTCGTCGTTATTCAAAATTTTTAATTTGACTAATAGGCACGGCATTAGAGTGTTTCTAATGCAACCATGAAGAGCACTTATTTCTCTTAAATTTCTCTACTTTCAAAAATCAATTTTTCTATTTTCAGCCAAGACTAAAAGTATTGTAAACTGTACTTAATACACCACCTTGAGGTACAGAACACGTGTTTCAAAATGACACAGAGCTTTCGCATAGCATAGTGTCTATCATCAGTAGCAATAATAAGGATATAACTGAACGCGCCATGGCTTTTTGAAAAAAAATTTCTGTACGTCAAGGCGGTGTATTAAATGCAGTTAACAACATTTGTAGTCTTTGCTGAAAATATTAAAATATTTTAGATGTGTTTTACCATACTTAAAAATATATTTTTTTCTACCCACCACATAATTCCGCAGGAGGTAAAAGCCAGGATATTTCCCAGACCAGGGGCTCCAAAAACTAAATTCCTTGATTCTTAATCCTGAGTGAGGTATTCCTCACCTTTCTGGGTTAAATAAAAACAAGAAAGATCAATCATGCAAAAGAAACGATTATGAAACACTTTCCAACTGAAATTCAATTTTGTTTAAACATCTATAAAATGCGAGATCGAATCTTTCTTCCCCTGCCCATTACTTCTCGGAAGGACTTTCATACCTCCTGATGTAATCAAGATTGATTCAACCTACTGATCTAATCAAATTACTTCTCGAAGGATTTAATGTGACCCTATTCCACGTAGACACGGGGTCGTGCGACAGATAAACAAACAAATAGGATGTTATTTTTTGTTATTCTGAAATTTTCTGTAGGGTGATGAAATTTTCCCTAATATAAGTCGCATTGCCCGAATAATAATAATAATAATAATAATAATAATAATAATAATAATAATAATAATAGTAAAAATACGAACATCAAAATCCATCGCGTGGTTTAGGAGATATTTAAATTAGAAAAGTGTATTGAAATTTTCCTTTTCATAGTTTCGATGAACCTATAGAAACTATACATGTCTATGATATGGAATAAATGTGTAAATAATTTTAATTTATCTAATTCACTAATTTACAACAGGTACATAAAGAGCGAGACAAATTAGTAGAATACCCGTTGAATGTCATCTTGACTTTTACAACAGTTTTAAGCGACCCAATTTCATTTTCTCTCTCACCAAAACACCAAATTTTAATTCTCTACCTTACTTAAGAGTGGCAATTTCTCATTTATTCGTCCAACTGATTTATTCGTCAACTAGGCTTCGTTGTAGAAATAATCAAATTTGGATAATCATTTGAACTCAAATATATTGTATTTGCGTTGTTTCAGTATGTGATGCACAGAATTTAAACAAAAATAAAGTAGTTTTAGGACGGATACAACACTCAATATGAATTAAAAAGAACTTAAAAAATCACGATTTTGAAACAAGATGGATGCCATATATCATTTTGAAGTGGGTCATGTGATCTTTCCATTTCATGGTCACGTGATCGTTTCATATAAGATGTGTAATTATTATTTTAATTTTTATTTAAAAAACTACTATATTTCGCTACTATATTTCTAGAATATATTTCGCAGAATTTTTTTTTATATATTTTATGGAATAATTTGAATATTACCTAAAATTTTCGAAGCAATTTGTGAATTTTGAATCCGCTTAAAAAATGTTTGAAAAATTAGGTCTCATAGGGCTCAATGTATTTCATTTTTTCAACCCGGGTTCAATCCAAAACTAATTGGGTGATATTATTCATTTATATTCCCATAGGTCCTACAGACCGTCTGAACAACATACTAAAATTTCATTTTAATTAAGTCATTTTTACGACAGTTATCGTGCTAACGGACAGACAGAGTGAACAAAGTCATAAACACTTTCAACTTTGTTGCAAAGTGTTAAAAAAGAAAA
This sequence comes from Amaurobius ferox, assembly GCA_951213105.1. Lineage (NCBI taxonomy): Eukaryota > Metazoa > Arthropoda > Arachnida > Araneae > Amaurobiidae > Amaurobius > Amaurobius ferox. Next base: position 111,864,757 of record OX578137.1, on the reverse strand, counting down.
AAAAATGTTTTCCTTCGTGATGGAATGCGCTAGATTCACAAGAACACGATAACAGATTTTTCGCATAATAATAATAGTTAAAAAGAAGGAGCGAAAGAAAATTTTTAATGTTATGTGGTTCTTTTTGGTGATGGGTTGGGGGAGGACCTTCTTGAAAGCAATAAAAGTGACTGATAATTGGAATAACGCATTATATGCTGCAAATGTTTCTGGAGAGCCAACAGGCAAAATTGTAAAATCGAAAGAAGGAATGAAAATTAATACAGGAACCGAAAGAACTCATTTAAATTTGGCTGAAAGCTAAGACTTGAAAATAATTTAACAATTTGAGACTTGAAAGTAATTTAACTATGACTGAGAATTCTTACTTTTAATGACATTTTTTAATAATTCTTTTTATGGTGGCGACATCTTTGAGAGAAATTTTTAACTATACAGGGGGAAAAATAAATTCTGTGGTGGCGACATCTATGAGAGATAAACCTATATACATATAGACACACATTTTCATAAAGCTTTACATGTCGAATTACAGTTTCTATTTCGAAATACTAGCTAAAAAGCAAACTAAATAATAGTTTGTGAAATATGCTAGAAAAGTATAGCATTTGTTATTCGAAATTTTTATTAAATATACTTAGTTAAAATATAAATTCAGAATAAATGCAATTAGTAAAAGACATATAAGCATAAAATTAAAGACACATATCATAGATAAAAAGGTCATCTAATCAAATAAAACCATCTTATAAGACGTACAAATGTTAAAAGGCCAGAGCGCTTTCGGGTATCTCTATACCCTTCATCAGTGGCTATATGAAAAATTACCGTGGAAACAAGAACATATGTAGTAAGTAAGTAAAGTAAGTAAAAGTGACAGAAAGAGGTTAAATGGGTAAGATAGTTACAAAATTTGATCAGAATTAATTTTCTAATATATATATATATATATATATATATATATATATATATATATATATATATATATATATATATATTTATATATTTATATATATATATATATATATATATTATATATATATATATATGTATATATATATATATATATATATATATATATATATATATATATATATATATATATATATATATATATATATATATATATATATATATATATATATATATATATATATATATTTAAAATAGTTTTTAAATATTTTTTTTTTAAATATTTGCACAGCGTTTGCAAATCAAATGAAGTTCTGTTCTTGCATTTCATATCTAAATTTTTAATATATTTGAAATAATTAATCCAGACTATTATTTAATATGTTTATCAATCATAACGTGTGTAAATTAAATAGGGTGTGTGTTTTAGTTGCAATACATTGCATTTTAATAACAATAAACAAAAATGCTACTAGTAAGGAAAACCTTTCAAAACTTCCTTGAAGAAAGCAGGCATATGTTGGTTAGCTGACGACAATTGTTTGGAGGCGCAGGCCAGAATAGCAAACAGTAGCTTTTAACTTATCTTTTAACAATCGCTAAGAACGAACTGTGACAACGCAAGCAAGTTACAAGTCAAATAAAGCTAGAACATTTAAGGCGATAAATGTGCTTGTGGGTGGTATCAGCCATTGAAAAAAATAACCATAAACATATTACGATTAAGAATCTTTTGTTATTGTCTTGTTAATTACTGCCTTGTTACCTTGTAATTTTTTTTTATCTTTCTTCCTTTGCAAGGGTTTGATACTTTTCTTCTCTTATTCATTTTTTAAACAATAATTTAACGGTTTATATATTTTTTTTCCTTCGTTTTATTTTAAATTTCATATCAATACGTATTTCATTTTCAGAACCAGCTCCCTTCGTCTTCGTGGGCAGGGGAGAGCCCTTTATCGCCCTTTGTTGATATGTTTATCGTATTTTTTTAATGGCTGATACCACCCTCTAGCGTATTTTTTGCTTTTGGTGTTATAGCTTTGCTTGAATTGTTATTAGTTTGCCACGCAGTTCGTAGTTCGTTATTAGCTGCTGTTAAGAGCGCATACTGTTTGCGCATACTTTTGGCCTGAAGAAGGGGGCTGGCTCACAATGACCTCGAAATAATCGTTGCCACCTAACTGACATACGCCAGCTTTCTTCAAGGAAGTTTTGGTAGTTTTTTTCCCATTTTTAATTTCCTTATATACATATAATGTAAAGGAAAGTATTGTGACGGGAGAAAAATTCGAATTCCGGTTTTCGACGGAAGAGCACGTTTCAAGCATCCCTGCACACGAATCACACGTTTTTGAGGTGATGTCTGTGTGTGTGTGTGTGTGTGTGTGCGTGCGTGTGGAGACGATATCTCACGATCGAATGGAGTGATTCGAACGAAATTTGGTGCAAAAATTACAATCCTTGCGTACTGGAAGCCTATTGTTTTTAAACGCAATCGAATGGTCAACCCCCCCCCCCCCCTATCTAAATTTTTGAGTGAAATTTTGAAAAAAATCATCAAAAGATAAAATTTTTTAATAAGGTTACGCAAATAGCCATTTCTTATGTGATTTTTCATTAGAAAACAATTGACACAAACTTTAGAACTCTAGCATGAACCGTTCTCGAGATATTGCACATTTTTCAAAAAAATTATCAAATAGTCATAAAAAAAAAAAAAAAAATTCCTGTTGAAAAGCATGTTCACTTTTCAGGTGTAACACCATGAGATAAATTGGGTGACATCATTCTCGTGGATCTAGCTCTTTCCATTCATGAAAAAAGATACGTTGAGTAATACTTTTGTATTTGAACGCCAATAGTTATTTATCTGCTGTAAGAGTAACTTATTTCTTCGTCCATAACGCTTGGCGAAATTTTGGCGACAAATTTGGTGGAATATCGCCAACTTGGCGACTTCTTAAATGTTGCCAAATTGATAAAAATGACGCTAAATTAACGAAAATGACGACTAAATGACGAAAATTCAAAATTCTGGAAATAATATAAGAATCTACTATAAAAATAACTCATTTTTCCGTCCGTAACGTTTGGAAAAATTTTGGTGATGAATTTGTCAGAATATCTCGAACTTGGTGATTTTTTAAATGTTGCCAAATTGACAAAAATGTCACTCAATTGCTAAAAATTCGCCAAATTAATGAAACTGATGTTAAATCAATGAAATGACGACTAATTGATGAAAGTTCAATATCTTGGAAAGAACATATGAATAGACTATAAGAATAACCCATTTCTCCGCCCGTCTGTGCATAACGCTTAGCGAGAATTTTAGCGGGACGTCGTCAACTTTAGTTTTGTTTACGAAACAGACAATATAGAGATGATTTGCGTATAGCATTCTGAGCACCTAGCTAACATGTAAGGTATAGCAAACCTTAGGTTTGCATTGCAAAAATATTTGTAACTTTTATATGTAACTAGCAACGATTACCCGACATTGCTCGGGATTTACTATGCAAAACTGTGATAAAAATTACACCGGAACATATAGGGCCGTGAATCTTATACATTGTTTTTTCACTGGGAAAGATGTAAATTCATTGCATTATGTAAGAAAAAGAAATCATTGCATTATATAAGTCATAGCTGCATAAGAAAGAATCTTCCTCATAAAATGCTGATAATTAAATAACCATTTTTAACACTTCACAATATAGTTGAAAAGTGTTTATGATTTTGTTCATTCTGTCTGTCTGTCTGTCCGTTAGCACGATAACTGTTCTAAAAATGACTTTATCAAAGTGAAATTTTAGTATGTTGTTCAGACGGTCTGTGGGACCTATGTCCCCAACTGGATTCCGGTGTAAATTGGGTGGCACTTCCCGGCCATCCAAACAGTTACCTTACACCTTTCTGGTAGGTCGGACGGTCTGGGTCTCAACAAAAACAACAGACAGCCAGCTGATTTATATTTCGATGACGCCATTTGAATCAAGTTCGTTTTTTCCGATGAAGTTTTAAATTTTCAAATATAATTAATTATTGCAGTATTGTGACATATTACCGCTGAATGTATCGCATTTTAGAGATGTTTAAGTAAAATTAAAGTTGGAAAGTGTTTCATAATCAATGCTTTATGCATGATTGATCTTTCTTGTGATTTCTTAATAATTTTCGTTGTTGAGTAAGACAGTGAGAAATAAACCATGGTGATAGTTTCCATTTCAATTCATATTTCAAACCTGTGATTTTCAAAAGTGATTAATACGTTCAATAAACTCCCACAAAACTCAGAGATTTAACTGACTTTCACGTTAAAACCAACGATTTCCAACCTTTTTCGTTGGAAATTATGGAGTTAGAGAGTAGAACTCCTAGGAAAAAGTTTCGTTTTCCATCAATATCTCGACAATCCCTGGTTTTAGAAACTCGAAACTTGGACTAAATTTATGGGGGGATATTTTAAAGCTATCCACCAAATTTCATTAAATTCGGTGCAGCCGTTCTACAGTGATAATGACACAAACGAAAGAGTCGTTTTTCACCAATATCTCGAGAACCACTGATCGTAAAAAACTCTAAACATAGACTAAATTTTAAGTAGGACTCTTTCAAGACTACCCACCAAATTTAATCAAATTCGGTTCAGCCGTTCCCCCGTGATGTTGGATCATACATACATACATACATACTTTTCTTCTTTATATATGTAGATTAAAGGTTGTGACATTTTGTGGAGTCTTAAATGGCGATTGGATATTTTCCTTATATATCAACACTAGAACGAGGGTATAGTTGTAGACTGTAATACTGAAACAGTTGAATGTATATAAACCATCATTTTAAATAAATAATTCAAATAATATCTAGCAAACTGCTAACTAGGAATTAACCAATGAGCACGTGGCAATTGCCCGTAGTCGATGGCCCACTTGGTCCCCATTACTGAAGTGCACTCCGGCCTTGTGTCTAGTGTGGTATTGACTGATACCGCACCCATATCATCAAAGTAGCTCGCAAAGTGTTCGTAGATGCAAAACAGCGCTTTTAAGCGCAGACTTCAACGCTGTGTTGCCATTCTACCTACAGTGATATGCTTTTCTTAGTATCATAAACGTTTATTTTATCTGTAACAATATTTCAGTATTTAAACAAATTTTTTGAGAGAAAATTTGCTCCATTTCAATATTAAAACTTTTTACCCTTTCAATCAGAATTACACAAAAAATCGAAGAGGGTATCGTTTTAATATAAAATATATCCCTTAAATTGAAAAAAAAAAAAAAAAAAAAAAAAAAGAGAAATCGGTTCGAAAGTAAGAAAAACCGTTTTTGCAAATTTTGTGCAAACCCGTACAAAATTTTCAATTACTAAGGAACCCCCCCCCCCTCTCAATGTCCAGAAAAAACGTAGAAATTGAAAGGAAAATATCGGGTAAAAGAATAATTACATCATCAAATACATATTTCTCACATAATAATTCCGATGGCCCCTCAGCCTTAAAAAATAAAGAAATAAATAAGAGGATGGTGTGATGCTATTTAAGGGTGCAAATCGGTCCAATTGCCCCTTGGCGATATCTTGGCGACTTTTTTAAATGCCACTAAATTGATAAAAATGACACTAAATGGGAAGTAATGTTTCGTAAATTCTGATTTCCGTCCATTTGACGGACATATCTTCTAGCATATAAGAAAAGTTCTTCTTTTCGTTTTCTGTGACACTTGATGATGTATTTGGCGAACTTGGGGATATTTCGACCTAGATTGACGAAAATATTGTCAAAATTGCAAAAATGACGATAAATTAATGAAACTGACGCCTAATTAATGAACTAATAATTAAAATATTTTAATATATGGACTATAATGCTTATTGAGGATGCTATCAATATTGATAATTGTTAATTTTGAGTTGTGTAATATCTGAGTTAATTAGGCACTTTGAAATAGTATTACATGTTGTCATCCGGCAAATCGCCAAATATACAATTCAACGTTAAAAACATAGTACTATGGATCTGATACATTACTAGCAGCATACCCGTTCTTCGTACGGAGTATATAATATAAAAAAACTTATAATTCACAATCATGTACAAATTATGTTAAAATATTAAATTTATTGCTCATAAAGAGAAGTTTAAGAATATCTGTTCCCACTATGTAAAATTATCTTCACGAGCAGATCTGATGAATAAAACATTCTGCCCCATTTTGAAAGCAAATATACAAAAAATATGAAATTGAATTAATATATACAAAATAAAAGCGCTAAAATTGTATGCGACCCTTACTACCTATATTCTCGAATATTAGAAGATATAACCTGTATTAGTAGATTACATATATAAATTGAAAATATCAATAATCCCGTAATTGATTCCAATATATATGATAGAATGAAAGCACTAACATTATATGGGAATATATATATATATATATATATATATATATATATATATATATATATATATATATATATATATATAAATTTTTCCTCGTCGTCTATCGGCTTCTCCCTTTTTTATCGACTGTCCACTGATCAGGTCAGTTTTCTCGCGCTATGGAGCTTCAAAAGAGCCGACCTTCACAGTGAAGCTTCTCTCTTCCGGCTGGAACGAATCCTTTTCAACTTGAAAAGATTGGGGTGATGTTATTCTTTTCACTCCAAGCTTTTCGCAAGCTCTTCCACTCCACTTGACCTCCATGCCATCCTCTCCATAATGGTCGTAAATTTCCGGAGTTAGGGGACATCGCCCCTTGTTCTCTTTCGCTCACTAACTGTTGGAACTCCCTTCGTGAGCTCTTTTTCCCGCCGTTAAACCCCGCTTGTTGTTCTCTGACGCTCTTTAACTACGGATCTCACTTCGCAAACTCTTTAAATTCGTTAACGCTCGCCAACTTCCTGAGTTCGATTATTTCGCCCTCCTGTTCGTTGTCGCTCACTAAACGCACTTTACAACTTCATTCCCCGCGTCTTCTATGCAGATGTAATACGCTTATGGGATTCTGCTTCTTGTTCGCTGAAGTCCTGCAACCCCTGATCTCGTTTCGCGAACTCTTTCAAGCCGTCCGCAAAGTGTAAGTATTAGTGAGGTCAATAAGGCATAACATTGCAAAAAAGACTCCAAGCGTACTAACTAATGCTGTGGTCTACCGTTTTTTGACGTAGGCGTTAGGTTTTAGACATAAACCAATCCCAAAGAAATTGGGAATTGGATTAATCAATCAAATCTTTGTTTATACTGGGAATGCAAAATGGAATTATATAGCATTTAATAAGCCTAAAACAAAATTCTAAGCCCGTTTTACATATTTACGGACTCATATATAAATTTCAGAACTGTACCTTTTGCTTTTTGTTCGTAATGCAGTACGCAAGTGGTTTACACCCGTTGGGGCTTCGGCCAATGTTCTCTGATGCTTGCTCCCCCCGAATTCGTTTCGCGAGCCCTTTAACCCAACCAATCCCAAAGCAAACAGCTTACTGATGCTCGTAAACGCCTGGAACTGGAGGGCTTCTCCACCTGTTCTCTACCGCTCATTACCGATCAAGAAAAAAATCTGTTCTTATTTCCATATTAAATGCAATTCTCGCTTTATATTCTGAAGATAAAAGTTATTACATTTATTGTTTCTTAATTTGGCTAGGGGGTCACGAAATTTCTAGTGGGTGTCAGTGATTAAAATCGGCTTGATTCGCATTTTACGGTTAGCTGGGAGGTGTGCCAGGCCTGTGGGATCCTGGCCACGGCACCAACGCATGTTATAGCATACTATTTTAGCATTTTTTATATACATAGCAAATTTGAATTACAGTTTCTTGAATTGATGCTGTTTTTGGTATTGACAAGCACTGTTCCGTGAATTTCCATTACTTTTCATAGAAAATATTACTATGAAAATTTTAAATTTCAAATATTTTGTATTGTCATAATGAGAATTACTTATAATTCTGTATAGTTTTTGTTTTTTAGGTAATACTTCGACGCATGATATTTCACAACGATACAAACATTAGTTCTTAATGGTTTGTCCATACCTTATGGACACAAGCTTATGCATGCATACATAAATACATGGGAGCGTAAAATAATAATTGGCTATTTTAGTGTATTTGTAGGTATTTTACTTGAATTTATCTACGTAATTAGGATTAATTAGCTTGATTCATGTTTTGAAATAGTAATACCATCTTCAGAGTATTTATTCAGAATACAGTAGACTTTGTTTTATTTATTAGTTCATCACTATCAATAAAAGCAACTGTGGTATTTTAAGTTCGTATTCCGGTTTAGCTGTGTTGTATACTCATTGACATACATGGCTTTTCAGATTCTACAGTGTTCAACTCTGCAAAATTTAATTTAAAACACTACTAGCAAAGGAAAACTGAACATGTATATGAAATAACTTTAATTTATATCACCCCATGAAATGAATTTTTTTTAATAAATTCATTTCAGGATTGTTTTGATGACTCCTGGACCAGACAAGATTCCAGCATTCTTGATACCTATAGGAGAAACGATTCAGTTGCCTAAAGCAATAAAATGAAGCACCAATGAGTTCATTGCTAAAAAGTCCATTGCCAATGAGTCCATTGCCAATGAGTCCATTGCCAATGAGTCCATTACCAATGAGTCCATTGCTAATGATTCCGTTGCCGTAAGGGAGGGGGTGCTCCAGCTAGGATTCCAGTGGTTCCACTGATTTTATTGTCAGTAGTAATGACTCCGTGGCTTGCAACAATGGAACTGGTGCTAATAGGAGTCGATAGAACAGGAACACCCTTAACAGCGAGTCTAGGAACAATAATTCCAGTGTTTAAGAGACCAAGAGCGACAATTCCAGAGTTCAGAAGTCCTGGAGAAACGGTTTCGCAGTTAAAGAGACCAGGAGCAACAATTCCAGATTTGAGAAGTCCAGGAGCAATAATTCCAGAGTTAAAGAGACCAGGGGCAACGATTCCGGAGTTAAGGAGACCATGGGAAACAATTCCTGAGTTCAGAAGTCCAGGAGCCAGGAGCAACGATTCCAGATCCAAGAAGGGCAGTAGAGTGGGCAACAACCAAAAAAAACAAAAAAAGAGCAGCCTAAATGGGTTGAAATAACTAAAAGTTATATATATATATATATATATATATATATATATATATATATATATATATATATATATGTATGTATACAATCACAGGATAAAAATGAATTACTGTTTATCAAGTCATATATATATATTATTTTGTATTTTTATTAACTATTATCATTCATTTACTGATTTAAGAAATTAATGTAATTAAAAGCATGGCTTTTTTCCAAGAAAGATTTTGTTGTAAAAATCTAATCAAGTGCAAAGGAACTTCATAGTGGGATATTGCAAAACAGTACATATATGATTTTTTCGTCATAAACACCCATCTAATAAAATTACAAAAATCCTTCTGTAATCCTAACTAATTGGGACGGGGGTATGTTTGGATTAGGTTGTTCGGATTAAATGGCGTGTTGAGACTTTTCGAAATAAAAACCATATCTATGTTAAACATCCAATAAATTAAATTATACCGCGAAAAACAGCAATATTCCTAACATGAACTTTTTAGCTATTCCCGATCTCAAGTTATTCGCGAAAAATTACATTTGACATGGAATCTTTATCAATAGAGAGACATTGTGAAATTTCATTGTAATTGAAAATAGTTCTACCAATCGGCTTGTTGTATTTAAAAATCTTAGTAACATTCAAATCCTCAATAGGCAATAAGTGTTTGAATTTGTAAAAAATAGACCTAAAATTTATAGAGTTATAAATTGGATGTTTAAAAGATATCACACAATAAGAATTAGTAGGCGTATTATTATTATGAAATTGATTAAGTTTTATTTTTAAATACTTTGATCTAGTAATAAGCAAATCATAGAAAATAAGATTAAAATGTTCATTAGTTTATTTTAATTTTAAGAAAATAGCATAAACATTATAACATTATTTAAATGTTTTTTCTTAGCCGCAAATACCTAAGATTTTATTAATTTCCATTGATAAGTGCTGTTAAATTGATGATGTAAACTTTTAATCTCAGCTTTGTAATCATGAACTATGGAGCTTTCCTTGCCTCGTTTAAATCTTTTGAGATTATCTGAGTTTATATTATTTAAATGGGGTTTCAAAAATAGGTGATTAAAAATAGAATATTGATTATCTACAAAGTTATTTTTTACAATATTACCTTTTAGATATAATTGATTTAATCCATATGGAAAAAGAGTACAATTTGATTTTGAGTTTTCGAAAAATATTCTACCAGCTGTATTAGTTTTTATATCCAAAATATGTGCAGTAATATTTTCAAAACCATGTTTAGCAAAATATTTATATTCAATTTTATTAGATGTAGGAAGAAAATTATTATTTAGGATTTATTTTTGTATATTTTTGTTTATATATTTTATATTGCTTGTTTGTCCTATATACGAGTAAGATAAATTACAAATGTTACATGAAAGTCGATAAATGCAATTAAAAATTTTACAGAACGGCAAATGGCTATTTTGATTTGTGATTTGAGTATTAGAAGCAGAAGGACATGTTTTGCAATTTTTATTCTTACATTTATTGAAATTATAATTTTTAGCAGGGTAATTATTATATTCAAACTTTTCCATGGCACAATGTTGGTAAATTGGTATCAGTCTACACAATTCTCAACATGAATCGAAAATACCGGGCAATACCTATCAAATAATATATATCTATCAAATAATATATATCTATCAAATATTGAATTATAGCCAATACTAAGTAATTACGAAAAAGTAAAAATCAAATTTTAATTATCACAACATTCTTGGTCATATGTGAGTAAAAACAAAATCCTACGTAACAACTTTAAGGGACTTGCGATATCCAATTTATTTATTTATTACCCATTTATTGAACTAATGTAGTGATAATTGGTATCGAATAATTACCGGTGATGACAATTACAGGCATCGCGAGCAATGCATTTTAAGATAGCCACTCATGCTAACGCGGTCAAACTTCTCAAGGTGAAAAAATGAAAATGCAAGGAAGGACGCCGGCATGGAGCACTTTCACGCGACCAGCACGTGAACCGGGAGCCGCCGCCTGTCTGAAGTTCAGTGTCATTATTGGAAATATGCATAGAAGTAGGAAGTAACGTGCTTTCAATAAGACTTTCAGTCTTTTAGCAGATTAACCCATCCACCTCGTGTTTCAACTATTTCATTCTCAAGGAGAGGACGTTTCCAAGTTATTGGAACCTTTCCTATCACCAGGTTTTGTGACTATGAACCTGGGCCTTTAGTTTAGTACTTTATTGCATCTAAAGCTAAACTATTGTTACAAATGTATCCTCAGGAATCGTGGGTGTACTCTCAGGATACAAAAATGAGTCCACATTTCTGAATAACTAACACGTTTATTCACAAGCACAGTGTAAACAGGAACAATATGCTGTAAAACAGCACTTAAATGCTTTTCTAGTTTCACAAAATAACGGATACTATTCTCAAAACATTGACGAAAGTCACAGTTCAATGCTGCTCGTGTCTCATCAACTGCCCTCCGATTGAGTGATGACTCGTTTTTATGGACTCTCCATAGAAACTTCTGGAAATCTCTCATATTGCGTAGAATATTGGTTATTTCGGGGTGCTTCTCAAAGCTTCGGAAAGTCACCAAATGTTGCCAAATTGACGATAAATCGCCAAACCTGTAGACCCTTCTTCAAACTTCGGCATGTGGCAATCCTAGTCTCACGTTATGGAAAGGATACCTATACCCGTTTTTTCTCCGTTTGATTCTAAAAAAAAAAGAGACTCCAGAGAGGGAATATTACACGTTAGCAACACTATCTTATTTTCGTATACACTGCGCTTATTGTTGTGTCCCTCTTTTCGGCAATTTCATTTAATTAATGCGTTTGAATGTTTCATTATTCAAAATTTCAAATTATTGTTTCGATTTGAGCCTCAAATAAAGAAAATCCACTTTCGAGTTTCTATTTAGATTGAATATCTGTTCCGGAAGTAAAAATTGCGATTTTTCATATTTTTCTTTAATGAGATGTCAGCTGAAAACACGGATCAAACTGGTTGAGATGGTGCGTAAATAACAAATTTTGGGGTTGTTCAAAAATAGGCGGTTTCACTAAATCTGCGTTTTTTTTTTCTCAATGGAATTGGGATGACGTGGGATTCTTTTTCGTAAACATACGTTTCAGACATGCACTTTCGTGGGTTACAGTCAACCTTGTTGGTTACAGTTCAGTTTGGAGTCGGTTTTGGTCGGGATGGTTCAATTGGATCAACAGACTCATGTAAAAAAAAGTTAGTTAATTTTCGCCTCAGGGCGTTTGACCTTTTTAGAGGGGATTATGATTCTTTCTCTATAGAAGTAATTAAATTAATACATAACATTTTGAATAATGTTTGTTCAAAATATTTAAATTATAAAAACTTCTAGAATTGTACTTTTATGATAAAATAATTGTTTATAAAAAATACTTTTATAATAATATTTTTCTAATAAAATATCCTTATGGCACGGCAATCCATTCCTGAGCGAACGTGTCCAGACCTCATAGACACACACATGCACATATAAACGAATTTCATTCCAAAAAGGTTCGAAAAATGTTCAAGCTCCATTTGTGTTAAAGTCCTAACTTTGAAAATTTTTGGAAAAATATATTCTCAGATGGTACAGATAGACTAATAGACAAGTGGGCTTTGCCTGATAGCAATCACTAAATATAGCAATAATTTTTTATAGCAATTAGTTTTTTAGCAAGTTCTGCAGACGCTGCGGGGGCGCAAAAGTCCCAAAGCAACAGAAGTGGGTCGAAGTTTAGCGAGAACAGGTCGATTGAGTCCATGACAGAGTAGAAAAATGCAATGTTAAAATTGCATCAACAGTGAAGTAAAAGTTGCTAAGATAAATAAAAGATTCAAAGGGGCCCTTCCACTAACCCTCTCCCACCGCCCCTTCTTGGACTGGCTCAAATGTTGCAGAGCGACAAATGTGGGTCTATGCTTAGCGTGAGCAGGTTGCTTGGGTCCATTGGATACAAATGAAATCGCAATCATAGTACAATTAGACCAACAATCATAGTAGCATTAGACCAACTGCCTTACCTTAAGCAAAATGTAGCAAAATAGAAAAATGTAATTATAAGAAAAAGAAATAATACTCGTATACCTGTTCCTTTCTCTTTGTTGAATGAATACTTTGTTAAGGTACTTATTAAATAAGGATTTTTGAAATGGAAACGCAACAATATTGAAACGAGAAAACCTCAAAATGGGTTTTAAACAGTTAAATCCAATAATGTAAAAGTTTTGTTGAAGTTTTCTCCTTAAACAGTTCCAATACTTATTACAAATGAATTGAATTAACTGACTAAAATAGACAATACATAATTTACCTATATAACGTTAACGCGATGGCCAACTTTAGAATATGCAAAGCTTGTGACAGTGGTTTCTTAAATCCGTAAGTAAAATGAATACTTTTTAAAATAAAAATAATTTTTTTTTAAAATTAAAATTCTCTTTTAAATTAAATTTTTTTTTATAGGTATGAGGTCATGTTTATGATTATAATTCCATTAAGTGCCATGCTTATAACGAAATATTTGACAGAAACTTTTCCCTATGAACTTTTTATTCTTGACGAAATTTACGTTTGGTAAATTGGTTAACAAACAATATGTGTATCTCATTTTTATGGAGAATACTCAAATGCAATAATTCAAAAGTTTTTCTCCAAATTCTCTCCAGCAATCTTTTTAAAAAAAATGCGCATTTCTTTCTTTCAAATCTATGTTTCAGATAATCTTACATTATTCAATATTTAGAGCTAATTCGCATGCCAAATGGAATACTATATGTTTCGGGCATTCCTGAATATAAATCAGCTATTTATTTTAATATCTGGTATGCTTCTACTCACAGACTACTTTAAAGAAGGTATTGCTAAAGTTAGATAAGGCTCCCGTTACAAATAACAAAACCCATGAACCGATTTAGCGTATTTTTGAAGCAAAGCGTGAATGCTGTAATTTGCAATGGGATGCTGTAATGTGCAATAGGATGTTCTAATGTTCAATGAGATACTGTAATGTGCAGTGAGATGCTGTAATTTGCAATGGGATGCTGTAATGCGTGCAATGATATGCTGTAATTTGCAATGCGATGCTGTAATTTCAAATAGATTGTTGAAATGCATGGATGCTGTAATCTGAAATGGGATGCTTTTGCTTGAAATGAGCTATTGCAATCTGCAATAAATGATATGCTGTAATCTGCAATTAATGATATGCTGTAATCTGCAACGGATGCTGTATTTTGCAATGGAATACCGTAATTTTAACAAGAATGATGAATGATACAATGCATGGATGATGCAATTTGAAATGGGATGCTGTAATCTGCAATGAATGATATACTGTAATTTGCAATGACTGATATGCTGTAATCAGCAACGGGATGCTATAATCTGCAGTGGGATCGTAGTTTGGGAAAGCCCTCTGCTCATTTAGCTGATTATGTCAGAATGACTTTGTCCCCTGTACAGCTTGAGCTCAGCATTTTTGAAATTTGAAGCCGACTGACTGAAGTTATCAATCTCCAGAAAGGTTGGAAAAATTGCAGAGCATTCGTTAAGTTGGAAAAATTGCAGAGCATTGAAAGTTTACTTGCTGCCATTGCAGATATCGACTATTCCATGCTGATCAAGGTATAAAAAGTGCGAAACAGATCCATGGATGCTGTTATCTTTAATGAGAGTGTGATATTCTATTTGTATGTATGTATGTATGTTCATTTAGGGCGTGTCTTTCGAATAAATTCATCAATTCTAATATAATTTGTTACGATTACTTCAGTAGGTGAACGTAACAAGCTTTTTGATCTTTAAGGGGATTGATCTTAATACTTCGAATGTTATTTTCAATAAAACTTAACAATTAGGTTATAAATGTTCAAGAATTAGATGTTTTATACGTAATTCCTTTATTTGTATAAGTATTTTATTTTTAAGCTTTGGGCGTATATTTTGGAGAATATGGTAAATGTTCTATTCATAATGACGGCTGTTTATTATAAAGTGTAACACCGCGTTAAAATTTTCAGTCGAGACGCAGGAAATTCAACAGACCACGTGACCGCCAAAGAAGTGTACGCCAGAGAAATTTTAATTCCGGTTCCACGTGCCAGATACTATTCGTTGGATCCGAACGTGATGCGTCACAAGTAAGTTCTTTTTCTATGCTTTTAAATTTAAAAATAAAAATTCTTCCATAACATCAGCGTAAACAGTTGATTAAATGAAATGTGTGGCATTTCAAATGTTTGCTGCAATGACACATAGAATCACTTTGTTCGTATACTGTTATCTATACTCTTAAAAAAATATATATTTCAGGGATTCTCTAACTTCTTCAGATAGACGTGTCAACCAAGCAGTAGACTTCGTGAACCACAGTGCAAAGGTAAGCCCACATTTCATACTGTAAAATCAAACCGAATATGTGTTATCCTGTGTATTACGTGTTATCCTGTTATTATTTACGTGTTATCCTGTGTATTATTGTATTCTTAATACAAATATTTAATTCTTATATTTTGAATATATATTTTACCGTGTTTGGAAATAATTTTTCTACGACCCCCAAGGCCCGACTAAGTCTTTCCGGGGCCCTGGGAGTATTGGGGAAATACTTGGAAAGTATTGGGGGGGGGGGGGGGAGGGACCCTACTAATAGTAGAGGACTGAGAATTTGCAACACGTCCCTACCCAACTGAAATAAAACTAATAACATTATCTAAATTATCTAAATTTTCCATTTTATATCAACGGTATATACTTATTAAAAATGACAATTTAAAATTTTTGTTGTGAAATATATATAAATTTGCACGCTGCATAGATTTTGAAACCCTAATCTGCTAATCTAACTGCAAAGGGGGGTCGAACTGTTTGGAATAGGGTATGTCAAATACCTGTTTTTTGAGGGGTTCTTCGTTTGGGATGGACGCTGTTCCACGCGTAAGCAAAAGGTTAAATCTTGTTCAAATTGCATGCAATTGCTTTATCTCCGGTTCTAAAAAACAGAAGTTACCAATCAAAATATCAAAGGGATCACCAGAAAATTTACCCATGACAGTCTAAGCACAATTCATTGCCTTATTAAATTTGGTACAGTGAATCCTTATTATTGTATTTTAAACAAGTCGACTTTTGGGGACCCCTCTGTAATGGGGGCCCTGGGCATATATCCCGTGGGCCCCTGCCTTAATGTGGCCCTGACGAAAACACTTACTTTGGATGTTTTATTCTTCATCATACCTAAAATATAAATATTTGAAAACTTCATATCTGTTTCTATAATTTCAAGTGCATATGTCGCTTTTAATCAGGTATTATGCATTCATTCAATAATTTGAATATTTTGGTCGTTGGTAGTTCAAATATAATAACAATTTTGATAATTACATTTTTATCATTAATTTTATATATCTAATTGAGCAAAATTTCATTTCTTTATCTCTTCGTAATGTGAGCTTTGATTTATTCAAAATATAACGTTTTTGCTCCCTAGCTGAATTAATCTAACTTCATTAGCCAACTAACACTTATCAGTAGCATGAATTTGAAATATTTAATTTTTCCGTATGTTTAGTTCGAATGATCTATCTGATTACAAAATTTTAAGTACATTTTTTTAGAAATCATAGTTATACGTTCGCTTGATAATTCGAACGTTATTAGACACTTGTAGAAATGAAAGTATTGTTAATATATTTCTTGTCATTTTCCCCAAAGTTTAAAAATTATCGTGTTTATACATATTTAGTGTTTTTGATAATTTGAAAATTTTGTTCCGAATTTCTTAAATTTAAAAGCTACAATTATTCGCAAGTTCGGTCGGGCGATCTCTTTGAGGCGATAGTTTCAAATCTGTATGTTACTTGAAAGTAAAAAAGTGTTTCGAATTTTGTGTGATACAACAGCCGATTTGTATAATTCCGAAAGTTTGTCAACATAACTTTTGTTGACATACTTTCAGGATTATGACATAGATTTGCCGAGTTGAAGTTTGTACACTTATTTTTTTTTTTTAGGTATAGTGCATGGCTTATATCTTAAATATTAAAATAAGATGTCTGTATGTATGTGTATGCGCGGACTGTAGATGGAAATCTGAGCGTCGTACGGCCATGAAATTTGGTACATAGGTACTTCGGGACACGGAAAGGTGCAGCTTGGCGATATTTTCGAATTAGTTTTATAGTTATTATTAGTTAAATTGTTTTTCTTAAAAACCTGAAATATTATCATACAGTTGTCATCTTGACACCAACAAGGAAAATCGAAGAATATTCTTTCCAACGATGTTTGAACGGCATAGAGGGACGATTCCTTTATATATATATATATTTTTTTTAACGGAAGAGTATGGAGATTAGCAGTGTAGCTACTCCAAATCTAATAAGGCTAAAATCAATCGGATACTTGTGTGCGGTGGGCTGAGCCTTGGTTACCAGAGTGATGGCTTTCTCCTATCCCTGCAAGCGTTGGACTTTTCCCAGTGTACCCAAATTGGTAACTGGGGTCTTTGCTCTTTGGGCCCTGTTCGATAAATGGTTCCATAAACCGTGTCTACGTATCTGGAGCTTCGTGAGAATGGAGATTTGTAACTGTCGATCTTAATATCGGCATAAAGCCCCGGCTTGCAGTGGAGATAACCTCTTTTTATCATTACCGAAAAAGAATTTTTTTTTTAAATTACTAATATTGGTTGTTATTGCGCCATTAACTTTTGTAAACTTACAGAAGCTTTTCTGATAATCCTTATAGTTTTAATTTATCTAGTAGTGCTTTTAAATGTCATTTTTTGTAAATATTTTGTATTTTATGTTATCTTATCTTTGCAAACTCTTGTTGGGATCTTATCCAGTAGTTTGCATTCTTTTAAATGAACAAAATAAATAAATGCCTAGTTAAACAATAGAATAACCCCCCCCCCCCCATAATGTTTGGTTCTTCCTGCCAGAGGTGTGGACATCTATAATACAAACTGTAGGTGATATTGTTAGAATATTTCTGTTTGTGAACATAATCCCAATGAAATTATTTCACGGAGAAAATGATCGCTACTCAGTGTTGTTCTAGTTCAACGAACTTGTCAGGAATAGTCAAACATTGGAATAAGGGTGTGATTGCTTTTGCTCAAGATGTTTTTTCTATTTAGGGCCATATTTCTGAAACTAAAGATTCGCAGCAGAAAGTTTTGGATTTGTATGAGGATTTTAAAGAGACTGAAAAGAAGGCGACACAGCCCAAAAAACCAAAAGCTTATTTAAGTGCGAACCCTGCTGATTCCTGTAGTAGCAAATATGAAAAGTGAGTGAAAAAGTCTTTATTAAGGGTGAGCGTCAGTAAATCTTCTGTCCTATCCGCGCTTTGTTAACTTTCGCGGCACACGTTTTTCGCCGAAATTCTGCTCAAACAGTTACGAAATATTTTCTGAAAGATAAAATGCAATGCTTAGATTATATTAAAACTAAATTTAATACCCAATAAAACATAGAATATATTTTTTAATTTGATCCAAAATATTTTTGGTGCTGCCATCTGTTGTCGTAATTTAATTCATACCGATTATTTTTATTTTTTAATGAATATTTTTAAATATCTATTCCTTCTAATACAGTATTAAATACAACAACAGATCATCTATAATAATGCCACAATCACGGGAAGGTAATTTCTCATTCTATAAATTTGATAAGGGGATCTGAATGTACATGTCTGAGGACTGCAGCTTCGTCTTGAAGTTCCTTTGTCTTCAAGTCCAAGTTCAATTACGTTTTCGTGATTATGGCATTATTATATATGATCTGTTGTTGTACTTGATAGCGTATTAGAAGGAATAGACATTTGAAAACGTTCATTAAAAATAAAAATAGTCGGTAAGAATTAAATTACGACAACAGATGGCAGCACCAAAAATATATTGAATTAAAATTAAAAATATATTCTATGTTTTATTGGGTATTAAATTTAGTTTTAATTTAACCTGAGCATTGCATTTTATCTATCAGAAAATATTTCGCAACTGTTTGAGCAGAATTTCGGCGAAAACCGTGTGCCGCGAAAGTTAACAAAGCGCGGATAGGACAGAAGATTTACTGACGCTCACCCTTAGGATATGTGTTTCATAATAGTTACCGAAGTATAGAACATTCCTACTTGGAAAATTCAATTAATTCTATACCTAATTAAGGTGAAAGTATGCTGACCATTACACCATCTTAATCATGTCATCTAATATCGTATATTCCAGTACTTTGACACAATTTCAGGCAGGGTCCCAATTCTCTCCGAATGTTAGCATGCTATATTTCATTTTATCAGGGATCCAATTGCAGACCATTAAATGTAATTTCATTTAAAAATCACAATTTCTTAAAACCGGATCGAACCCGAGGCTTTTGATGAGTGCACAGGTATGCTAAATTATTATTCCAAGTTGATCATGTCAGGTAGTTCCTTACAAAAACAAATTTATAGAATGGAAACTATATGATGTATGATAACCACAAATTAGAAGAATATGTTGTGACAAATATATACAATTTACATTAAAAAATATTACTTGGCATTTATATTTATCAAAATTAACTCTAATACATTCGTTAAAATTTTATTAATGTTATAAAAACACGTTGTTTTGTCAATGGATTATAAGGTTACCACTTTTAGAATTACTGGCCAAAATTTCCGCTAAAACGCTAATAAAATGTTTTACACATATTAAGTACAATTTATTTTAACGTCATGGTTGTAATATCCTTTCATATCTCATATAAAATTGCCGTATTCAATAACATATAATATAGATTTTATTTTCATTTTCCTTTCTGCAGCAAATTTCGAAGACCTGTTTTTGGCGATTTATCTGCAATCATTATGATAATAAAAAATATTTCATATAAAAAAAATTAAAAAAAAGAGTAAAAACTTGGCTGATTTTCAGAACAGATTCAAACATTTTTAGAGATTTTCAAAATTAGCTGATCGCGTAACACCTAAAATATGTAAATGCGGCAGTGTTCTCATATCCGTGGATAATATGTTTCAAGGCACACAAAACTGTGTAATACCGGACGCTATATACTATAACGTGATATTCGTACAATAAATAAAACTATGGTAATGTTTAATTAATAAATTACGTACAGTAAGACATAACCAACATTGAATAAAGTAATAATAAAATGTACATTCTGTACACTACATTATATATTTATAATATATATATATATATATATATATATATATATATATATATATATATATATATATATATATATATATATAGTTTCAAAATACAGTAGCTTCAAGGGATGACAGGCCAATTAGAATAATTTATTTCTGTCAAGTGCTGCATGAGCAATTGAAAAATGTGTTATTATTACACATTTTATAATGGATATCCTACGTACTCACCTGTATACAACTCGTAATAAAAACATATTTGTAAAAAATATGTAAATTTCTCAAAGAATGCAGACTCAGTTTTGGTTTGAAACTAATAAACCTTTTATTTCTTTAATTTTTTATTATTTTTCGAGCCACGGTAAACCACGGATAACTGAAACCGTGGATACTGAATCAGCGAATACAGTGGCGCGACTAGTACGCAATGAAATATCTACCATTGGGAACATAAAATCTACCGTTGGGAGACGTTTTTAATAACTCTGTAGCGATTGAGAGTCGCCAAGCCCGAACCAGGGACCTGGTGCTTACAAGATTGACATTATAAGGTTAGAGCAAAAGCTAGCTTCTCCTCCGACCTTATAATTCGGGTACAGGTTCCAAGCATCTTCGATGGATGTCTTTTGGCAAGAGCAGAGTCGGCTGCCACAACTCGAACAACGGTTTGATCAGCAATCACGTATTCTCACCCCTATACCCTCCTGGCCATGTGAGGTAATATCTTTCATTCCACTCGTTCGGAACAAGACAGAGAGGTCAACTAAAGCTGTAGGAGCCACTATCACACTCTATTATTGTTCTGGCGGGCAATTGTTGAATATTAGGTTTCATTTCACTTAAAGATCACGATTGACCTGAAACGAGAAATCAAAATTGGATTGTGGTGTAGGAGGCAGCATAGCTGATATGCATCTGTGCGGATATCTACACTATCCAGGCCATCTCAGACAATCAGACTGAAATGCAATGCATGCGCATTTATATTTTTGCAAAAGAAGTTTTATAGCCAATTTAAAAAGTCTCCAATGTACTCAGATACGAGGGGTACCCATACATTTCATGAATCGAATGATAGCGGACGAACACCTTGAGAATTGCGCGTTAGGTTGCCACGCTACGTAGATCTAACCTGCAGTGCCTATCCACAGCATTTCAAGTGGTGTGATACCAACGGCATCCGGTTCATGTTTATGGCCTTTACCTGGATGCTTTCGCTCGTTTTTGAAGAGTCCTTTTTATTGAAAAATAATCGTGGAGTTATTTTTGAGGATCTAATAATTATATTCCGAAAATTACTCGGAAATCCCTCTTGCACCATGATAACGCGACAGTGCACACAGCACAGTTTGACGAGCAGTTTTTGGCGAAAAACATCTTATTGTCTAAGATGAGGATTTGGAGTAAAGGTGATTTGCAAATGGGATAAAGTGAACATCAAACAGCATACCGAAGCAAAGAGAGTACAGTATAAGCACGATGTAGCGCGGTCCGATATACTGCAGATTTGGATAGAACGCGGTGTATGTCTTCCGAAAGAAATCAGTGAGAAGCGATGCACCGCGGTTAAACTATAAAGGAGTTGTTACCCGACTTACGCGTTATTAAGTGGAGTTGTTACGTGACTTACGCTCTACTTTAAAAATCATCGAAGTGTTGCTGTTTATTAAATTTGCGAGGCAGTTGTCAAATGATAAAACTGTTTGTTATGAATAAATACAAAACCCCCTACCTTAACATCAAATAATATTAATAAAACATTTTTAACCTTCTTTTTGCTTTTTTAGTCTGTTACATTCAGGCACTACAACTTTGACTTACCGTAACGCAATGCAGTGTGCTGATCTGACGAACCAGGAGATGACGAAACGCTCGGTTACAGCGTCGGACTTTCTTCCGAAGGTTATATATCCCCTGAGTCATCCTCCTCTGATGGTAAATTCTGTAATAATATAAAAAAATATTTATGTCTCTTTGTTTGTTTGTGTCGACTGTAGCGAAAGATTTTATCTTCGGACAGCGGTGAAATTTACTACAAAGGTACTTCAGGTCCTCGGATGATTCACTTCGAAATTCTTTAAAAAAAATCGAATTTGTTTTTTAGTTATTTTATCTTAACGCACGATTTTGAGGGATTTTCACACAAATCGGCTTTTTAGCGATCGAATATATTATATCGTAGTTTTCATCTTGGCATCAAGCTCTTTATGACGATTTTTGAATTAAATCCCTTCATATTTATTTATTTATTTTTAAACATATCAAAATATGCATGTTTTAGATTATCTGATTCTTATTTCGTCACATCCCAAGATTGGAAGATTAACACAATTTTTTTTTTCGTTTTTTTTGGCGAGAATATGAGTGCATTTCTTTACATTCTAATAATTTCGTTTAATTTCTCTATTTTCTGATTTTCTGTGATTATTCAAACAAAAGCATAAATATTGCAATTTTTGATTCCGTTCTATCCGTTTTGTATGGGGGAGCCGTGAAAGTTTGTGCGTATGCGTGATAATTAAAAGATTTAGATTATAAGGAACGGTAAAAATGGTTTTGGTTCAGAACTGGAGATTTGGAAATTGAGTGGTGTTATTTTTATTTGTATTATTTACGTAGCGGGAGATTATGTAGAACCATAGCAAAGTCGTGTTATCCTTATATATCAATAATCTTTCCGGGCAGATGATAAAGATAAAATAGCATATACAGAGCAACTGTTAATGCAGCGAAGTGGATTTTATTTATCGTTTTCTTTTGCGAATTTAAAATATAACATTCTATTTTTTTAATATGGTATTAAACTATCTTGAGAAGAAAGTTATGTGTTAGAAAGTTAACCATAAATGATTTGAAATGATGTGTTAGGAGTTAGATTGATCCGATTTTATGATTTAGAATTTTTTCCCCCTCGAAATTAGAAGTTATGCCTCAAGGAGTGGAATCCAAGGATACATTATGTCTCGGAAGAATCAATTGATTTCTATGAAATTTTGTATTCTCATATTTACTATTAACAAGAATGAGCTTATTGATTTTCAGCAAGCCTGAGTCATAAGAAAGTTTATTTTTTTGTTGATATTTTAGAATATCGAAATTTGTTTATTTGTCGGGAGATTCTTCTGTTGACGCATCAGGTACTTTTCCTTATTTTGCGAGGCACCGTTAATTTCACTTCCACATCTTAATTCCACAAAGTTAAGATTTGGTTTCGTTTAAATACTTGAAGAAGTAAATTCCTAAAAAGGCCTAAATAACTTTCCCTTTTCTATTTATGCGGTGAAACTGTTGATACGTTTTCGTCTTCATATCTTAACCTTTTGTTTACTGGTGGGACAGCGTCAATCCCAAGCGAAGAACCCCTCAAAAAGGCACGCTGACAGAAGCATTGCACCTGCTGCAGCAGGTGCAATGTTTCTGTCAGCGATTTCCATGGACGCCAATGTCTGCAAAGGGGGATCGAACTGTCTGTTTGGGATAGAGTATGTCAAATACCTGTCTTTTTGAGAGGTTCTTCGCTTGGGATTGGCGCCGTCCCACCCGTAAGCAAAAGGTTTAGATTACTTACTACGAAATACAACGCTGCAGTCGTATCATAAGAGATGGGCAAACAAAAGTGATTCAGACCTTTTTGGAATTTAGCTCTTAAATTTTTCTCACCAGATAACCGAAATAAAGAAAAATCGGGCGCGATTAGTACTTGGGTGGGTAACCTTCTGGGAATACTACACGTTATATGCAAGATTTTAAGCTTTAATGATAACTGGCAATTATTTAAACATCATTATTTTAGTCCCACTTGTCGTTAATAAAATCTTGAGCTTTCTGGACTACAGTTTGTATGTTCTTGCATTAAAAGTTCTGTTGTAGGATAGGAGCCGCTTAAATATAAAATATGTAACAATTGTTTTTCTTTTCTATTTAGGCACCGCGATCATTTGAACCCGAATGTCCTGAATGGATGAAGTATCGAAGAGTTTTTTCCCAATTCGTTGATTCGGATGTTCAGAGAAAGAAAGGGTACAACAAGTTTACGGATGATAACGAACAAGTTGGCTGATTTCCACTGGACTCGAAGCACTTAAAATTCTCAATTTTTTCAGCGCACACAATATAGAATCTTCCTGATTGTGTTAAAAATCTTCATTAACTGTTTCACCTAAAAATGGATTTATATATATTTGAAGTTGAAATATTAAGTTCAAATAAAAATAATGTTATAACTTTTGATGCTTTTTAAAGGTGATCACCATCAATGAAAGATAAAACGGTCTTTCCAAGAGAAGAAGTTGAATCACCGATATTCGGATGTTGAGATCAGTGTTTTTCCGACTAAGCAACCCGAGCTCATTTAAGAACCCTGTATTCTTCTCCTTAATTTAAGTTAAAAACTCCCTGTTCTCAATGAATCCATTTTATTCTGTTTTACAGCTTGTTGTCACTCTTTTTTTTTTCTCCAAACTATATTTTACCGTCACAAAACCCACTAATAGGGTACTTATAATGAATTGGAATCATCACCAAGTACACTGTAAACAGGATCTATGGGAGCAGATTTTGCGTTTGTGAGTACTCTCATTTTTGAACTGTATATTTATTTCATACACCAGGGAACGTTGCTTGATCTATAATCTATAAATTTAGGGAGGGATTCAAATTCTTGAATATATCCACCAAGGCTATACCAACTGAACCACCCAATGCATAAATGCAGAAAAAGTTGCTAAAACTATTGCAAAACATAAATTAAACACAAGACTTCGTTAAGTGCAGTAACTAATTAACAAATGGAATCAACTGGTTTAGGAGGCAAAACTCAGTCTTCGTTTTCAGGAAAAATGACAGAGTAGCCATCTCAGTCAAAACAAGAAACGTTTCTGTTGTTAGGGAGTTAGTTTTTTCCGTGCTTCAATAGTCAAGAACTCACCTAGTAGGCTACGTTAATCGGATTATCTGGCGCTAATTTGACACCACAATTAACCTATGGACTTGAAAGATTACAATCCGACCCTGACTTCAACTGGTCCGAGTGTGTTCGTTCATTTTAGCTTAGGAGGCAACTCACTTTGGTTTAGTAATGAAATGTAACTTCTTGTTTTTTTTTCAATTTTAGTTTTCTGGATCATGGTCTTCTCGTTATATTGTTTGGTCAAATAACGAGACTACTGTTGCATTCGCAGGAGTTAAAAGTGGAGATCAACTGTTGCATTCGCAGGAGTTAAAAGTGGAGATCAACTGTTGCCAATCGTGATATATAAGTAACAGTATTGAAAATAAATATAAAATGTTATAAATTCACCTACGTAATTTTATTACTTTAAGATATGACATATGCAGAATTTTCTCAGGTACAATTTATTTGATTCCTATTTTATTTTCCAATCTTTAAGCTTGTAGGTTAAGTAGACGCAGTTTATAGATATTATCTATCTCTGTTTTCAGAAACAAGCCCTTTTTTGGTCATTTTGAATAGGTACTAGGCCCTGAAGAAGAATCCGTTTAAAATGAATTCCTTTTTAAGCCTAGTGTTTTTCACGTGTTTGGCTTTAATGCTTGGTCATTTTCTGTTTTTCAATTTTCGAAATCTCACCATTGATATTTGTTGATTAAATATAGCTTGAGGACTGGATATATGCATTTTATTCTCCCCTTGATTGATGAATTTCTATTATTTATATATTTATACGTAGCTATCTTATATTTAAGTTATGGTTATATGAGTTACAGTTTATCTCTAATTTATCATTGGAATTACATATAATATTTTTGTTATTGAAATCATTTTATTTATAAGCTGAATTTGTGCAATAAATTAAATATATTTTGCAACGTCTTGCTTTATCACTTTAATACCTTTAGTTTATATAACTTTTCATACTTGCCAAATATAATTAACATTTTTAGTTTGCTTCAGTATTTATGAATCTTTTAATATATATATTTATATATATCTTTTAATTCGTGAGAAGCAAGTTTCTTGAAATTTCATGAAACAGTTTTATTTTGCAAAATGATAACTCTTTAACAATTATGGAGTCATATCTATCAGTCGAACTCTTAACATCTGAATCTTGAGATCAACAAATCATCAACAGACGCATCTTAAATAGCCAAAATAGGGTAACAGATATTCACTGCATTCCTACTATTTTGAAAAGATATTATTTTGTTATACAAATCTAATTCTACCTTTTCATGGAATTTTGGAGAGTTGGCGCCATTTAAATAGATTCCAAGTCACCAAATGGAAAAGAAACTTCTTAGAAAAATATTTTTAATCTATGAGTCTAATAACTTTAGTTTAAATTAATTGAAGTCATATTTTGATCACATCGTATCTTTAAAGGATTGTTTCTATCGGTAAAAATCAAAACAATTAGCAAATTCGACTGCGTACCCCCTTTGGAACATTTCGAGTATTCATAAGAGGATGAATACTTTGAATCTGTCCACCCGTTCAGGGCTCAGGGCCAAGCTAGCATTCAGCGTTCCTTACTCCTAGTAGAGAAGAAATTGCTATATATTGCTAAATTTATACTTTGATAATTTTCTCAATATTTATGAATGGCTTGATGGAAGTAACCTTGGGCAACCCAAACTCTCTGTACAAGCACCAGAAAACTATATACAATTAAAAATAATAAGAGGCTATGAATAAATTTGATGTTTCATTTGATCATCTTTTCCATTCTAACAGGCTTTTGGAGCTCCCTTTTAAATGGAGGCACTGGCAATATGTTCAAGAAGCTCTTGCCTTAATCTGACTCCACGCGTGTCATACTGTAGGACACACTGCAAAATGGAAATGTAGAAAGTCAAAGAACTTAAACCATCTTCATGCTAAACTTTTATTTATTAAAAATATATCATATATATATAAATCAACATTAAGACAGATTTGGGGATGTATGTATTTTGTCGGCTGACATTTTTATTTAAGGATGGTAGCTCCACCGAGGCCGAAGGGGGAGATGAGCCCATGATTGAGGGCAAGAGGTGAAGCTCCGATGAGTCCATTGGAAAGTATTCCATGGTTAAGAGCAAGAGGAGAAGCTCCAATGAGCCCGTTGGAAATGATTCCATTGCTGTAGAGAGGTGTTCCAATAAGTCCTGAGGTTCCGATGATCCTCTTGTCAGTGGTGATGGCACCAGGAATTGAAACGATGGAGCTGGTTCTAGCGGCCAGGGGAGCTGAAAGAAGTGAAGCACCACCAAGTCCCCATCCAGGAGTTAGAAGTCCTGGAGACAGGATTCCAGAGTTGAGAAGGGTAGTGGCTTGAGTAGCAGCCACAACAGCGCAGAGAAGAACAACCTACAGATGTAATAAATGAGTTGATATTAAAAAGGAATCATGACGAAAGTCTGAAAAATACGATGACTTAAAATATGTTAAAACTATATTCCACTATTCATATATAGACTAAATAATTATACAGGGTGTTTCTAAAGTCGCGCAACCCACATTTCGTTTGATATTTCCCAATACAAAAAAGACAAAAATACGAAATATTCACAGTAAGTAGTTTAATGTCTGCATAACGTCGTGCGTTACAACAAATGCTAAAAATGACAACCATTTGCTGCCAAGCACAGCTCTACTCGACGACAGGTATTTGTAGCCACACGATGCAGCATATCGGTGGGAATGGATGCAGTGATGTTGCGGATGTTGCCTTTTAAGGCTTCGATTGTCTTTGGATTGTTTGTGTATACACGTTCTTTGAGATAAGACCATAGAAAGAAATAAGGGGCAGTTAAATCAGGGGATCTGGGTGGCCATACTCTACGTGAAATGACCCTATCACCAAACACTGATTCAAGGACTGCAAATGATTTTCTTGAGGTATGTGTGGTGGCACCGTCTTGTTGAAAATATCCAAATTGGTATTCTTTGTCCGTTAACTGCTCAAAAAATTCCTCAAAAATGTAATGTAAACATCAGATTCCACAGTATTCTTAAAGAAAATGGGACCGATTATTTTGCTCCGTGAAATCGCGCACCAAACACGAACACCGACCTTTGCGGAATGCAATGGTTCTTCGTGCAGTAAATGTGGATTTTCTACACACCAATGACGAGTGTTCTGACTACCTATTGTGTATTATATGATGTATAAATAGTGCGAAATTCAAACATCTGTCTTTATATTTATGAGAGATATCAACCGAAATGTGGGTTGCGCGACTTTAAAAACACCCTGTAGATCTCTAATTAATTTTGTTAAATTAATTAGAGATCCTCAGAAATTTGTTGTGCATTGCTACTCTCATCAGAGGACTATACAATCATGACACACTCTGGATATTAAATTGTAAACGTTATTATATTTAATCGTAATAAGCTACATTCTGGATGTTAAACATGTACTATAGGATATTACATTTAATAGTATAATTCTATAACCAAGATCTGAATAATTTTATTGATTATAGCACTTCCGTGCAATCCTTTAATGATAGACATGTTATTTAACATTACGTCTGTATATAAAGTAAAATAAAGTTTTAATACACTTTCAAAATATTTAATAATAATAATAATAATAAAATTAAAATATTTATAATAATTTTTTCTGTATTTATCTAAACATCAAGATACTAGTAATATATTTATATTTAGTGTTCAATGATTCATTCTCGATTTTAAGTCTTGTACCAATTTATCATTGTTAAAAAATCTTTGTGAAATCTTTGTGAAAACGCTGTGAAATTTTTTCCGAGTTTAAAATCGCACTTCTAGTGTTTTAAACGACACTACTGAACTTGTTTTGTTCTTAATTGAAATTATTAGTAGTGAATAGAAACTAAATATACTAAAAGTTAGAAAAATATGCTATCATTGCTATATTTAACAAGGTTGAAAGGCTATGCCTATATAATCTCATAGCTGCCTTCTAAAATTATAGGAGATCAAATTTAAGCCGTACAAGCTGCTCATAGTTTAAAAATGTATGAACATATGGATAAAATGTAAGAGAATGTATAAAATATAAGATTACTTTGAGATGAACACAATAAAATGTTGTCGATTACCTTTAAAAAGATAGCAGTAATATTTCTCAATAAATATGCTACCAATGGATGAATTTAGAGATCTCTATATTGCAAATATCTAAATGAATATTTTAATTTTGAGATACCTGTTTTGTGCATAAATATTTTGTGTATATTTATTTTGTGTTTATGCATTTAAATAAGTTATTATTAAAAATAACTTATATCTTCATAGTGATGGCTTTAAGTTAAACGATGATACTAGCAAATGAATCAGAGAAATAGTGGAAAAAATCAGAAGATGGTTGTACGAAAAGATAAACGTATCGTATTAGATGCAAACCATCAACCTTTGGAGCCTTAACTTCTCTATCATTGAACCATAGAGTCACATTCATCTCTTAATTCTTGTAACTGTTTCGAAACATAAGAACAAAATGGAAGTATAGCTTATGGCTCTTACAGGCAATTTCGACTCGCGGATAACAATTATTAATAGTTCATAAAAATGCATGAAATTCTTTTACTAATACATTTGAACTGAACAAATAACATGGGAAATATGTACGATACAAAAATTTTCAGGTACGTGCTTTACCAAATTGTAATGATTAAAAATGAAGATTTTCAAATGTGGGATTGCTTTCTATTTAAAAAATAAGTTTCACATAACTTTTGAGTAAAACTGAATGAAATTCATATAGATAGCATTACATAATCTTACTGCTAAAATTAAACATTTAATTAAACATAAATTGAAAGCTAAAGTTTAAAGCTAAAATTAAACATTTAAACAGACACTTCATTGACCTGAGATGTGTTATAAGCTTTATTTGTAGCTTCATGTGAATTACAAAAAGCGTCGTACTGTAAGCCAAGGCACAAATTTAAGTCCATCAATTGCCTAGGGTGACATCAAGGAGAAAAGGCACAGAAGCGATTAGTGGCGTGCATAAATGCACCGAAACATTTACATATATTGATAATCTTTTCTTCGTCACAAATTTGTGCAATATCAAAACCCTACTTGAAAACACCAGTACAATTCAAAAAGCTTTTCAGTTGTCTAAAGGGGAGTCAAATACTCTTCTACACAGTACTATAGAAATATGTTTATTCGTGGTTCAAAAATTCAATGCATGCCTCACAATATAGGAACTAGATGTATTTATTGGTCTGATTAATATTTGCAATGATCTCAAAATGTAAGAAAGTTATTTATAGACAAGAGTTGAATTACCAATCTTTTTCAACCACACGTTTACGGACCAATATAGGCTATTCGAGTGTTCTTTTACTGATGCCCAAAATTGTAATCGGAGAAAATAGTATAATGGAAAGAAACATTTTTATTAAAATAGCTCTTTTGATTATGGCTATTAAAAGAAAAAGGAAAATTTATATATCATTTAAAAGGAATGAAAGAATATTTTGTATACAGTTCTACTTGTTTATATTAATTTATATTTATTTATCTTGAAATTGGAATGAAATAACAAGCACTGTTTTAGAAGACGGATATATTTTGTTATCCTTGACTATCGATTTGTTCGAATCATTGAAAAGTAATGAAAGTAATGATATGAATTTGTTCTTAGCTCTGATTTGCACAACTTTATCAATTTTACGTCCACTTCAAGTAAAGTCAAAATTTCTAATGTAAATTTTATGATTTAAGATGTAATTTAAATTTATAGCTTAATTTAAACATTTTTTAATTCAAATTTTAAATATTAGAATTTCCTTCACATTATTTTCATTGTAAGTCCTTTTTTTCTTTAAATTATTTATTAATTTTAAAAAAAGATTTGGGTTGCTGTCATGCAAGCATCGTGTGAAAATGCCAGAGAATGCTGAATATTTTCACTAGAGGGTTTAAATAATATCGTTAAAAATGATTACTTTGAATAAACAGAAATGTAAGTTCACGTAGAAAATAATTCAATAATATTACTACAGGGAGATTTGAACATCGAGAATAGCAGAAATGTATCCACATTTTTTATAATATTTCTCTGAATCGAGATCATTCCAAAAGCAACTTTTATTGTAAAAATTGGTATTTACAGATTTACAGTTTAAGGAAATGAGAAAGTATTTTCTTTTTAAATACAAATGAAATAATATGCAATGGAAATCAATATTCATTAATGGAAAATGTTTATAATGAAAACATAAAGATTATTTGGATTCTTAAGATTTGAAAAACTAAAAAAAAACTAAAAAAATGGCTAAAAATTTGTAAAAAAAAATAATTGGTATGTTTATATGAAATTTCATTAGGGTTTAAGTCAATGATTTTTATAAAATTAGATGACTTCTAGAAATATAATCTTAAATTTACGACTTATAAAATGTTTTTATTTAATAGCAGCAAACATTTTAATTTTTGAAAACATACAAATGTTATTATAAAAATAATGCTTGAATTCAGAATTAAAATTATGAATTATAAGCATAACATTTTTAAAAATCAAAGTATTCTGTATTTGCTATTATGTGAATATTAAAAGAAGTAAATATAACTGCCAAAAATGTAAAATTGAAGTAAATATACAGCATTAAACACATTATGCTCTGAACATTACCAAGTCTAGATACAAATAAAACATATTTAATATTCAGGCGAATCTTAAACAATATTATACAAAAAGTTGAGTGATAGGCTTTAATAATGCAAAATTTAAACAGCGCTATATCGATCTCAAAAAGAAAAATTATAAACTAAGAATTACTAATACATATTGCTTAATTAAAAGGTATTATGCACATAAGAGGTGAGAATTATAAGATTTAATAGGTCATGCAGAGACTTTTCAAAGCAAATTTACTACAAATCATTTGATTTTCATTTGACATTTCCTTCATAAGACTATATTAAAAGTAAATGCTGTGAAAATGAATGCATTTTTAATTGGTCATTTGTTAATAAATGATTATTAAGAAAGGTCCTAGTACGTATGCATGAAAATCTATTATTTTATGATTATTATAGTAAAACTACAAAACTAAATTATGTTAAGACTCATTAAAATAGAAGGATGACAAGAAAGTTATGTTTTCTTTTCTACATGCTTGATTGTCCATTAACCAGAAAATTTTACTTCAATAAGCCTTCATTTATTAATGTGAGTAAATGGATAAAAAACTTAAAAACAAAAAATAAATTTAGTATTAATAAAATAAGAAATTTACACGCCTTTAATTAAGGAAAACGAAAGTAATATTTACTCCACAAATTTTCAGTTTTATTAGTCATCCATTAGTTAAGCATATAAATTTAATTGAAATTTGTTAGTAGCCTATAACCAATAATTTAATAAATATTGTTATACATTTTGTTGTTTTCCGTTTCATATTGTTATTTATTTAGAGTATATAAAAGTATTGTTGCCTAGAACCTTAGATATAGGACTTTTATATTGTAAAGAATATTATGTTATTCATCATAATATATTTTATATTTTTGTTGTGTTTAACATGTAAAACTTCTCACAACAATTAAATTATTTAAAGTTCAAATAAATCTAAGCCTATAACCAATAATTAGTAAACATCCTAACGAGGTTTAATGGTCGTGGGATGGTGGGATATGTGAATTGCGAATTGTTCTCCTTTCTAATAGAAGTAAAGATCCTGAAAACATTTATTAGAAAAAATTGAAACATTGCACGTTACATCTTAGACGAACGCCAGGGAAGTTTTGCAAATTTTTATCTCACAATCATCAGTTTGACTTAGTGTTGAAGACCCAGACCGTCCGGCTCGTCCTGAGGACTTGAGCATCTAATTGGACTGCCGGTAATCTGACTTAGTGTAGAAAAATTGCATCTTAGGAGAATTAAATTAAATATTTTAATAGAAATTTTTTGAAGAGTCATATCATTCAGAATACTACTGAAATTTGCACATACTTTATATCACGAGTAATGCTTGATATATCTGTTAGTACTTTAAAACAAACTTTCATTTTAAAAATTTGTAAAGACAATCGATGAATATATTCAGACACTAATAATAATAGTAAATTATCAGATTCTTACCTTGGCGAACATGTTGGCTGGTATACTTAGCTTGAAAGCCCAATGGTATTGTATCTCGCCGGCGTTCGGGGGTTTATATACAATTTTGGACAATCACATGTCAGGCTCGTGGTGAGGGGTAGCAGGAAGTTAAAGGTACCGGTTGGTTTCAAAGGTCATTTCGTCAGGCCCCACCCTGAAGTCGCTTCGGTGGCATTGAAGCGTCCGACGCATTTTGTAAATAATACGCAAAAAAACAATATGGAGCAACAAAGCATCTCAATTGCATCAGATATTCGATTTCAACTCTCTCTCGTATCATTTATTGCATGAAGGAAAATACAGTTTCCCCAAAATTTCACTATTAGAGATTTTGTCGAAGTACTTTTTAAGACGTGAATATATATGAAATACGCAGACTTAAGTCTATATATCTTACAGCCGAGGGAGGCTGACTGACAGAATTATACACACCAATTTTCCGAAATTTAAAACTTTGTACGAATGTACGAAGTCTACGTACACGTCTACGTACACGTAGAATTTGACCTATAGATAATGAAAAAAATCTCAAATGTTGGAGTTTTGTTTGAAAAACTTATAAATCACGGAATTTTTGTTCTAATATTCTTTTAGATATAATTCGAGAATGGCTAGACGTCCTAAATTCGTTTTTATACCATCATGCACAGAAAAACATCTTAAATTTCCTTGATGAATTCTACTGGTGTACAATTATCCGTTCTTAAAATATTTTAATCTATATTTGCAATTGATGATATATATGTTATTATATTTTATCAATATATTTATGTATAATTTTTATTCCATTATGGTAACTAGAGCAATTAAGTGAAATTTCAAATACTGAAATCATTTGTTTCATGTTCTCTTAATTCGTACAATTGGAAATAATACTTTAATTATATGATTCTAGTTTAAAATGACCGAAAACATTAAAAATAAGGCAACCTACTGTGATCGGAGATGGGATATTATTTTACATATCCACAATTTTCATGTTAATAGAATTAAAAAGTGTGTGCCATTTTTAAGAATTAATGTGAAACGGTTTTTGACATTCAGAACTTTTATTAAGTGTATAAGTGTCACGTTGAGGGACCCCTATCCATTTTGACCGTGCGAAGCGTGAGTGGAAATCGCTTATACGTACAGCGGGACAGATTTTCTTCATCTATGCTTGTCAGCATTCATGTACGAATGCACTTGTAACTATGAAATTTTGTGTAAATACGTTATGCAAATTGGTAGAATTTGATAAAATGTTATGTTAATATGCATGATTAAGGCGCGAGTTATACAAAATGTGATCTCACAGCATTGTTTTTATTTATGAAGAACAACAATAAATTGACAGTAGTAAAGTCGATACAGGATATTGGTATTTTAAGTTCGATATGTATGTAAAAAGTATTAAATAATTATAACAACATAAATCAGCTGAATGTATCTTTGAGACGGGTTTATTGCCAACCTAAATATTTTTACAGAATGGATTTTTAAAAGAACTGGTGAAAAATGATAGCGATACTTTTCCCCATGTAATGCTGATTGTGATAAAAATGGGTGGGTGGGGTGGGGGGATAAAGCGGGGAAAGGAGGGGGGGAGAAAATTTATTCATTTTTAACGTCATTGAAAAGTGAAAAAAAATTCTATAAAACTCAAATTTTATTTCATACAAATAATATTGGAGTTCAGTTTTGACTCATTAAATAAATTTATATAATTGTCACCATTTTGTCCGCGCTTCGCTCGTTCTCAATAGCTAGTTTCCATTAAATGGGACATCTACACAACTTGATCAAAGTTGTTGATAACACGTTTTAATGGTTGGCAGCGAAAGGATATCGAATTATGGCTTTATTAGTTTTAAAAAGAAAAGTGGTGTAAGTTTTTGAAAATTCCATTGTTACATCAAATTCGAATTTACCTTTAACACGAATTTTCAAAATTTCCGCTGATCTGGAAACTGATACGGATCGAATGAGATCAAAACAGAGATTTTGGCTAGAGTGGTAGTGTTCGACAATTCGGCAAAGGGGTTTTGAATTTTTTGATCATTACTTTGCACCGTCACCATAATTCAAAAATTTGAAATTTTATAATTTTTCGTTCGTCTTTGAGCTAAGATGGATCGAATAGCATCAAAACCAAGATTCCAGCTATAATGTAGGTAATTGATAATTTTGATACATAATTGCTCTGCTCACTCAATCAGTGCAGTGCATATTATATATAAATATATATATATAATATATATATATATATATGCATATATATATATATATATATGTGTGTGCATATATATGTGTATATATATATATATATATATATATATATATATATTATATATATATATATATATATATATATATATATATATATATATATATATATATATATATATATATATATATATATATATATATGCATATATATGTATATATATATATATATATATATATATATATATATATATATATATATATATATATATATATATATATATTATATATATATATATATATATAATAAAAATATATATAATAAAAACAAAATGTGCAGTAGTGCATATCTGTAAACACAGCATCACACTGCGTATAGTAAAATAACGTGTATTTATTTACATTAAAAGCAAGAAGTAAAAAATAACGAGGAAGGGCTGGAATCTCGTGTTATATATATATATATATATATATATATATCACGAGGAAAATTGTTTGCACAGTAAACCTAATATTTTCTTCAAATTTATTTAAAAATTCGAGATTTCGATATATTGATGGAAAAGCACTCAAGACCTTGCGAACGTATTTAGAACATTTTAGGAAATATTTTCCTTCCCCCTCATTTTTTGTGTATGTGCATATGTGTATATCTCTGAGCTGGTAGATACGAGATTTTAAAAACGAATGCACTATGAAATTTTATATGTTGATATATTATGTGAAACATACATTTTATTTCAGTATTCTTCTTCGACCCTGACCGTCCGATCTACCCGAAGGTGTAAGGTATCTGTTTGGATGGCCGGGAAGTGCCACCCAATTTTGACAGGAACACAGTAGCGGAAGCATCCACAGAGACCTTACTCACTTTCCCTTACCACCAACTCCTCGGAGAAACTTACGAACCCACATGTGTAACATGATCGTACTCCGCGTGAACACGGCGACAGTTTGGGCAAAAGCTCGAATCGAACTTATGTCGTCCGAATGCAATCCCCGCGCACTAACCACTGGGCTGTCGCGCCCCTTATTTCAGTATTATTCCAGGCAACACCAACTATTTCCGTTAGGAAAATGATAAAAACAGACAATTAGTTTGGAAACATTAGGGTGAATACGTTATGAGAAACCAAATGAGAACTTAACCATGTGCTAGTGAATAGCAATGGTGGATCTAACAAGTACGAAAAGATAAAAATAAAATAAGAAGAAAACCATATGTATGTGACATGGAATGCAGAAAATAAGGCAGACCATGTTATAAGCAAATTACACATGGTCAGACTGTTATTATCCTGACAAAGAGAAATAAGATGCCATAGAAAATCATTAGCCAGATTGTTTGAATATTTATTGATATAAAAAGATTAAAAGAAACCCAAAGCAGATACTGTCGAATATTTTTGAGTAATAGAGGCAAAATATAAATCAAACTAATAATGAGTCATCAGCAGTGATTTGTAAATAAAGCTTTATTATTATTTTTTTTTTATTTTCGACATAATTCTGATATTTATCAAGTAATGCTTATCCATATTTTATTAATATTTTCCCCATTTTATTGATAATATCCATTTTATTGATGTATTTCATATTTTATTGATATTACTTTATTGATCCGTATTTTATTTATATTTTATTCTTATTTATGTTTTCTCAAGAAATGCATTCGTAGTTAATCTAGGTTGAAATAATCGTAACAATCTTCTTTTAATCAATTTATTTGTTCGATAGATATGTTTAACACACACTCACAGACTGACACATACATCATTAAAAACGAACGTTTTCAAATATTCTCAAAACGTGTTTAACAATCTCTCAAAATCAGAAAATCTGACTTTTTTTAATTCCACTCAGAGGTTTTCCCTTTTCGTAAACGATGAATTGTAAGGAAAGTAAAAAGAAAGGTAACGGTTTCGTTCAGAAGTTTCGATCTGTTTGGCAAGGACATTGCGCTATTTAAATGAAGGCGTAGACAGGTGTGTTTAATCAATTCACCAGACTAAATATATCCATACAAACAAACCCTAAATACCCAAGGTGAAACAAGAACCGGAGAGAACCGGAGAGAACCGGCAGAAGGCCGTGGAATCTCACGCTATGAGCACGTGATTTTGGAATAATGAGCCGGTGCCCAGAAGTTCAATGCCGTCTAGAAAACTCCTAATGAAGATAGAAAAATATGATGGAGAAACACATGACTTTCTCTACAGATTAACTGACTTTAAACATGTCAAATCTTTTGCACTATATCATGGAATTGCAGTTAAATTATAAAATACTCACTTGGCCAATTCTTCACCCTTTTTGGGCCGGTTACATGCAAATCTGTATCACCTTTTGTGTTAAGATGAGTTCAAGAATTTAATAGAGGAGGGCTCACGAATTCCTTATAATAATTATCTAACGTGATTTTGTCCTTCCAGAGTGTACAGAAGCTCCCAAATGACGTAGAAGGCGGAATCTTTGCACACTTATAGTATCACCCACATTACAGAACCTAATAGAATCGGATTTTCGACACCCAACCGTGGGAAATGGAGGGGGAGGGGAGGGGTTCTGAGAAAATGTTTATTTTTCTCGTAAAATTCTTCCAGAATCTCTAAAAGTCCTCAGCCGGTCCAGAAGGTTGAATATTTGCAAACTTATAGTACCAGTTACGGTATAGAACAAACACAACGGAGCCAGCTTTTTTAATATATTTTCCTCTTGAGGTATACAAAATGAGAGAGGAATTAAGAAGTTTTTCCAGATGGCCTAAAAGCCTAGAAGGTGACCTAGAAGGCTGAAACTTTGTATGCTTCTAGCAACGATCATAGTTCAAAACCGTACAAGCAGTTAAAAACTTATTAATATTAGTTGCATTTTAATTTTTAAAGTGTTAGTTTCTTTGTTATTACCAGACTTAAATATTAGTATCTGAATGAAAGTAAAAATTTAAACTTTGTTTATTTATAGAAAAAAAAAGAATATAATTTACAGAATTTATAGAATAATTTCTAAATCGGAAAATATTAAGACGCTTCATTGTATGTATTTACCGCAGTTCTTTAGTATCAGCTTCTTTAGTATCAGAAAGGATATTTTCTATATTGAAATGTTATGTGCTATAAAACTGTCAAATTTGTTTTTCAATTATGTCCATTAAAAGTGATGAAATGGGAAAAAAATTAATTGCAATCAAATAATAATTGGATTTATTAATCAAATTCATTTTACAAAGAAGGCACAGAAAAATGTTACAAAAGACATAAAAATGATTTTTTTAAATTAATGGATTTTATACGTTTAAATATAAGTTTAATTTTTTCATCCATGTTATTAATTTTTAGACTTTCTTTTTCTTTCAACGAAACATAAGAATAAATTAAAAACATCTTAATAGCTAATTTTATTTGAAAATATTTTTAGTTTTTTCAATGTTATCATTTTATGTTTTTCTGCCAAGATGTATATCGTGAATGTGTTAATTAAAATTGCTAAATTATTTTTTCCTAAACAAAGAGAACCCCAAATTCTTGATCCTTCAATTATTACACTATATTTTGCAGTATAATATTTTTCATTAAGGAGTAGGCGTTAAGATAACCACCGCGTACAAAATGCTTTTGAGAAGGGATTTTTATATTGTTACCTTTCCATGTATTTTACAACCTTTCATTTAACTAGCGTAATCTGGCGTTTGTTTGAGGCCGTAATTAATCAGGCTCCATTAATCATAGTGACAAGATATTTGCCATGTATTTGTCTTTTATGGTACATTTAAACTCTTTAAATTTCAAATCTTATCGGGCTAGCTCGTCTTGAACCGTCATAGGATTTTTTTTTTTCGAGAATAACTTGAGATCCGGAATAGCTAAAAAGTTCATGTTAGGAATATTGCTGTTTTTCGTGGTATAATTTAATTTATTGGATTTTTAACATATATATGGTTTTTATTTTAAAAAGTCTCAACACAACACTTAATCCAAACAGCCTAATCCAAACATACCCGGTCCCAATTAGTTAGGATTACAGAGTTATTACTGTAATTTCATTAGATGAATGTTTATGACGAAAAATTCAAATATATACTGTTTTGTAATATCCCATCATGAAGTTTCGCTGCACTTGATCAGATTTTTACAACAAAATCTTTCTTGGGAAAAAGCCATGCTTTTAATTACATTATTTTCTTAAATAATGCTTTTATGATTGGAATTTTAAAATTGTTATTTTATGCAATTGTGGTAAAGAGCAAAAGCCTTGTCAAAGTTTTGGTTTTTATTTAAAACTAGCAGCATACCCGTTTTTCGTCCGGAGTATATAATATAAAGAAACTTAAAATTCACAATCATGTGCAAATTCCTGTGGTATACTAAATGACATTTTTAATCAAAATATTCTGTTAAAATATTTAATGTAATGCTCCTAAAAAGAAGTTTAAGAATATCTGTTCTCGCTATACAAAATTATCTTCACGGGCAGATCTGAAGAATAAAAATCCTGGCCCCTTTTGTAAGCATATTTACAAAAAATATGGAATTGAATCAATATATGCAAAATAAAAGCGTTAAAATTGTATGGGACCCGTACTACTTATATATGCGAATATTAGAAGATATAACCTGTATTAGTAGATTACATGTATAAATTGAAAATTTCAATAAACCAGTAATCTTTAAACCTGAAGGCAGTAATTGATTCCAATATATGCCAAAACGAAAGTGCTAAAACTATATGGGAAGATATATCGGTACTAATTATAATGCAGCAGATTAGAAAATATGTCCGAGTGTTAGTAGAAGATTACCCGTAAGAGTACCCATATGAGTCTCAAAAATCTTTGCCAAAATAAAACAGATGACGTTTTAAATTGAAAATATCAATAATCCCCGTAATCATCATACCAGAAGGCCGTACTTGATTTCAATATATGCCAAAATATATGCAATATACCTGTACTACTTATATTCTCGTAGATTAGAAGATATACCCGTGAATTTGTAGAAGATTTGACATAACAATGACATAATAACTTAAAAATATCAATAATCTCTGAATCAATAATCCCCGAAAATATCAATAATAATAATGTTTGAACCTAATTGATAACATCCAGTCAAAAATGCAATGCCAATGAAATATATTTTATATACATATCTTCATTATTCAAATCGGAAAAGATTTAATAAAAATCGTTTGCCGCACAAAACACATCAGATTTAAATCCGTGGCTAAGCCACATATCATTTGCTTTAGATAAATTGGTGGAAAAAATATCGTCTTAATAATGCTATCTCTATGGAAGGTTTAGCGACATTTTCGTCAATTAGCGACATTTTATAAAATCGCCAAATTTATCGCCAAGTGGGGCGGTAGAACTGACAGTCCCACTTAGAGACAAATTGATGAAACATCATCACGATACTATCCTGTAAATAACGAAATATAATTAATTTCATTTATTTATCGCAATTTTATCAATTTCAAGATAATTTTATGGATGTACAAACATTTTTATCAGTTTGGTGACATTTTAAAAATTCGCTAAATGTGTTACTAAGTAGGATGGTTGGACTGACAGAAAAATTGTAACGAAACATCATTTCAGTACTTTCCTCTAATAAAGCAAAATAAATATCTTTGAATTGCGTCGTTTATAACAATTGGCAACATTTCCGTTACTTTGGCAGAAAAGAAAAGTTGCCAAGTTAGCGATATCCCCCCAAATTCGTAGCTCTGAATTTGTAGATCTGAATAAGACTTCCAGCTCCCGTTTGTATATATTAATGAAAATACTAAAATTGTATTAGAAGATATACCCGTTCTACTCTTTTTCAGTTTCAACAATCGGTTAAATAAATTTATTGGCTAAACACAATATATGAGTTTATTAGCTAAACATAATATATAAGCTTCAATAAACTAATCAACACTCTTTACCAAAATAAATAAAAGTGATGTACGCAGTCTGCAATTAATATAATTAAAAGAAAAATCAAACCGTTTATTTATAAGATAGTATATTTTTATATCCATTTATTACTTTCCTTATATACATAATGTATAAGGAAAGTATTGTGACGGGGTCGAAAATTCGAATTCGAGTTTTCGACGGGAGAGCACGTTTCAAGCATCCCTGATCACGAATCAAACATTTTTGAAGTGATGTCTGTGTGTGTGTGTGTGTGTGTGTGTGTGTGTGTGTGTGTGTGTGTGTGTGTGTGTGTCAGTGGGTCTGTGGAGACGATAACTGACGAACGAATGGACCGATTCGAACCAAATTTGGTACAAAAATCACAATCCGTAAACACTGGAAGCCTATTGTTTTTATACGTAATCGAATGTTCAGAACCCCCCTAAATTTTCGAATGAAATTTTGAAAAAATCGTCAAAAAATTAAAACCGCTAATAAAGTTACGCAAATAGACATTTCTTATGTAATTTTTCATTAGAAAACGATTGGCGTAAATTTTAGAACGCTAACATGAACCGTTCTCGAGATATTGTACATTTTTAAAAAAAATTATGAAAAAGTAACATAAAAAAATTCCTATTGATAAACATGTTCACTTTTCATATGTAATACCATGCGATAAATTGAGTGATATCATTCTCGTGGATCTAGCCCGTTCCATTCATGAAAAAATATACTTTAAATAATACTTTTGTATTTGAACGCCAATAGTCATTTATCAGCTGTAAGAATAACTTTTTTCTTAGTGCATAACGCTTGGCGAGATTTTGGTGACGAATTTGGGCGGAATGTCGCCAACTTGGCGACTTTTTTGAAATGTTGCTAAATTAATGAAAATCTCGCCAAATGGATAAAAATGATGCTAAATCAATAAAAATGACGACTAATTGTCGAAAATTCAATATCTTGGAAAGAATATTAGTATCTACTATAAGAAAAATCTAAATTTTTACTATAAAAGTAGTAAATTCATTACATTATATAAGGAAAGTCATGTGTTGCCCACATCAGATTTTTTAATATTCAAATCGAAAAAATAATAATGAACATTGACATACACAATTAATTTAATTGCGTTGCCGAGCAACATGATATATCCTCATAAAAGTCTAAAAATTAATTAACCATTTTTATTTCTTAATTCATCGTTGAGTAAAAGCTTGTGAAAAATAAACCATGGTGATAGATTTTCCAATTTAATTCATGTTTTCAAACAATTCAGGATTTCAGAAAGTGACTATTTAACGCAAAAATCTGTCACCAAACTCAGAGATAAAATTTTAGTTCATTTTCACGTTTAAAAAAGAAACGGTTTTCAATCTTTTCGTTTGGAGGAACTAGGGAGTTTAAGAGTAGAACTCCTAGGAAAAAGTTTCGTTTTCAAATCTCGACAACTACTGGTCGTAGAAACTCAAAACATAGACGAAATTTTAAGTGGGACTATTTCAGGGCTACTTCAAAATTTCATCAAATTCGGTTCAGCCGTTCCCCCGTGATAACGTGACAGATAAACATACAGATTTTCAATTTTATTTATATAGACTAGCAGCATACCCGTTCTTCGTACG
Organism: Amaurobius ferox; assembly: GCA_951213105.1. Lineage (NCBI taxonomy): Eukaryota > Metazoa > Arthropoda > Arachnida > Araneae > Amaurobiidae > Amaurobius > Amaurobius ferox. The sequence continues at coordinate 111,821,735 of OX578137.1, read as the reverse complement.
GAATATATAATATAAAGAAACTTATTATTCGCAATCATGTGCAAATTCTGTTAAAATATTAAATTTATTGCTCCTAAAGAGAGGTTTAAGAATATCTGTTCTCACTATGTAAAATTATCTTCACGGGCAGATTTGAAGAATAAAACATCCTGGCCCCTTTTGTAAGCAAATTTACAAAAAAAAAGGAATTGAATCAATATATGAAACCCCGTACTACTTATATTGTCGCAGATTAGAAAGTATGCCAGTGTGTTAGTAGAAGATTACCCGTATTACAATATGAGCCTCAAAAATATTTGCCAAAATAAAAGAGATGACGTAATAAAATTGAAAATATCAATAATCCCCGTAATCTATATACCAGAAGGTCGTAATTGATTCCAATATATGCCAATATATATCAAAATATATGCCAATATATATCAAAATATATGCCAATATATATCAAAATATATGCCAATATACCTGTACTACTTATATTCTCGTAGATTAGAAGATATAATTTCATTTGTGGAAGATTACTCGTACAACGTACTATATATGAGTTTCAACAATTTTCGTCATAATAAAACAATGGCATAATAACTTGAAAATATCAATAATCCCTGAATCAACAGTCCCCGAAAATATGAATTATAATAATGTACCTGAAGACCGTAATTGATATTATCCAGTCAAAAATGCAATGTTAATGACATTTATTTTATATACATATCTTTATTATTCAAATCGGAAAAGATTTAATATAAAATCGTATGCTGCATAACACATTGGATCCATTGCTAAGCGACATGATATCATTTGCTTCAAATAAATTGATGGAATGCATATCGTCTGAATAATGCGTTCTCCATGGAAGGTTTGGCGACATTTTAGTCAATTTAGCGATAACTTAAAAAATTGCTAAATTTATCGCCAAGTGGGACTGTAGAACTGATAGTCCCATTTTGCGACAAATTGACGAAACATCATCACAATACTTTCCCCTAACAAAACACAATTATTTTCATTTATTAAGCGCGATTTTATCAATTCCATGGTATTTTTATGAACTCACAAATACTTTTATCAATTTCGTGATATTAAAAAAATTCGTTAAATGTGTTACTAAGTAGGATGGATGGATTGACGGACAAATGCTACGAAACATCATTTCAGTACTCTATTCTAAAAAACAAATCATTGATTTGCGTCAGTTTTATAAATTTGGAAATATTTCCGCTAATTTGGTAAAGTTTAAGAGAAGTTACAAAGTTATTTAGAGATATTCCGCTAAATTCGTAGCTCTGAATTTGCAGTTTTGAAGAATAAAATATCCCGTTTGTATATACTAAATGAAAACACTAAAATTATATTATAAGATACACCCGTTCTACTCTTTTTCTGCTTTAACAATCGGCTAAATGAATTTATTGGGTAAACACAATATATGAGCTTATTAGCTAAACACAATATATGAGCTAGAAATCTCTTTGCTAAATTAAATGAAAGTGATGTACGCAGTCCGCAATTTATATAATTAAAAGAACAATCAATCCCTTCATTTAAAAAATATATTTTTACATCCATTTATTTATTATTCAAATAGAAAAAATAATAATAAATATTAACAGCACATTTAATTTCATTCCGTTGCCGAGCAACATGATATAAGATAGAATCTTCCTCATAAAATGCTAAATTTAATAGCCATTTTGATTTCTTTATACTTTTCATTATTCAGTAAAAACTTGTGAAATATGAACCAAGGAGATAGATTTCCCATTTAAATGATGTTTCTAACAATTCATGTTTTCAGAAAGTGACTAATTAGTACAAAAAATCTCCCCCCAAACTCGGAGATACAGTTTTAATTCACTTTCAAACGATTTTCAAGCTTTTCGTTTGGATGAACCACGGAGTTAGAGAGTAGAACTCCTAGGATAAAGTTTCGTTTTTCATTAATATCTCGACAACCCCTGGTCTCAGATACTCAAAACTTGGGCTAAATTTATGGGGGGCTATTTAAAGGCTATTCACAAAATTTCATCAAATTCGATTCAGCCGTTCTCCCGTGATGAGGAGACAAACGAAAATGTAGTTTTTTACTAATATCTCGAGCACGACTGGTCGTAGGAACTCCATACATGGACTAAATTTTAAGTAGAACTATTTCCAGGCAACCCACAAATTTTCATCAAATTCGGTTCAGCCGTTCTCCCGTGATGATGGTACAAACAGACAGACAGACAGACAGACAGACAGATTTTCATTTTTATTTATATAGACTAGCAGCATACCCGTTCTTCGCACGGAGTACATAATATAAAGAATGAACGTCTGAATATCTCTAATGAAGGTTTGGCGACATTTCAAAAAATCGCCAAATTTATCGCCAAGTGGGACTGTAGAACTGACAGTCCCACTTGGCGATAAATCGACGAACCATCATCAAAATATTATCCCCTAAAAAAAACACAATTTCGTTTATTTAGGGCAATTTATCAATTTCAAAATATTTTTATGGATTTATAAATATTTTTATCAATTTGGTGACATTTTAAAAATACGCTAAATGGGTTACTAAGTAAGCCGGTTGGACTGACAGACAAATGCTAACGAAACACCATTTCAGTACTTTCTTTTAACACAACAAAATAAAATTCATTGATTTACGCCATTTTTATCAATTTGGGGACATTTCAATCAATTTGGCAACTTTTAAGAAATTTGCCAAGTTAGCGATATCCCGCCAAATTCGTAGCTCAAAATTTGCAGATATGAATAAAATATCGCGATCTAGTTTGTATATACTAAATGAAAACACTAAAATATTATTAGAAGATATAACCATTCTACTCTTTTTCTGTTTAAACAATTGGATAAATGAATTTATTGAGTAAACAGAATATGAGTTTATTAGCTAAACACAATATATAAGCTTAAAACCTCTTTGCTAAAATACACGAAAGTGATGTATGCAGTTCGCAATTAATATAATTAAAAAAAATCAAACCGTTCATTTATAAGATATATTTTAATATCCATTTATTTATTATTCAAATCGAAAAAATAATAATAATCATTAACAAACACATTTAATTCCATTCCTTTGCTGAGCAACATGATATAAGATAGAATCTTCCTCATAAAATGCAAAATTAAATAACCATTTTAATTTCTTTATACTTCTAATCGTTGAGTAAAAGCTTGTGAAATATAAAACATGGATGTAGATTTTTCCATTTAAATTCATGTTTCAAACAATTCATGCTTTCAGATAGTGACTATTTAATGCAAAAATCCTGCATCAAACTCAAAAATAAAGTTTTAATTCCCTTTGAGGCTTCAAACAAACGATTTTTATCCTTTCCGTTTGGATAAACCACGGAGTTGGAGAGTAGAACTCCTATAAAAAAGTTCCGTTTTTCATTAATATCTGGACATTCCCTGGTCTTAGAAACTCGAAACTTGTTCAAAATTTATGGGGGGCTATTTCAAGGCCACCCACAAAATTTCATTAAATTCGGTTCAGCCGTTCTCTCGTGATGATGAGACAAACGGACAGACAGACAGACAGACAGACAGACAGACAGACAGATTTTCAATTTTATTTATATAGACTAGCAGCATACCCGTTCTTCGTACGGAGTATATAATATAAAGAAACTTGAAATTCATAATCATGCCCAAATTCTTATAGTATACTAAATGACATGTTTAATCAAAATATTCTGTTAAAATATTTAATATAATGCTCCTAAAACGAAGTTTAAGAATCTCTGTTCTCGCTATATAAAATTATCTTCATGGACATATCTGAAGAATAAAACATCTTGGACCCCTTATGTAAGCAAATATTAAAAAAAATATGGAATTGAATCAATATATGCAAAATAAAAGCGTTAAAATTGTATGGGACCCGTACTAATTATATACGCGAATATTAGAAAATATAACCTGTATTAGTAGATTACATGTATAAATTGAAAATACCAATAGACCCGTAATCTTTAAATCTGAAGACAGTCATTTATTCCAATATATGTCAAAATTAAAGTGCTAAAATTATATGGGAAGATATACACGTACTACTTATAATGTCCGATTATTAGCAGAAGATTACCAGTTTTGCAATATGAGTCTCAAATGTTTTTTGGTAAAATACAACAGACGACGTAATAAATTGAATATATAATTAATCCCCTTAATCTTCATACCAGAAGACTGTACTTGATTCCAATATATATGCCAATATATGTCAAAATATATGCCAATATACCTGTACTACTTATATTCTCGTAGGTTAGAAGATATACCCGTGCATTCCTAGAAGATTACTCGTACAACGTACAATATGCGTGTGTCAGCAATTTTTGCCGCAATAAAACAATGGCGTAATAACTTAAAAATATCAATAATCCCTGAATCAATAATTCCGGAAAATATCAATAATAATAATGTTTAAACCTGAAGAGTATAATTGATATTATCCAGTCCAAAATGAAATGGCAATGAAATTTATTTTATATACATATCTTCATTATTCAAATCGAAAAGGATTTAATAAAAATCGTCTGCCGCATAAACACATTGGATTTAAATCCGTTGCTAAGCGACAGGATATCATTTGCTTCAAATAAATTGGTAGAAAAAATATCGTCTAAATAGTTATATTTCTATGGAACATTTGGCGACAGTTTCGTTAAATTAGCGACATTTTAAAAAATCGCCAAATTTATCGCCAAGTGGGACTGTAGAACTGACAGTTCCACTTTGCGACAAATTGACGAAATATCATCACAATACTATCCCCTAACAAAAAACAATTAATATCATTTATGTAGCGCAATTTTATCAATTTCAAGATATTTTTATAGATTTGAAAACATTTTTATCAATTTGGTGACATTTTAAAAATTCGCTAAATGTATTACTAAGTAGGATGGTTGGTCTGACAGATAAATGCTAACCAAACATCATTTCAGTACTCTCTTCTAACAAAAAAAAAAAAAAATCATTGATATGTAGAAGACCCAAACCACACGACCAACCGAAGGTTTATGGCAGCTGTTTGTGTGTCGTTTATATCAATTTGGCGACATTTCCGTCAATTTGGCAAAGTTTAAGAAAAGTTGTCAAATTAGCGATATCCCTCCAAATTCGTAGCTTTGAATTTGCAGATCTGAATGAAACATTCTTATCCCGTTTCAATATACTAAATGAAAACACTACAATTGTATTAGAAGATATACCCGCTCTACTCTTTTTCTGTTTCAACAATCGGCTATATGAATTTATTGGCTAAACACAATATATGAGTTAAGTAGCTAAATACGATATAAGCTTGATAACTCTTTGCCAAAATAAATGAAATTGATGTACGCAGTCAGCAATTAATATAATTAAAAGAAAAATCAAACCGTCCATTCATAAGATATACTTTTATATCCATTTATCCATTTATTTATTATTTAAATCGAAAAAAAATAATAAAAACATTAACAAACACATTTAATTTAATTGTGATGCCGAGCAACATGATATATCCTCCTAAAATGTTAAAATTTATTAACCACTAACAGCACACCCGTTATTCGTACGGAGTGTATAATTTAAAGAAACTTAAAGTTCGCAATCATGTGCAAATTCTGTTAAAATATTAAATTTATTGCTCCTAAAGAGAAGTTTAAGAATATATGTTCTCACTATGCAAAATTATCTTCACGATCAGATCTGAAGAATAAAACATCCTGCCCCCTTTTGTAAGCAAATTTACAGAAGAAAAAATAGGAATTGAATGAATATATGCAACCCCGTACTAATTATATTGTCGCAGATCAGAAAATATGCCAATGTCTTAGTAGAAGATTACCCGTATTACAATATGCGTCTCAAAAATATTTGCCAAAATAAAAGAGATGACGTAATAAATTGAAAACATCAATAATATCCGTACTCTTTATACCAGAAGGTCGTAATTGATTCCAATATATGCCAATATATATCAAAACATATGTCAATATACCTGTACTACTTATATTCTCGTAGATTAAAAGATATACACGTGTATTTGTAGAAGATTCGTACAACATACAATATATGAGTTTAAACAATTTTTGTCATAATAAAATAATTGCATAATAACTTGAAAATATCAATAATCCTTGAATCAATAATCCCCGAAAATATAAATAATAATAATTTTTAAACCTGAAGACCGTAATTGATATTATCCAGTCAAAAATGCTATAAGAAAAATCAAATCGTTCTTTTCTAAAATATATTTTTATATCCATTTATTTATTACTCAAATCGAAAAAATAATTATTGAAATTAACAGACAGATTTAATTTAATTGCGTTTCTGAGTAACATGATATAAGATAGAATCTTATAACATGTTAAATATGTCATGTCTTATAACATAAACTGCGAAATTAAATAACGATTTTGATTTCTCTATACTTCTCATTGTTCCGTAAAAGCTTGTTTTAAATAAACCATGAACCATGGAGATAGATTTCCCCTTTAAATCATGTTTCAAACAATTCATGTTTTCAGATAGTGACTAATTAACGCAAAAAATCTCCCATCAAACTCAGAGGTTAAATTTTAATTCACTTTCAAACGATTTCCAAGCTTTTCGTTTGGATAAACCACGGAGTTAGGGAGTAGAACTCCTAGGAAAAAGTTCCGTTTTTCATTAATATCTCGACAACCCCAGGTCTTAGAAACTCGAAACTTGGACACAATTTATGGGGGGATATTTCAAGGCTATTCACTAAATTTCATTAAATTCGGTTCAGCCGTTTTTCCGTGATGATGAGACAAACGAAAATTTCGTTTTTTACTAATATCTCGAGAACCACTGGTCGTAGAAACTCAAAACACGGATATAATTTTAAGTGGGGCTATTTCTGGGCTACCCACAAAATTTCATCAAATTCGGTTCAGCCGTTCTCCCGTGATGGTGTGACAAACAGACAGACAGACAGACAGACAGACAGATTTTCATTTTTATTTATATAGACTATACAATATTTTTCAAAATATTTTATTTTTAAATATAATTAAGTATTCTTAATATAAAGTTTACATTGTTACGCAAATTTTAATATCAATGATATCCAAAAATTACTTTAAATTATTTATAGATATTTAATTGCGAAAATTAATTTTAGTATTTAAAAAATAATAGTTATTTTTAAATTCACGATGCAAATTGCAACATGCAAGAGGCGCCTTATTTTTCCTAAAGGACATTTCAATCCCTGAAATTCTTCAACGTTCCTTTCCCCATGGGCAAAACTGTTCTGATTCAGAATATTTCTCAGAACTCTTGCAGAATCAGATGGACATCAATGCAAGGATTTCATTAAACATATAAAACTAAGAGCTTCATACATAGTACATTGTTAGCACAAGGCAATTTTTGCTTTTCCTACCACTGAGTCTTAACGTAGGGTAAACACATTTAAAGGCAAGCTAAGATGCTAACCAGAAATCAATACTTGCGGCTAAACTGACTTAAGTGTGATGACGAGATTTGAAATCTCGTATCACTTTTGTATAAAATGCTTAATTCTAAAATGTATTTCTGCTCTGCATATTTATATGCAATTTTTGACATATTTAATTCTGCCCTGAATTGCCTCTTGTCGTGCATTTATGTAAATTGTATCTTAGAAATATCTATATCTTTAATCGTAATATAAATCCATTTTAAAAGTATTATTTCGAACGAGCGCACTCAAAGAGAGAATTATTTTCCGTTATGTTTCGAGGTCATCGTTTTGGCTGATGCAACAGAAGGGTGTGATTTCATCTATATAATAAAAGGCAATGTCTGTCTGTGTGTCTGTGTGTCTTATACACTATAGGCTCAGCGACCGCGCGTCGCAGAGCTACGAAATTTGGCAATCGGAGACCCGGGGGGTGGGGGGAGGTGACACATAAAAACCGATTTTTAAAATTCGGATAATTTTTTTTGTTAATTAATGTTTTATGCGATTTTGACCGTTTTTTTCTATTTTCCTCCTTTCTTCTCCACCATCCAGACGTCGTAGAAAAAAACAAATCAGACGACCGGAAAGAGCAGACAATCGCGAGTAAAAATATATCAATTTCAAATCACAGGGATAAATTCTAATATTTTTTTAAAGATTTTAAAACAAAAGTCACTTTCGGCTAAAAAAACCATGAACTTTCGTTCTTAAATCCTCGCGCCGGGATAAGTACCGACAATTTCGACTAATAATTTACATCTTTAGAAAGCTCAAAAATCAGACTTTCTTACAAGCCCAGTCTGGTTGAGAAATAAGAAAAAGTAGCCGCACGATCCCGATTTTAAAGAAGTAATGATTTATAATTTTTCGGCCAAACCGCGAAAGAATTGATCGATTTTTCACCCACATGCGTGCGCAGACGCACGGTGTTTCTATGGTGGAGGGGAGATGGGCGAGGTCATGACGTCACGGTTCTGACGAGTTTCTGACGTCACGGTTCTAACGAGGTTGCGTCAGATACGCATAGCGAAATCGAATGGAACATTCGATATTTGTGCCTGCCAAATAATGAATGTACGTCATTAAATTAAAAAGAAACCATCCATTTTATTTGAATAAATTATTCAGGAACAAATCATTATTTTCGAAATAAATTACTTTTCATTTTAAATTTCAATTTGCTTGAAATGCATTTATTAATTTTTTAAAAACGTCATTTTTTCTTAGAACTTAACCCAAACCTTTCACTTTGTTGTATTAGCAGTTTCTTTGGACCGGTTTATCCGTATCAAGATAAGAATTTATTTTACTTCATTATTGTTCTTTTAAGAACATAAACTTCTCTTTCTCTTTTTATAACATTACGTATTAAGTGTATTTATACGTTTATAGTGTATTTTATTTATATTGTTTTAAAATTGTTCTGATTTAAACAGGGGCTATATATTGTTCTGATTTAACAGGTTTTCGACTTCTATTCTAGAATTGTATTTAGATTTTTGTTTAATTCGTAAACATGCTATTCAGTTTAGAGTTTATTTTAACAGTGGACTATTGGTATTATTAATTAGTGTTTATAATTTTGTTTCATGTTTTTATTAAAAACAAAAAAGCTTTTAATATATACAAACTTAAATAATGAATGTTTTTGGAATACATTATTTTTCATCTTAAAATTTAAGTATTAGTGTTAACGTCATTAAACTAAAACAAACCATCCATTTTATTGGAATAAAAACATTATTTTCGAAATAAATTAGTTTTCATTTTAAATTTCAATTTGCTTGAAATGTATTTATTAATTTTTTAAAATCGTCATTTTTTGTTACAACTCAACCCAAACCTTTCACTTTGCTGTGTTAGCAGTTGGATTTTGATTGAAGCGGCTCATTCGACTCCTGCTCTGGAGTTTGTTGGCCTGAGATCAAAGATGTATTGTTTAAAAACACCTTACATGGAGAAGATAACTGCTAAAGGTGTTAATAAGAATGCTGTGAAAAAATTAATCTGTCATCAAGATTACTATATCTGTCTAACAAGGCGAAGATATAATACAGTTGAACAATTTAAAATTGCAAGTAAAGACCATCAGATTTATATTGTTAAGCAAATTAAAATGGGATTACGTACTTATAATGATTAACGTCATATTTTAAATGACGGAATTAAGAGCTTAGCATATGGTCATTATAAAATTTAAATGATTGAATTATGGTGGATTGAATTGTGGTGCTGTATTGTGTATATCGGGTGGTGGTTGGGATCACAATTAAAAAACTTAAACACTGAAGAAATAAAAAATAAAATAAAAAGAAAGTTATGGAGATTGTCGCGGTGCATTTATGCATCGGGTGGTGGTGGGGGCAATCTTAAAAAAAAATTATTTTCGCTGAGTAGCATCGTTAAAACAGCAGTTATTCATTCAAAGCAGTTATCGTGGAACATTATATGTCAGAAGAGAGGGTGGGGTGCAGTGCGTGCAATTTTGGTCCGATTATCGCATTTAACAAAGAACTGTATCTGTAAAACATTTGTCTTCATATATCATATATTATATGAAAATAAATTAAATTTTCTAGGAATTTGAGGCGAACATTCAGTAAAGGGGGGGGGGGGCGTAGCACGTACAAGGTTTAGCCGATCACTTTCAGCAACGTACTCGATCTATCTATCTGAACCACATACCCAAATTGTATAAAGAAATCGGTTAGTTTTATAGAAGTTATAATCGTACTATGTAAAGGGGCCTAACACTTGCAATCATTTGACCACATTCATCAACGAAATCGGGCTGTAAAATATTAATGCTACCGCATATCCAAATTGCAGAAAATTTGGTTTCGTTTCAGAGGAGTTATCGCCAGATAACGAATACGTAGCAATAAAGGTTTCGGGGTGCAGCACGCTCAATTTTTGTCCGAACATGTTCTGTAACGAACTCGATATGTAAGATAGCGAATCGGTGTTTAGTTATCAAAAGTAAAACGCCTACTCACTTCGTTCCCTTGCATCAAATATTTAAAGGCCTTTATAAAATAACGTAGTATCATTCAATTGCTCTAATTTAACATTGGCGAAACTTTAAGCAACCTTGCATAGTAAACTTTTAAGGCGTGCAACAAGTTTTCTCATATCTAACCAGTGCTGTCTGAAGAGAGACCCCAGTAATTTGTTTGTTCTGCTCATGGAGGTAAAGGGAAAATTGGTTAGAAAAATTCAGGAGTTTTTGTCATTTATTATTAAAAATTAATTTGATTACTACTCAAAAATTTAAAAAAATTATTACTAAACACTATATTTTTTTGCGTAATGCAAATTATGTATATCGATAATGTTTTTAAATTATATTCTATATAATGAATGATATCGTTTCTAAGCTAAACAATAAGTCTATAAATCTTTTTAATTACATAACTTTTAACTGCTTCATCTCGTATCTGCTGATACATTTTTCTCTCCTCTTTTATTCATCTGTTCAAATACAGATGGCAACATTTCTGTGCTATGCTTTTCCCTTCCATTGGAAGGCGGGCGATTTTTGTCCCATGTTTTGTCTTTTATGTTCTTTTTTTATCAGTTCTATTCTGCTCAAATAATGACAAGTTACATACCTTGTTATCATATCGGAGGTAAAAGCCATTCTGACTAGGAACTCCTTCTATTGGCACATTGGCTAACTAAGCTAAACCATAATATAGCACATTCATTAGGGGGTTTATTTTCTCCTCTAATTTTTCACCAATGTTAATTTGCTGTGGCTTTAAGCAGCCCAGCTTTCAGGATGCCAGATCGTCCGGCTGTAGCTACTGATTAAGCAAAATCATTTATAATATAATATATAATTCTAAAATATTATTGATGGATATGGATCGTGTGTAAAAAAAAAAAAAAATAATAATAACATTTACTTTTAATTTTTTGCAGCCCTTACTCTTTGGAGACAGAGAATAATGTTACCCGTTTTAAACTTAACTAAAAGTTATCCAAATGGCTCACATTGAAAAACTTTTTTTGTATCTTTTCTGGCTATTAATGAAATTAAATTATGTTTTTTTAAAACTTAAAATGATAGAATTAGTGGCAATATGAAATCCACGCCGATAAGTTATTTAAATGTCCGTATTTTTTTCTGTTTATTTTAGCATTTTCTGAAATATTGATTTAGATTAAAACCATCTGCTTAAAAATTATTTCCTATGTTTTATATTTTTTGCAAATAAACATTATTTCAATGGCGCCCAGAAACTCCGATTACTATACATGGGTATGGCCAAATGTGGGCGTGGCCAAATGTGGGTGTGCCCATATACACGACACGCGTTTTAGCTATTCACAATACAATGTCGTTGTTGTTGTTAAGACCCAGATTCCGACCTACCAGAAAGGGCAATACAATGTCGTGGAAATTTTCCAAATAATGCTTATTTTTTATAATTAATCATAATTGCCAAGAATTACAATTTGTTTAATGTCTTACAGGAGGCAGAGCCGTAACACTTTCTTGATGGTCTCCCATGCAAAAGAAATAAAATGTTCCCCTTCAGAAATATTAGAGGTGTATACACTGTCCTCTAACAGTTAAACTCGAAACGGTAAATCGTACATAAGTCATGAAGTTTTGCTCCGATCAACTTGAAATTTCACAGAAAAATACCCTGAGGAGATAGTTATTTAGTCATACAAACTTTAATGAGACAAAACGTGTACATGTACGGATTCTATTTATCGTTATATTACTACAGATTCCATCACACTACCAAGATTAAAATGATTGTATTCAACGATGTTACTGAACTAGTTATGCATTTGTGGCAACCGACTCTGCTCTTGCCAAAAAGACATCCATCAAAGATGCTTGGAACCTGTACCCGAATTATAAGAACGGAGCTGAAGCTAGCTTTTGTTCTATGATTATAATGTCGGTCTTGTAAGCACGAGGTCCGGAGTTCGGGCCTGGCAACTCTTAATCGCTGCAAATGGTTACCCTGGACATACGAGCCCGAAAAAGCCTTCTGTCTCCAAAGATCTTACCTCTCAAGACGAGATGGCAGCACCACGCTGAATCTGAGGCGCCCACCACTCCATTCAGGCTTGACCACGACTGACGTCACCTCTGAGGCGACACGCCCCCTGGCCATTCAGCCCCTCAACTGAGTTTCGGATGGGGACACGCGGGGTTTTTCTGGAATGGCCCCCCTCCTCGCCGAAATTCGATCCGGGCCTCTCATCAGGGGTGGGAGTGTGTGGCAGCCGACTCCGCTCTTGCCAAAAAGACATCCATCGAAGATGCTTGGAACCTGTACCTGAATTATAAGAACGGAGCTGAAGCTAGCTTTTGCCCTATGATTATAATGTCGGTCTTGTAAGCGAAGGGTCCCTGGTTCGGGGCACGGCGACTCCCAATCGCCACACATTCTTTATTCTGCCTAGACTAGCAAACCTCTATTATTCGATTGTAGGACAAATCTCCATTCGTCTGAGAAGAGTTTTTTTTAACTATACAGTTAAAGAGAAATTAACCCTCTAATGAGTGTACTACGCCTGCGTTATAGTTTAGCTTAGTGAACAATGTCATTTATTATATAAATTATATAATATACCTTCATTCATTGTGTTTGGGTCTAAATGACATAACTTTTGGAGGGCAATGTATATGTATACAAATAGCTTATAGATATTTCAATAATACTGCAGAGTGAAAATCAAAAAGACTATACTCTCCTAATATGTTTTTCTTCTATCTGTGTACATACTATTACAGAAAACCTTTTTCTTTTCTGTTTAACATTTTTCATGTATACAACATCCAATTAAATGTTTTCATTATTTTTTTTTGCTAAATTGTATAAGAATAAAGTTTAATTATGCCATATGTTCATCTAAAACTAACGCCACAATTTTAGCTGAATAAATTGAATTAAATATCAAGAAAGAAAGGCCTTAGTCCGATAGGACCCAATCGGGTCGTGCTCTAAAAATGTTCTCGCGCAGTCCAGTCGGTCTCGTAGTAAATATATAAATAAATTTCGATTATAAAGCACCTGATGAAATTCATGATGACTCTAAATATAGCGTATAAAATAGATTGTTTCAAGCAAGTACTGGACAAAGCCAGATCATCTTTAGAAGGACAATTTGATCAGATTAAGAATTATTTAAATCATTTTGAATTTTAGGGGAATTTTCAAAAGATTGCAGAGTCCACTTCGACGATAAGAGCGTTCAATTTCATCCCAGTAGCTCAACGGTAGAGCGTCGGCTGGCCTGTTCGGAGATCCAGGGTTCAATTCTCGGATGGGAGCATAAAGGTTCTTCACAACGGTGTTCGAACAAATGAACCCTGTAGGTTAGTGCAAAGATGTCGGAGGTCTGAAAGTAGTACGACTAGTACGGATTCAGTGGACTCTGGAAGATGGAGCGTCGATTTCAAATTGAGAGGATGACGACCAAGCAGGATACAAACCTGGGTAAAAATAGTAGAAGCAAGAGGATAACCTGAGGAGATAAAAACAGCAGGAGGTGGTCAGTCAGATTGTTAGTTGCCTGCCAATCTGACATTAGAGAGTGGAGAATGCAGAATCCACTTCGACGATAAGAGCTTGCAATTTCATCCCAGTAACTCATCGGTAGAGCTGAACGGTAGCTGGCCAGTTCGGAGATCCGGGGTTCGATTTCTGTTTGGGGCAGTAAGGCTCTTTATAAGATTGATAATGAAACATTGAAGAAGAATAAGTAAAACTTGAGCAACGTATATAAGCACAAGTGCCACAATAATGCAGCATACAGCTGTTTAGATGATACGATTGGATCCCCTTCGCCAGTGCAAGAGAACCAACAAACCAGAAGTCCAAATGAGGAATGGACGCAAAAGGAAGAAGCAGAGGGGATTATATACCCAAGACCGAATTAAAAGAGAGTCAATCAGAAATCAGCTGGAAGAACAGTCCAGCCAATCTGAAATTAGATAGTTTAGATATATTCCTTGAAACAACTGTATGTTGCATTACTCTGTTATTTGTGCTTATATACATTGCTCATGTTTTCCTATTCCTTCGCAAAAAGTGTATTTTGCTTATTGATTGGAGAACCATGATGCTGATTTAGAAATCTTATTATCTGCTGCCGAAATTATTGAAGAAGTTCAAATAGTCAGTAACAATAAATTAGCCGGTCTCGAAGACAGAATATTATAATTTGCGAAATGAAAAGGTTAAAAACAATTCTTCCAATTTCATTTTTCTTAAATTAGAAATTATATATTTCAAAAAATATATATATTCCAGAGTCAAAATGAGCGCTTTATACTTTGTCTTTTAATAATTGTAGTGCTCTTTGCATATATTTAGCAATTCCTGTCACGATAGCTTTAGGTCAAGACGTTTTTAAAGAAAAGATCGATTTTTCATCCACATGCGCGCGCAGACGCACGGTGTTTCTATGGTGGAGGGGAGGTGGTCTGTCTGTGTGTCTGTCTTATACACTATAGGCTCAGCGACCACGCGTCGCAGAGCTACGCAATTCGGGGGGGGGGGGAGAAGTGACACGTGGAAATCAATTTTTAAAATTTAAATTTATTTTTTTTGTTATTTAATGTTTTATGCGATTTCAATCGTTTTTTCCCATTTTTTCCCTTTTTTCTCCACCATCCAGACGTCGTAGAAAAAACAAATCACACGACCGGAAAGAACAGGGCGCGGTAGCCCATTGGTTAGCGCGCTGGAGTTGCACTCGGTAGGCCCGGGTTCGATTCCAGCCACTGCCAAAACTGCCGCCGTGTTCATGCGGAGTACGATCACGTTAAACATGTGGGTCCGAAAGTCCTTCCGAGAGGTTGGTGGTAGGGGAAGGAGGGTACGGTCCCTGTGGATGCTTCCCCCACTGGGTTCCGGTCTAAATTGGGTGGCACTTCCCGACCGTCCAAACTGTTACCTTACACCTTTCTGGTAGGTCGGACGGTCTGGGTTTCAACATCAACAACAACGACCGGAAAGAACAGACAGTTGCGAGTAAAAATATATCAATTTCAAATCTCAGGAACAAATTCTAATATTTTTTAAAGATTTTAAAACAAAAGTCACTTTCGGCTCAAAAAACTTTCGTTTTTAAATCCTCGCGTCGGGAAAAGTACCGACAATTTCAACTAATTATTTACATTTTTAGAAAGCTCAAAGGTCAGGCTTTCTTACAAGCCCAATCTGGTCGAGAAATAAGAAACAGTAGCCGCACGATCGGGATTTTAAGGAAGTAAGGATTTTCAATTTCTCGGCCAAACCGCGAAAGCAGTGATCGATTTTTCACCCACATGCGCGCGCAGACGCACGGTGTTTCTTTGGTGGAGGGGAGGTGGCGAGGTTATGACGTCACGGTTCTAACGAGATTGCGTCAGATACGCTTACTAATTACTTTTCATTTTAAATTTTAATTTGCTTGAAATGCATTTATTAATTTTTTAAAAACGTCATTTTTTCTTACAACTCAACCCAATCCTTTCACTTTGTTGTGTTAACAGTTGGATTTTGATTGAAGCGGCTCATTCGACTCCTACTCTGGAGTTTGTTGGGTGAGATCAAAGCTGTATACTTTAAAAACACTTTCCATGGAGAAGATAACTTCTAAAGGTTTTAATAAGAATGATTTACAATTGCAAGTAAAGACCATCAGATTTATACTATTAAGCAAATTAAAATGGGATTAACCACTTATGATGATAAACGTCATATTTTAAATAACGGAATTAAGAGCTTTGCATATGGTCATTATAAAATTTAAATGATTGAATTATGGTGGATTGCATTGTGGTAATGCATTGTATACATTGGGTGGTGGTTGGGACCACAATTAAAAAACTTAAACACTGAAGAAATAAAAAAATAAATATAAAGAAAGTTATGGAGATTGTCGCGGTGCATTTATGCATCGGGTGGTGGTGGGGACAATCTTTAAAAAAAAATTTTTTTTCGCTGAGCAGCATCTTTGAAGCAGCATCGTTATTTCTTAAATACTAAATTCACATTCAACACTATCAGTCTGAAAAATACTTTCATGTCATTTACGATGCAATACTAAAAATGCAGACAAACGGATAAAATTTCATTTATGTAAAACAAAAAATAGAGGAGCATTCCTCTATAAAAAACATAGGAGTAGCTGATCCCGACTGTGAGTACACATCAAAGGGATCCATTTCCTTGGGTTAGAGGTACAGAAATCCTCAGATTCTCTCAGTTCACAAACATTAGAATAAATTCACTTTACAAATCAATTTTCAAGAAACCCCCTAGAGCATTATTTTTCATCTTAAAATTTCATTATTAATTTTAACGTCATTAAACTAAAACAAACTTTGGGACAACAAACAAACTTCACGGGATTATGGCGCCAGCAGGTTTGCCACAGTCAGAATTTTCAAGGGGCTAGATCAGGCTGGTCGCGGAAGGAGGCTAGTGCACAATATATTTGTTCTGCAGCGAAGAAACGGCAGATGTTGCTGTTGGCGAGAGTCTGTGTCGGGACTAATTGGCAGCTGGTGTTTTGGCCGTGAGAACTTATTTTTATAATGGAAATGATTTATTTATTTATTATTGATTTATTATTTTTTATAATGGAAATTTATTTTTATAATGCGGGAAATGATTATATTTGTTTGGTTGATTAAGCTTTCTCGCAGGTCCGTGAGTAGGATTGCATAAAAGCCCTCAGCGCCTTTTCTCTGGACGCATTCCCCGTTTGACTGCCAACCTCTTGCGGGGGTCCGACTTCGGCCAAATTACCTTTGTCGCTCACTTCGACTTTCGGGAGTTCGGCCTCTAGGCCGATTCCTGGAAGCCCGTGAGCTTGGGGAACGTTGCCATGATCATCGACACCGACTTTCCTGAGGAGAAGATCCGATTTCGACTCAGATGACCCGAGGACCATGACGAGTCCGTTCCGAGCCTGACTATCCGAGGCCCATGCCGGATCCGTTAATTACGACGACGCTGCCTGTGGGAATGACCCGAGGATCATACCGGGCTCGATTCCGTCCGTCCGAGCCGGTAGGTCGGAGCACCGATGAATGACGGGAGCTAACGACCTTTCCACGACATCTTGGTGGCTTGAGGTAAGCGCCTTTAAAAGTTCCGGTGTTCGGAACCATGTATTAAAGCAGATTGATCGACGCAAGAACTGTGACCTCTAAATTATTACTATCTGGTACTTTTAATTACGTAATTACTCTATTTGATTGCATTTATTATTTAAGGATCATTTTTTTCTTTGAGTGGTGCTCGCTCCCCTGTTGTCTGACCATACCAAATTTGTATAAATTGAATGATTTATTATTTACGTCTGATTCGCCACATATCATATTATTTACATTATTATTATTCTTACTGCGGCTATAAGCCGGTGACATATTGATAAAGTATTCATTAAGTCCAGTTGCCTGAGTCCAGTGGCGTTCGGCTGATAAAGATTCAGCAGTTGTTTAATAACTCCATAATTTAACGTCTTAATAAAGAAACTTCAGTTTAAATTAAAATCTGTGTGTTCATTTAAGTCATCTGAGTTGTGTATTATTTATATGTATTTTTAGCTGAAGAAGATGCCGGATTAAAAGGTAAGAGTTTATGTTTTAAATGTTGAATTGATCTGTAGTACTTTGGGTAGGCCATCTTGGAGTTTTACTCTCGGACAAGAGGTAGAACCTGGGTAAAATCAAGTGAACTCCGGTGGTTGTGTAATGCTTCAATATCATATTAATTTCGTATAGTAAATCCACCATAATGATGAAGATCATATTAATCTCGGAGTCCACCGTTTTAACGTTTCAACATATTAACATCAAAATATAATTTGGGGTGCGCCAATTTCAAACATTTTCCTCCGTGACAAAAGCATAAAGGTTTGGGAAAACTGTAAGCTTCCTTTAAACTAATTAGTTCGTCTAATAAACGTCATCAATAATTAAACAAGAAAGATCAATCATGCTTAAAGCATTGATTATGAAACACTTTCCAACTTCAATGCAATTTTATTTAAACATGTCTAAAATGCAATACATTCCTCAGTAATATTTTAAAACTTATCACAATACTACATTAATTTATTATATTTGAAACCTTAAACCTTCATCGAAAAAAATTAACTTCATTCAAATGACGGCATTAAAATATAAATTGCCTGGTTTAAACATCTCTAAAATGTGATACATTCCTCGGTAATAATTTTAGAATTATCATAATACTACGATAATTTATTATATTTGAAAACTTCATCGAAAACAACTGAAATCCATTCAAATGACGTCATAGAAAAAATAACACGCCTGGCTCTCTCTATAAAAGCAACATTTCATTCATAAATAATTCCCCCATTCATGTCATTCATCACAATACTATAATAATTTATATTATTTAAAAATTAAGACCATGGAGCTACAAGTAAGTAAAACTCTATGCGTAAAACTTCATCGAAAATTATCGTCCTTCTCTTTCTAAAATCAATGAATGTTTCATTCATATCAGCCATGCAGACTCCATGGACTAAATGATTTTGTGTTAAAGAATTACAGCGATTCTAATACAACTCATTCTACATATTTTGCTGTTTACATTTTACATAGGTGAAAAATAGGCTTAATAGTAGAAATAATCAAATTTGTATGAGCATTTAAACTGAAATATATTGTCATTGCGTTGTTAAAGTATGTAGATGCACAGAATTTAGGCCAAAATAAAGTAGTTTTAGGATGGATACAACACTCAATATGAATTAGAAAGAACTTTAAAAATCACGATTTTGAGACAAGATGGATGCCATATATCATTTTGAAGTGGGTCATGTGATCGTTTCATATCATGGACACGTGATCGCTTCATATAAGAGGTGTTATTATTATTTTAATTTTTATTTATAAAACTACTGAATATATTTCGCTGAATTTTTTTTTATATATTTTATGGAACAATTTGAATATTGCCTAAAATTTTCGAAGCAATTTGTGAATTTTAAATCCGCTTAAAAAATGCTTGAAAAATTAGGTCCCATAGGGCTCAATGTATTCCATTTTTTCAACCCGGGTTCAATCCTAAACTAATTGGGTGATATTATTCATTTATATTCCCATAGGTCCTATAGACCGTCTGAACAACATACTAAAATTTCATTTTGATTAAGTCATTTTTACGGCAGTTATCGTGCTAACGGACAGACAGACAGACAGACAGACAGACAGACAGACAGAATGAACAAAGTCATAAACACTTTTCAACTTTGTTGTAAAGTGTTAAAAACAATATTTTTATGAATAAAATCGATGATTTGAATTCCAATAAATCGATTTCTAAATTAAATATTTAAAAGTCAATTCATATGTTGTATATTTTAATGAAAAAAGTAATTTGAAAGGACTATTCAAAATGAATTATGTTACCATGATAAACATCTAATAGTTATTCTTAAACTGGAGGTCGCGACCCACAGGGGGAGGGGGTGGGGGTTGTGAAACTTCTTTTGGGGTCGCAGAAAATTTTAATATATAAATATTGCTAGTTGCTTCTTTTGTAAATTTTGAATTTTAGTTTATTGTCATATTTTTAACACTTTACAACAAAGTTGAAAAGTGTTTATGACTTTGTTCATTCTGTCTGTCTGTCTGTCTGTCTGTCTGTCTGTCTGTCTGTCTGTCAGTCTGTCCGTTAGCACGATAACTGCCGTAAAAATGACTTAATCAAAATGAAATTTTAGTATGTTGTTCAGACGGTCTATAGGACCTATGGGAATATAAATGAATAATATCACCCAATTAGTTTTGGATTGAACCCGGGTTGAAAAAATGGAATACATTGAGCCCTATGAGACCTAATTTTTCTAACATTTTTTAAGCGGATTTAAAATTCACAAATTGCTTCGAAAATTTTAGGTAATAGTCAAATTGTTCCATAAAATATATAAAAAAAAATTCAGCTAAATATATTCAGTAGTGTTTTAAATAAAAATTAAAATAATAATTACACATCTTATATGAAACGATCACGTGACCATGATATGAAACGATCACATGACCCACTTCAAAATGATATATGGCATCCATCTTGTTTCAAATTCGTGATTTTTTAAACTTCTTTTTAATTCATATTGAGTGTTGTATCCATCCTAAAACTACTTTATATCTGCTTAAATTCTGTGCATCTACATATTAAAACAACACAATGACAATATATTTGAGTTTAAATTCTCTTTCAAATTTGATTATTTCTACAACTAAGCCTATTTTTCACCTATGTAAAATGTAAACAGCAAAATATGTAGAATGAGTTGTATTAGAATTACTGTATTTCTTTAACACAAAATAATCCAGTCCATGGAGTCTGCATGGCTGATATGAATGAAATATTAATTGATTTTATAAACAGAAGGACGATTTTTTTCGATGAAGTTTTAAGCATAAAGTTTATGAATTGTAGCTCCATGGTCTTAATTTTTAAATAAAATAAATTATTATAGTATTGTGATGAATGAAATGGAGAAAGTTATGAATGAAATCCTGCTTTTATAGAGAGATCCAGGCGTGTTATTTTTTTTATGACGTCATTTGAATGAATTTCAGTTGTTTTCGATGAAGTTTTCAAATATAATAAATTATCGTAGTATTATGATAGATTTAAAAATATTACCGTGGAATGTATTGCATTTTAGAGATATTTAAACCACGCAATTTATATTTCAATGCCGTTATTTGAATGAAGTTCATTTTTTTCAATGAAGGTTTAAGTTTTCAAATATAATAAATCAATGTAGTATTGTGATAAGTTTTAAAATATTACCGAGGAATGTATTGCATTTTCGACTTTTTAAAATAAAATTGCATTGAAGTTGGAAAGTGTTTCATAATCAATGCTTTAAGCATGATTGATCTTTTTTTAGTTATGTTTTGATCAAAGATGTACCAAATATAGGTTCTTAATTTTTGTTATAAAAGATGTATTTTACACTAAAAATAAATGTGACAGTATTCAATATTATGAGTATTTGATTTTACTTAAATATTATATTTATCAGTACTATTATATTGTTATTATATTTGTTAGTAATGCTATATTTTTTAATACTGTTTTTCAAAAACCACTACACGTCAATTTCGCATAATGTGAGTATAAAAGCAGAAAGGAGTAATTAGCCGGTCATAGCTTTCACAGTGTATTCAAGATAGCTTACCTCAAGTATCGTCAAAATTATTTTTACTTTTCCTATATACATAGTATAATGTATAGGGTAGTATTGTGACGGGGTCGAAATTTCGAATACGAATTTTCTACAGAAGAGCACATTTTAAGCATTTCTGAACTCGAAGAGAACGTTTTTGATATCTCTCTGTGTGTATGTATGTTGGTGTGTATTTATGTTTGTATATCCGCATGTTAGTGTGCTTTATCCATGAGTCGGTGGATACGATATCTCACGAACGAATGGAACGCTTTTAGCAAAATTTGGCACAATTATTACTATAAATGAATACTAGACCCTTATTTATTTTAAACGCAATCGAATGTTCTGAAGATCCCCCTATTTTCGAATGAATTTTTAAAAAAATTCTTTGAAAAATCAAGACTTTTAAAAATAATAAGAAAATATAATTACTTAAGACATACTTTTTTATTAGAAGACAAATGACACACATTTTAGAAAGCAACGCTAATATGAACCGTTCTCGAGATACTGTACGATTGTCGAAGAATTTTTGAAAAATCATCATAAAATTAGGACCTTTAAAGGACTGTTCAGGGGTTCTGTTATTAGGGCTGTTCAATGAATGATCATTTTATACGTAATTTTTCATTTGAAAACAAATAACATAAACTTTAAAATGCTAGTGTGAATCGTTTTCGAGATATTGCAGGTTTTTCAAATAATTTTTTGAAAAAATTACATAAAATTAAAGTAGTAAGTACTATCAAATGTGTTCATTTTCTAAGTGTAATAGTATGCAACAAATCTGTTAAGGTGTATGTTCCTTCAACAGCTTCAAAAATTTATTATTATTAAATTTGTTTTGTTATTAAAAATAAAGCAGTTTGAATCATTTAATGAATAAATTATGAAAAATTTCCTATTAGTACGGATTTTAGAGTCAAAAGCATAAAGCAAAGCATGCAACAGTTATTGAAATTTTTAAATATATTTTTCTCAAAACTACATTAAGAGTGCACTAGTTTAGAAAGTTATAGAGATAGAATCTTAAAATTTTGCAAGGTATATAATACATGTGTGTACAATTCCTAACTAAATACATGTGTAAAATGTAAACACACATTTTTCTAAGCAAAATTATTTGTAAAATTTTGTTAGTTGTTTCAATTTTTTAAGTATAAACTCTAAAACATTAAAAAAATATATTTGTAAATAAATGTATAAATTAAAGTAATTATGTGTGTAAAATATTATGTGCATATGTTCTATATGTATGTGTTTAGCCTGTGGTATGCGTGCAATACATGGATTTTAGCTGTCAGAAGTGATCTTCCCCTGAATGCCATTCTAGTGGATCCAGCTAGTTCTATTTAAGAGAGAAGTTGCTTTTTGTAATAGATTTGTATTTTCAATACCAAAAACATTATACTGTGGATCTTGTACACCATTAATTCATTGTGAAAGAAATCAAGTCATTGCATTATGTAGGGAAATTTATGTTCTGACAACATCAGATTTTTTTTTTTGTTATTTTATGTTATGTGTCGTTATAAATTCATATCTTGGTATGCGTATAATCTGAATATTCATGATTGTTTATAGAATTCCAAGCTGATAGGTGTTTTTCAGTTCAAATTGTTTATAGCGAGCCCTCTGTTATAACGATCAGATTTGTTTGCATGTTTAGCTACATAGCAAACAATAAATTGTGAAATTATTTTCTTTACAAAATCACGATTTACTTCTTATATACAAATCACGATTTAAGCGAATATATATTAAAATGATCATTAAAGGAAGTGATAAGCAGTTCGTAGATAGAAAGGTCGTTTAGCACGCTCCACCTTGGGGATGACATTGAAAAATCCAGCGTGTTTTGCAAATCAGCTCCATTTTAAGTAGAGTAAGAAATTATTATTATTGCATCATCATTAACGATCAGTATTTCATACAATTGTTATAGTTCGGTAATATTTGTTCCCCATTGTCTATTCACTTTAATTCCCTTCTGGGTGTTCAATTTCTTTAACTAAAAATATATGACTGGATAAATTGTGTAATGGGCATGGACCTTAATTTTTATTTGTTAAGACCATTAAATGACGGGTGCATAAAGTTCCGTAGA
Organism: Amaurobius ferox; assembly: GCA_951213105.1. Lineage (NCBI taxonomy): Eukaryota > Metazoa > Arthropoda > Arachnida > Araneae > Amaurobiidae > Amaurobius > Amaurobius ferox. The sequence goes on along the minus strand of OX578137.1, from coordinate 111,797,955 downwards.
AGATTTCTTCCGATCCACCCACCTGCGTCATTGATGTTCCTAAAATTCTCGGACACAAAAAGAACATGCACCTCTTCTGATCAGTATTTGTTTAATGCTATGTGGCTCCCTAGCAAAACACAATTACTATACTTCCCCTAACAAAACGCAGTTACTTTATAATCCCTTCTAGAATCAGCTCTTTGCAAAAAATAATTTCTATGCAATCCTCTATAACAATGCTTTATTAATTAACGAACAATGAATCTCCATATTTTGAATCAAGAATATTAAATGAACAATTCTTACAAAGTGACAAGAATTATCAAAAAAATTAAATTTAATTGTCAGTTATATGGAACTATAGTTAGTTTGGTAATATTTCTCCAAAGTCGTCAAGTCAGTAATATTGTGTCTAATTTATCGCAAAGCTCGATAAATTATCGACAAATATGTCACCAAGCGTTGCAGATAGACATATATTACGTTTTCTTATGTGATAAAATAATTATTTGTTTCATCTGATAAATATTGAGTTTCTCTTCAAGTAAAAAGAAAAAATAATCTTCATCAAAACTCAATCGGCAAAGTCAGTTTCATTTCTGAAATATTCAGCTAATTATCATCTTCCGAAGCGTTATTTTTGTATTTTTATATACACATTATCATAGTTATCAGGAACCATACTCCCCATTACGGACAGCTGAAACTTTCAGCAACATGCCTGCAAATGTTTTACAGTGTATGAGTATTTTATGTATAACATATTTGGATGTGATATATTATATAATTTTATCTAAGAGTTGTAATGTGCACTCTGAAGATTATCAGTGACGGCATTGTATCGGTAGACTTCATCCTGAGTATAAAAGCTTGATTCATAATATTATTCCTATGTGTAAATATTATTGTTTCCCTGTAATGTAAGGCATATGTGCCCACAATAAGCCGTGGACTTTGCAATGCAATCATTTTGCTTGATTGTCGGTACGTGTACTACTTACAAAGTAAAAACTCTAACACTAGCGTTAGTTTAAAGTAAACGCTAGTTACACTAGTGTCTAAAGTAAACACTAGTAAACACTAGTGTAAAGTAACACTAGTCTAGTGTTAGTGCAAAAACACTAACACTAAATTTTGGGAATTCAGTTATGTATACTCTTTAAAACATTTGAAAGCATGTTACTAAAAGTATCAGGGGAATTAGCTGTCTGTAATGGAGAGTAGGGTTCCTGATAGTTATGATAATATATATATATATATATATATATATATATATATATATATATATATATATATATGTATACAAAAATAATGCTTCGGCAGACGATAATTAGAAAAGTAACATTTTAGAAAATTATTAAATAATATATTGCGTTTTTAAGCACTGATGGAAATTTACTTATAAGTTTTCATGTAGGCATTTTATTTTTCAAAATATAAAATATATATTTTACTTTGTCTATTTCCAAATTTCAAAAACACTTAGAATTCTTTTAGTATTTTCAAAGATTCAATAATACACATACTATTAAGTGATGTAAAAAATATTGTAAAGGATAAGATGGAATAATAGTAAGAATTTTCCTATAACTTTTCATGAAGATTCTAGAAATATGATAAAGTGATACTTAATGCAGGTGTATACACATTTAAAGTTTATAGGTAATGATAAGTACTGAGTTACCGACATTGTAAGCTATGCTTTTCTGCGATCTGTAGAGAAAACAATTTTGCATTATTCAAAGTATAATTAATTGGCTAATTTTTTCCAATTCCTGAATTTTAACAAGTGAGTAACGTTTCTTAAATTGAAAAAAAATATCTTCCGTGTGTTTTAGAAATGGTACAAAATTAAGTTTTCGTGAAGATTTTAGAAATATGATAAAAAAATGATACTTAAAGGAGGTGTATACCCTCATTATGTGGAGATGTATACAAGTACATACATGCATATATATATATATATATATATATATATATATATATATATATATATATATATATATATATATATATATATATATATATATATATTTCATGCAGATTTTAAGGGATTTTATTTTCGGCTTTAACATTGGTTTTCTATTGAATGCATTCATTTTATTGGAACAATGTAGATTCTAAGTCTTTTTTGTACTGATACAGTGTTGTATAGGAGAATATTCAAGTTGTATTTGCATATTAGCGTGTTTGTTTAATGAAATCTGAGGTATTTAAAATATTGTTAACGTTTAATAGTTCACAAGTTTCAGAGTTCGGTAAATATGATGTTTTATATCAGACTTTATTGAAAACCTATGTAGTTGCGTTTTTGATATGTTCGTAATAAACTGCTAGTAAAAGTGTATCTGGTGATTACATTTTTATTTACTTACGTAAGGATCTGCTTAGGGATATATGAAAGGTGATTATTTTTCAGAAGAGTTACATTCTAGAAGTGAAACAGAATAAATGCATTTGTGATTTATACATAACAGTAAAATCACTTTTAATGTTTTTAGAAAGTTAAAAATTTACATTTGTCATTTTTAGAAAGTTAAAAATTTACATTTATTAATTTTTACATGACGTAAATTCACATCTGCTGTTTTTGAAAAGTCGAAATTCATATTTGTTAATTTTTGAAGAAAATAGCACAGTTGTCAAAACCCATGTAATTTTTCATAAGAATATATGCATATTTGTTATTTTTGAAAAGTTGAAATTCACATGTGTTAAATTTTACTTCATGCAAATTCGCATTTGTTGTTTATGAAAAGTTGAATCCATTTGTTAATTTCTGAAAAGTTGAAATTCACATTTGTTAATTTTTGAAAGAAAATAACACAATTGTTAAAACCTATGTAATTTTTCATAGGAAAATATGCACATTTGTTAATTTTGAAAAGTTGAAATTCACATGTGTTAAATTTCATTTCATGCAAATTCACATTTGTTGTTTATAAAAAGTTGAATGCATTTGTTCATTTTTGAAAAGTTGTAATTCATATTTGTTAATTTTTGAAAGAAATTAGCACACTTGTTAAAACCTATGTTGCACACATTTGTTATTTTTGAAAAGTTGAATTTCACATGTGTTAATTCCTTTTAATGCAAAATGAAATTTGCTACTTTTTGAAAAGTTGAAATGCTCATTTGTTACATTTGCTATTATTACATTATAGAAATTCACACTTGTTAATTTCAAAAAGTACAACTCGCACTTCTGATTTTTAGGATAACATCATAGAAATATTTCTATCTTTAACATTCTTATATTTCTAAATGTATGAAAGATTATTCCATTTCATTCTTTCTCTGCACTCTACATTTTCACATTTCATGTAAATCTTTAGCATCTCTAAAACCTGCACCGGTTTCGAATCCACCACAGTATTTTAAGGTGTTGCCACCCCTTAAAAAGTTTTATATATACCCCATTTATCTAAAAAATCCATTAGTTAAACGAATTCAAAGTCCCATCTTTGAAACTATGGTAGTTCTCCTTTTCACCGCTATGTGGCTCTGATAAATTTACTAAGACCCCCATTTCAGGTGATGTCATCCTTTAAAAGTTTCTATATACCTCATTTACCAAAAAAATCCGAAGTCCCATTTTTATAAAAATCCCTTGTTCTTCTTTTCACCACTAGGTGGCGCTGATGATTTCATTCTATACCGCCACTTTCGTGTTTCAACTCCTAAAAAGTTTCTATACACCTCATTTACCTAAAAAATCTTTAAAAAAATTTTCTATTTTTAAAAAAATGACAGTATTTCTTTCCACCGCTATGTAGCGCTGATGAATTCATTCAATACTGCCACTTCGGGTTTTGTCACCCTTTAAAAAGTTTCTGTACACCTCATTTACCTAAAAAATTCAAAATTCTATCTTTCAAAAATTCCCCAGATCTCCTTTCCACCGCTAGGTGGCGATGATGGTTTCATTCCTTACAGCCACTTTCATTTTGCCACCCCTAAAAAGTTTGTATTGATCTTTCAAAAAATTCCAAAGTCCCTTATTTAAAAAAGTATTTAGTTCTCCTTTCCACCGCTATGTGGTGCTGATGTGTATCACACATATCGCCACTGCTAGTGTTGCTATCCCTTTAAAAGATTGTATTCACCTCATTTATCTAAAAAAATAATGAAATGAAAATATTAAGTGAAAATTCTTTCCAAAATATTGGCCTAAATGTGTATCACACATACCGCCACTGTTGGTGTTGCCACCCCTTTAAAAGTTTTTATACACCTTATTTGACTAAAGAATTCATTAACTAAAAATCCAAAGTTCCATATTTAAAAAATTCCCTAGTTCTCTTTTTCACCGCTGGGTAGCGCTGATGGATCATTCCATACCGCCATTTTCGTGTTGCCATCCCTAAAAATGCTTATATGGATCTTCGGAAAGTCTATTCTTTAAAAAAATCCCTAGTTCTTTTTCACCGTTCAGCACTGATGTGTATCACACATATCGCCCCTGCTGGTGTTGCCATCCTTTTAAAAGTTTGTACGTACCTCATTTAACTAAAACATTAATTAAATGAAAATATCAAGTGAAAAATTTCCCTAAATAATGGGCCTAGTCTTCTACGGAAACAATACTGTTGCAACCCACCCAAAAATTAACTGCTAAAAAAAATTAACTAACTACTATTGCATTCAATTGATCAGTGTAACAGATATGTTACTAATTTAAAAAAAAAGAAATTCAAAGAATAATTCTAAAATAATTGCAAAGGAAAGCTCAAAGATACGTTTTTACTCTCCCTATCTCAAGTAAGTCTCACTGCACTGTATATATTTTTATGACGCAAGGCTTATGGATCTGAAGGTCAGAGAGAGAAAGCCGTTTGGACACAAAAGTGAGCCTTAAAACTCACTGAAAGTTCTTTATAGGTAGAATGCTTGTGTTTGTGACTCTAGAAAATATCTTGTTGCGATTTCTCCTGGACCGGAAATCATTGTGTTTCTTAAAAACAAAGAGTTTTTCAATTTTTCTTTTTAATAAAAATGATCTCCAAGGAACGTTAAATAGTGTATAATTTCTCCATATTTCTTTAAACTGCAATGTTCTCTGATTGGTAAAAACTATCGACGGCAGTCAGCAGTTCTTTTGTAGACAGTCGCTATAAGTCTTCCCAAAGGAAAGTTGGGGAGCACATTTGCTGTCTGATAGTGCTAAATGAGGAAAGTAAAAATTTAAAATTTTGATCTGAGAAATACTTTTCATATAGATGAATAAGTTTCATACTCAGGAACAACAAAATCTATACCTTTCTTATAATTTGAGATCGTTTAAAATCAATACGTTTATTGTTGCCATTGATAAAATTCAAAATACCAAATTTCATGAACACTGTTTGATTCTTTCGAAAGATGTCACGTTCTATAGGAGGAAATAAAGTGTCTAATATCGATCTTGAGTAAAGTTCGTGATAAGCCTAATAAGGAATATTTAAAAATATTTACAGAGATTTCACTCATTTGACAGCAGTGTGTATATATAGTATATATTTAATAATTTTTACTATTTTAGACCGAAAACGAGCAAAATCGCGAGAACAGAGGCACAATTGTGTTTTTGAAAATCATTCACTTGATTATTCGTTTATTTATATTTCACCTATCTACATTCGCCTATTTAGTGGCTAAAGCCTAAATCATTTTTCCGTGAAAATACGTAGCTGGTGAACCTAAGGTTTCTCTATATACGAGCTGACTTATCAAGCATATTGAAGCCCACCATAGCTGGAAGCGCTATCCATTAGCATTAGCTTTATTCGTATTTTCACTTTAGGAAGTATAATTGAAATAATTATAGGTGGTTGTTCTGTGCCGAACTGCTCTAATCATTCTAGAAAGGGTTTTAGGTTATTTCGCTTTCCTAGAAACGAAGAAAGAATTAAACAATGGCTAATAAATAATTGCATACCCGGTACTGGAGCATACTAGTGCGAGCTAAGTTCTACAATATTCTAATTGAAACTTCTTTTTTTATATAATGCATTTATTTTAAACACTTATTTAATAATTTCTATAACTGTAGTATGGAACGCTATGGGCTTCACTATGCTTGATAAGTCAGCCTGTAGAAGGACACTACTCGAGTAGGGGGGGGGGGACTGATCCCTTATATGTTTTGGAGGAAGGAGAAAAACATAAATAATTCACAGAGGGGAACATCAATATGGAAGAGTGGACCGATAAATGCTTGTAAGAGGACTCATAATTTGTATAGACGGCCCTATTCGAACGTAGGCAAAATAAGCAATATCCGTTTTCGGAGTCATAATAAACACATGAATAAACATATGGCGTTTAAAATGTCGATAGCTACTTATTCAAGGTAAAAGTTTATCGAAGACAGGAAGGCCGTGTTACATGTGATACGAAAGTGATCTGGATTCGACATAATGACCGGCTTCTTACCGCTCGTTGGATGATATGATAAAAAGAAAAAAAAAGGAGGTTTCTGAAGTGATTGGGAAGTCCATGTCTGCCCTGCCCACTCGAAGAATTCCTCTGTTGGAAAATCTTTCCGGTAGTCCTTGAAAGAATGCATTAACTCCAGGTATAAATAAAGGGTGCTGGATCGTTAGGATTCATTCTGAACCTCGGAAAGCCATCAAGTATTACAGTCATGTTCGCAAAGGTGAGTTCTGCTGTAAAATAGATTTTGAATGTATTTTGGTAAATCTAGAAAATTTAGAATTTTGACATTTGTTAGCTAAATGTTCAGCGAAACTATTCGAAAAACTTACTTTTGAGTTTCTTGAGATTTGAATGAACGAAAGAGATGTTTTTCTTTTTGAAATATAGATATGAATTTCATGTTATGGCAACTAGAGTATTACAGGTGGGTGGATAGAAGAAAATATTTTGCATTACTTTATGCACACAGTCATACGGCTGATTTAAGACCTAGGCTTATATATTTAGGTAGCTATCGAAAATGACATAATAAGCGGAATTTTACTTAATAATCTAACAATATCATTCTAATATACAAAATCTACATATTCTAATATACAGGGTGTCTCATACAAAGTGAGCAGTGGAAGATTTTTTGAACCGTTGTTTGTAGATCCATATTTCCGATGGCAAAAATGCTTTAAGGTAGAAAGTTAAGAAAAAGTGATTTGATGTATCATATTTTTTTTAGAAAGTTAACAAAATTAACTTTTTATACAGTTATTCTACAAAAAAAGTTAAATTTAAAATATGTTGTCAATACTTCATTTAGTCAAACAATAGAAAAATTTGGTTCTTAAAAGTTCAAATTTAGAACGAAATAAATTGCCAGAAATCCTAACATACACCGCTTTTTCATGACATTTCAGTATTCTTTTAATCATCAAAATTCACCAATTCAGGGGACGCTCACAAATTGAGTTGATTCACAAAAATCCTTCAGTGAGGTTCTAAATCAACTTTTCCATTGTTTTTTAAACTATTAAAGACAGGCGGACGATACTGGTTAAAAGTTATTTTAACACTTAAATAAGGTAAATAAAATAGATTACTATGACTTTGTCGGCCTGCCAGATATTTTACTGACAAAATCTATGGAAAAATAAGCATGCTTTTCAAGTTTTGAAATCAACTAGGATCATTTAAAACCACCACTGTTTTCAGTAAACTTAATAAGTTTCTGACACATTTTAAAATTAATTTAGCGCTATTATTAAATCTAGTTAGGCAGCAGAGTTACTTAAATGTTTAAATACGAAGTATGAATCGACATAATAATGATATAATAGCATTATATGCTCAGAATAAATTTCAAGAAGTGGTAAAAGTTTTAATAACTATTTGGAACCGAAATTTATTTGTGGATGTCCTCTTATATCTAAATGAAAATTTTAATTAGTGATAACTATCTTAAATTAGATTGTATTACAGCCAATTTTTTTTCAGCTAAACTAAATACGGTATGGGTAACATTTTAGTAATTTTATTTTTCTCTATAGAGGGGCTGTATAAAAAGTTAATTTTTTTAACTTTCTATAAAAATATGGTACATCATTTAAATCACGATTTAATAACTTCTTATCTTATTTAAAGCATTTTTACAATTGGAATAATGGGTCTACAACCAACAGTTAAAAATATCTTCCACTGCTCATTTTCTACGGGACACCCTGTATATTCATATACATATTCTAATATACATTATATATATACATATATATATTATAACTATATTTTTCCAAATATATAATGAATATATTTTCGATTTTAGGTAGCTATCTTGTGCGCAGTGTTTGCTGCAGCCCACGCCAACGCCATCTTGGCCACATCCATCGTCAATACTGGGTCCAGCATCAGCTCAAGGCAACAAGACGTGAGTACATTTTACGTTACAATTGCATTCATTCTTTTCTACTTCAAAATAGTTAATATTTTATTTAAGTAAATTCAATATAAATTTTAATAAAATTGTTTATAATGTATTAAATATGGGAGATAGATTGCTATGTAAGTATACCAACCTCTATAATATTTATATTCGCCCCAATTCTGATGCCCGACAATTTAGGATTGTGGTGTCATCTCCAAAACAACCAAAGCAACTTTTATCGCCTGAACGGATTAGGAAAGTCACAAATTTGCCACATTTTATTTACTACACATAATATTAATTGAATATCAACGCGATATTGATGTGGGTTTTGAAAATGGGTAAATATAACCCATTTGTTTTGGTTAGTAAAGTCGTTAAAGAGTCCAATTTCACCATATCTGGACTTAATTGAATGTAGTATAATAATATTACGGTATGAAATTTGAAAGTGGAATGACACGCGTTGAAATAAAATATGCTTTCTAAATAAAAATAGGAAAATTCGACACTGTAGAAAGAGTTATTCAATGCGTGCCATTTTTTGTAAACATTTTAGCTGCACGAGAATGATGTCAATAGCTCTGTTGCATAACTTAGGGTTTTCAACATGGCTTCTGAGAAAGATCGACTCGACTAGCCAAAAGGCAGAGAATGGGTGCTGGAAAAGTTTTTCCTGTTAGCTAGTCGTCTCGGCTCAGCGCTCATCACCAGTAGTGAAAATCCAGCGTAATACTTCATGAGAAAGTTGACAAACCTTTATATGACTTATTGATAAATTGTTGAGGACAACAAGCAATATTTCCAGAATGATCCATGCAAGAAGTATAAAAGTAATGTTAGCAACTATTACTTACAAATAGTGTTTGTTATAAGTTACTATATATAGCATAATTCATTGTCGCTATTTTATTCGATGACATTTTTAAAATCCAGGGAGAGGTTTGCCATAGTTCGATTTCACTGTAATCATCAGAACTCCGATTCGAGTATACATCAGATGCTATAATCGTACAAAATTTCGCTCAAATTGCCCAATTTCTTTACAAGACATGGTATTTGCAGACACACACATATACACATACATAGCATGGGCTTCTGATGGAAAAACGACTTCATACTGAGGTAAAAGGTGTTAAAGTTTTACTAAATGGACCAATGTTCTTGAAATTTTTATTCACATCCTCATATCTGTTTTATTAATTTAGATACGGCTTTAACAAAAATATCATAACATAAACCATTAAAAAGAAGTAAATGCAAAACGACGTATTTCAATACGTCCTCTTGCCATCACAATGCGGCACGTTCGTCAACTCAAAAGCGATTAATTCAAGTTTAGTGATGCTCAATTTGTCCATGTACGTTACAAATTCAAAATTTCGACTATGTCACTTAGTGTGATGTACTTTCTCTACATATGTTATATAGTAATTAAGAAATATTTTCCCCTTCTTACAGGCGAGATATTTAAACGAGAGATTTTCTATTGTTGTTCACATGAGATTTAGATGAGATATCGTCAGAGTATAGGATTAGAAATAGTTAAAAAAGTAAATATTAATCGATTTTTTTTTCAATATTTAAGATAATTTTGTTTTAAAGGTTAAAGGAAATATGCATATCACATTTTCTTCGTGAGACTGAAAATAACGCTTCAAATTCGAAGTTTAAAATTTAATTATTTAGCAAGATAATTAAGTGGCAAGAAAAAATACAAGTACGAGAATTGTCGACAAGATATTAAGCAGGAAGCAGATGTAGAAATAATTCTTTACTTCATACTAAAAACTCCATTTAAAATAAGAATATGATGCTCTTAAATTGAAAAATTACGATCTTTAGATTTTTTTTTTATATCTGAAAGCTTCTCAAACGATAAGAAATATGTTTCATGGATTATCATGATTAGCTTTAGTATATTCGTTGTTACATTCTTAGATTGGAATCGGGAACATGTTATTTCTTTTTTTTTAAATTGTTGTAACATGTGTTAAATAGCAAAACAGATCAACAACGTTGTAATCTTTGATTCAAAGATATCTTTTATTTAATACAGGGTTTGGGGAACTACGCCTTTAACTACGACATCGCCGGATTGGGTGGCGGCAACTCTCGTGTTGAAGTCGGAGATGCTCATGGCAACAAAAAGGGTTCCTACTCTCTGGTAGGTGCTGACGGCAGGGCAAGAAGGGTCGACTATGTTGCTGATGCTCTCGGATTCAGGGCTTCTGTCAAGACCAACGAACCTGGAACAGCCCTCAGTGCCCCTGCAGCTGCTGCCATCGTCAGTCCCTATGCCGCACCAGTTGCTCCAGTGGCCGCCGCACCAGTCGCTGTCGCTGCTCCTCTCCTCGGCTCCCCATCCGCGTACAGCACTGTCATCGGACATGCAGCTCCAGTTGCCGCTTACAGCAGTGTTATTGGACATGGAATCGGATCCCCATTGGGACTTGGTCTTTATGGAGCTCCCCTTGGAAAGTCCCTCATCTGGTAAACACCATAGAACAGAGTCTGTTAAAGATATATAAAATTATTTTCACCATCCTAAATTATTTTCATCAAGGAAATGCTGATTGTATGATTTTTAGAAATGTGTAAATAAAGGAAAAAATAGTATTATTCTTCTTCTCATTTATTTTCCGTATTCAAATTATATGTTTAACGAGAGTTATGAACATAACATGCTGTATGAGTCTCATAAAAGGATTTCTCATACCTTTATATGTTTTATAGCTGAAAAATACTTTTATTATCCTATCTAAAAGATTCATCTAAAGCGATCTTACTCAAGCAGGATTTATTACTAATGTTGCATATTCCAGATTGTAGAGAGGAACAGTCACTGACTGAGACCTATTGATGAGTGATTTTGGTCATTTTTCAGCACAATGGTAGTTCCTTTGTGAATTGGCGAAGACTGATTTTGTTATGACCAAGAGTGGGACCTTCGTCTTAATGCAATCAAACGATTCTATGGCCAATAAGTCCACCCATGCTAGTGATATTCTCTTTTAAAATTAATATTTTCTTTACTAGATCTGCTTTGGTACAAACTCTTGATATGACTGTACAAAGCTTCAGCTTCTGAACTCAGTGACGTTTGACCACTTTTCTTAGGGCTTCATATTCGATTTATAACGAGCTATAAATTTAGAAATAAAGATTAGGAAGAAATACCGGTTCATATCTAAGGTTTTTGCAGTATGTTCCATCCTACAAGTACTTCTGTGACATTGAGACATACTTCTATATTTAATCGATTACTTCGAAATTTAATCGACATTTTATATCTTCTTAACATGGTAACGTAAGACAAAATTTGACAAAATCTTGCATAAAATGGGTTATTTATGGCTCAATAATCCCGAACTTTAACAGTTCCAATTATTTTAGTGAAAAATAGTCGCGACACAATTTTTGTGTTCGTTGCATTATTAGCACTTGGGGGGCAAGTTATACCTTCTTCCGATGGTGTACGTTATCAAACTTGATATCAATCGATATATAGATCGATTTATAAGATTTTTCCTAAGACTTTTAAAATGAAGGGAACGTACTACAATTCCAAATCCTGCAAAATTTGGGGTGGTGGGGGATTGAAAAGTTACTTGAAAATGGATTCTGGTATGAGAAAGTTGAGTTGAGCCATATTTCAGTTAATTTTCTGAGAAATTGACGTTTTCAAATTAGATATCAACGAATACCTGCATCCTAGGAAATTTTTTTCAGATAAACATCTAAGGATTTAAAGAAATGAAATATATTTATTAATAAGTACAATAGGAAAAGGGGTGGAGTTCCCGAGTTTTGGAGATTGACAAGCATCAGCAAGTTGGGGGGGGGGGAAGGTCATTGGGTATGTGCAAGGTATTTAGAAAGATGTGTGCCTGCAAGGTATTTAGAAGGTATGTGCGCCTGCAAAGTGGCGTGACGGGTGAAATAGCTCGCGAAATGAATCCCGGTGGTTGGTGAGCGCCAACCAACAAAGGGTGAAACCCCATGTGCGTATTACGTCTTTTTACTAGACGAGACGAAAGACCTTGGGGATCACTGAGTAGACGGAACGAAATACGGGACGAATGTTCCCTATTATTAAATACATTCATTATTTAAATATGCAACACAATTTAGAAATTATGTTTAATTGATATTCTTTACGTAGCTGTTAGAATTTAAAATCTTATTTCTATTTTAAATTAGTGATAACAGTGAAATATTATAATGCTGTGCTGTGTATGAGTGAAATACGAGCTATGAATCGATATTAGACAAATTACTGAGAATTCTCCTAGTGGTCCGAGTTGAATGTTAGCTATAGCAACATTTGCAATAAATATAACTACCGCTCATGTAAATAAAAATTTCGGTATTTCCTTGAAGCAAACATGTAAAAATTAAATGACAAAACCTGTATTAAAAGTACTATGAGCACTCTTCGTCAAATCAGAAACAGTGCATTCTGATCGAAGGATCAACTACCCATAAACCTATCAATAATTAAATATCGATTCAAGATGAACTATTTACTGTCAGATGTATCAATTACAATGGTGTCTGATACCACTCGGTAGCAAATTTCCTATTTGGGTGTTCAGACTTTTCTGTTACTTCGCGGTTGCATTTATACCTTCGATCAAAACACATTGCTTCTGACATTATGAAGAGGGCTTATAACACATTTGAATTCTAGTCACCTAATTTTCTCATGTTTGCTTCAAGAATGTACAAAATTTTTTATTCTCATACTCGACAATTTATTCTTTGTGTATTTTTCCTGTTTTCCTGTTTCCAGGATAAAGTTCATCAATGGGCTATTTATTTTCTGTTATAATAACGCCTGGAACTGAAATATATGTATCCTAGGCTTTGATTTTAATGTTTAATACCATCCGGTAGTGAATTCCCCCCCCCCCCCTTTGGGTGTTCTTGATCGGATCATTTGTTTCTTTGTTTGTTACTTTGCAGTTGTATTTGGCCGTCTAATCAGAAAACGCTGTACTTAACCTAATAAAGAGGGTTCAACATGTCCCTATTTCAAACTTCTTTCCACAATTGCATATTCACTTAATTTTGCCATGTCCTTCAAGGCAGTATAAAAATTTGCATTGTAGCAGTATTATCTGAAAAAGAAATACAAGTAACTAATCTCAATTCTCTTTCATTCCATCCAACTATGGCTGGAAGGAAAGAAAAAATATAAATTGAATATTATATTTTCTGCAGTTATTTTTGGCAGTAAGCCTTATTCTGCTTGAGGAATTAGTTTATACGCTTAATTTAAGTTGAAATTTGCATCTGTTTCTGATGCTACTTTGGCGCAACATTGCACTAAAATGTGGCTACAGTTGTATTGCCTACTAATTTTCGTGCAGCATTGTATTATTTTAAGTATTTTGAAGTACTTATTATAAGTGAGACATTGCACTTAATTTTTGGTGTAACTTTAGTTTGAGGTTGCTTCCAAAATAAGAGCAACGTTTCGCTTAAAGTTGGTGCATCCAATAGTTTTAATTCAAGTAGTATATTTCACTTCCAATCGGCTCATCTACGAGCAGAACTTTCACTATATAATAGTGTACATATTACATGCAAATGCCCTAAAATGTAGTGCAATATGCCCCAAAATTAAGAACTATAACTTTACCAATTTTAAGTAAAACAATGCTCTAGATTTGTATATAACTTTACACCAAAAAAACCGTGCAATGTATCACTTAAATTAAGTTTATTCACTTTCTAAACTCTGTGGAGCAATTTTGCGCAAAAATATGTAGACAATACAACAGTAGCCACTTTTTAGTGTAAAATAGCTAGAAATTTTTAACAGTATACTCCCTATCAGTATTAATTGCATTCGAATTAACGCTGTTGGTAAATGGTTGCAGACTTCTGATTTAGCACATTTGCTCTCAATACCTCAATCTTGAAACACAAGTAATCAAAATTCTAACGACCAAGGAACCACACACAGGTAGTTTTAAAGGCCATCAAAACCCCTTTATTAACTGAAATCTGCAAATTTTCATATTCCATAATCTACTAAAAAGCTATGCTTTATACCTCAGGATATTCGCCAATAATACATATAAATTACATTCTACACATAAGTGACAAAACCTCTGCGAAACCCATAATAAACTCCTACCATTACTTCTCATCGAGATACGTCGGATCTCAATGCGCACGGACAGCTCAGTAAACTACCGTCGCTGTTTGAGCTGTAAAGAGTCCATGTTGAGATTGAGGCACTGATCTAAGTAACTTCCTTTAAGCACTTGTCGACTACATTTCACCTGACACAATCGCCTGGGAATTTCAAGAATAACCGATATGATCTAAACATTGATCTTGTACCAATATAGAATCGCCGCTGTAACTGGCTAGGTTTGTGATTGGTCAATCAAACCCGAAATCGTAGTAGACTCTTAACAAACGTCAGTAAACAGAAAATTCACACTCTAAATGTAAATGGGGTAAATGATAATATACTGGATCTTCTGATATCACACATTATGAATGAACATAAAAAGAGAACGATCGTATTTACTTTTGCAAACATTAAAATTATTTCAAAGGTATAGTTCATATTCTTTGAGTATAATGTTTGTAAACACGTTAAGGTAAAAGGGAAGAGAAGGAGACAAAAATTTCATTCATGTGCACACGGTTTTATTTAAAATTTTATAAGACATTTAGCAGTTGTACATTAATAACTTATTTAAGGATGGTCTTAATGACTCCTGGTCCAGCCAGGATTCCAACGCCCTTCAAACCGATAGGAGAGATAAGTCCGCTGCTCAGACCATGAGGAGAAGCGTCAAGGAGTCCGTTGGAGATGATACCATTACTGTAGGTAAGGGGGCTTCCGATCAGTCCAGGGACGGCGAGGACCGACCTTCTGATGGGAATGCCATTAGATAGGAGAGGGGAGCCCTTATAAGCAACACCTGGGGATATAATTCCAGTGTTCAGCAGTCCAGGAGCTAGGATTCCGGAATTAAGGAGTCCAGGAGAAACGATGCCTGAGTTAAGGAGTCCAGGAGCAACAATGCCTGAGTTAAGAAGTCCTGGAGTGACAATACCGGATCCAAGAAGTGCAGTGGCTCTTGCAATAACCACTGTAGTGCAAAGAAGTACAAACTGAAAACGAAATAAATTAACTAAGCATTTTCATTTTTCATTCACTGGATATTTTATATCAAATATTAAAAAAAAAAATTAAGAAAGATATAAAATGAATACAAACTATTGCATCGGAAATATAAATCCCTTTGACGGTATATTGCTATTGATACTTCCGTCACATTTTGCAAAAGTTGAGCATTTTGAGTCTAACTCATACTCTTATGATATAAAATCACGATAGCTGACGAACGAATGGAGCAATTCGAGCGAAATTTGGTACAAAAATTACAATCCATGAATACTGGAAGTCTATTGTTTTTATACGCAATCGGACGTTCAGAACCCACCTAAATTTTCGAGTGAAATTTTGAAAAAATCTTCAAAAAATTAAAACCTTTAATAAAGTTATGTAAAAAGTCATTTCTTATGTAATTTTTCATTAGAAAACGATTTACATAAATTTTAGAACGCTAGCATGAACCGTTCTCGATATATTGCACATTTTTCAAAAAAATTATCAAAAATCAAATAAAATAAAAATAGAAACATTACCTATTGTGAAATATATTCACTTTTCATAAGTAATATCATGCAATAAATTTGCTGACATCATTCTCGTGGATCTAGCTAGTTCCACTCATGAGAAAACATACTTTAGGTAATACTTTTGTATTTGGACGCCAATAGTCATTTATCTGCTACAAGAATAACTTGTTTCTCTGTCCATAACGCTTGGCGAGATTTTGGCGGAATGTCGCCAACTTGGCGACTTTTTTAAATGTTGCCAAATTAATGAAAATGTCGCCAAATTGAGAAAATTGACGCTAAATCAATGAAAATGACGACTAGATGATGAAAGTCTTGAAAAGAACATAAGCTTAGACTATAAGAATAACACAATTCTCCGTCTTTCCGTCTGTAACGTTTGGGAAGAAATTTAGCGCGACGTCGCCAACTTGGCGACTGTTTTAAATGTTGCTAAAATGACGAAAATGTCGCCAAATTGATAAAAATTATGTCAAATGGGAAGTAATGTGTAGCAAATTTTGATTTCCGTTATATGAAGGGCATACCCTCATGTATATAAGAAATACTCTTCTCTCCGTTTGTCTGTAACACTTGGTGATGCATTTAGTAAACTTAGCGAATAATTTAGCAAAGTGGCGATTTTTCGCCCCAGATTGACAAAAATATCGCCAAAATTGAAAAAATGATGTTAAATTAATGAAAATTACCCCTAATTGATGAAGTAATTATTAAAGTTTTTTAATATATGGACAATATCGCTTATTGAGGATGCTATCAATATTGATAATTGTTTATTTAGAGTTGCGCGGAGTATAAGTTAATTGAATTTTTTGAAATAGTTTTACATGTTGTCATCCGGAAAATCGCCCAAAGATAAACACAACAAATTCAACGATAAAAACACAGCTGAATGGATCTTATAGATTATATTTTGACTGTAAAACTAGTAAATCCATTGCATTATATAAGGAAAGTCATGTGCTGCTCACATCAGATTTTTTTATTTGCATTTACAATTTTTTTTTAGGAAATTGGATGTATCGATTTTACATCGAATAATGTGCATGGAATGTTCTTAAACCTTCACCATTTTGAAATACTTAGCAAAATGGGCATTTCATAGCAGAAATACCTGAACTCTAAGAAGATTATTTCTGAAAATTTATTTTAATGAATAGAAATGTAATTACATTTAGAAGAAATGTATTAACATTATTACTAGGAGAGAATAAAGAGCAGATACACCGACAGGAATAATCAGTATTCTCTGCTATTTATGAATTACATTGTAAATGCAAAGCTATTTATTGTTTCGTACAGTCTGTTAAAGTTAGTTTAGCATAGAGTATAGGTTATTTGAAGTTGAACTGTCTATTAATTATGCTTTCAAAATGTGTTCAGAATATGCCTTTAATTACATACAGTCAAACACACGTCTTTACATATGATTTTAACATACCTTTAGTTTGATCAAGTCAAATCTCTACACAAAAACTACTTGAATCTCATTTGCATTAATCATTAGTTTGGCGTGTTAAAATTTTCGTAATGCATTTTAATGGGTTTTAATAGATTCCTAATTTTAAATTTAAAGATATACTATTTCCAAGATTGAAGCATTATGAATTTATTAATAGGAAGAGTATTCAACTTTAATTTATTCAAAAATGAATTATATAGTTTGCAAAACTTTAACTGGGAAAAATACAAAAGTGAAATAGTTTTTGTATAAGATTCATAAAAACATTTGAATAGAAATTTGAAATACTTAGTATGATCGTAGTAGGGTAGGATCCCCTTAAAACTAATTTCTGGTCAAAGTAGGTTTTATGTGCATGCAAAGAATACTAGAATTAAAAAATAATCCTATCCAGTTTAATTCGAGTTCTGAAAATATTGGCAGAAAAAGGAGATCTTTTCAAAATATTTATTATTTAATCCACATAAAACTAATAACTAGTTAAAGTAGCTCTTGTGTATATATAAAAACACTAGAGTTTAATATCAATCAATTCCAATCCAGTATGAATTTTGGAAGCATTGTCCGCAGGAGTTTTTGTTAAATTATAGAAAACTGTCTGATTTGTAAACGATAGATGTATTTATTTATTATAAAGGAAAGCTGAATATATATTATTTACAGTATTTGCAGTATTCTACATAATTAAAAAGAAAGGTTTTATTTAGTTTCGTCGAATATAAAATTCCTATGCTAGGCACAATCAGGTTGTAAACCCAATGGGTCGGTCCTTCGCTCAAGGTGATTGATTAATTGATTGCTATTATTTACAGTGAAACAGATTCTGGCAATGGACACGAAATGTAAACATTTTCTTGAGATAAAATTTTTGCACTAATTTAAAGGTGGATCAGGCGATTAAAAATATTATATCTCAGTATAAGTTTAAAAATATGTATTAAATTTAAAAATATAGTTTTGTTCAATTTGATAATTAAGGATTTCTAATATTATACATGTAAAATGTAAGGTTTATATCGCAATCTAAACTTAATCTGAATTTAATATTTTTCAACACATAACATAAATCGTCATGTTATCGAAAATTTATTGCGAAAGATACATTCAAATATAGGTGCTGAGTTTTCTTTTCTTAAATTATGTATTAGAATATCCTTAAGAAAGACATAGGAGTAAGGGCATATTACTTAACTTGCTTAATTACCTTTGGTCTTACTTATGGGGAACTTTTTGAGCAAAATTATATATATATATATATATATAAGTAATTGTATATACAATATTTTGAAATATATTTTACAGTTTCATAGTAAAATATTTACTTCAAAATAATTTTATATTTTTGGAAAATGAAAATGTAAAATGTGAAAATATAATTTTTTTTTGTACTAACTCAATGTGATAAAAAATCACCAAATCACCTTTTATTTCGCTATTTTTCTGAGATTCAAGATAGATCTGTATGGTAAAATCCAATGAAATGACAGAAATAAAAGTGTACTATTTTTATCGTTATTGTAAGTAATTCGGAACAAAAACTTTGCAATTTTAAAGTTTATAAATTTCATTTACAGATACCAATTTTTACCATGGATGTATATGTGTATGTGTTAACAGTGAATTTTTAAACATTATTTTAAATATTTGAGATTCTACCTAGTAAGGTTTTTTAGAAGTTTCGAACAATATTAACTCAACTTCCCCATTCTATATTAATTCGCACAAGTTACTGCGAAATTGGTTAGATCAGGTTAAAATACTTACCTTAGCGATCATGGTGGATAAGATATTTCGCTTATGAACTTTGGGTTAGTCGAGGACGTTTCACAGGGGTTTATATACAGTTTTGAACAAGATTTAAAATAATGAACATGAGGGTAAGAGGAAGTACCGGTTGTCTCAAAGGTTGCATCAGTACGCTCCACCCTTAAGCCGCTTCGGTGACATTGAGACTGCTTGTGTTTTGTAAATAATCTGCGAAAACAATATAGGGTAAAAATGAGTCTCGATTGCATCAGATATTAGATATTCACTGTGTAGTGTGAATGATTCGATCGAAGACAGAGCGCTCAAAGGTATTAAAAATTTAAATATATCTGGGTTGTGAACCGGAACACTGCTTCTTATATTCTATCTTAATATTCTATATTTTTAATTTCCCTATAATATATGGTAATGCATGGAAAGGTATGGGAGTAGTGTTGAAAATCGGAACTCGAATTTTTGACGAATCTGCATGTTCCGGACACTTTAGAAACTGAATCCATTACTTTTAGCGGGGCGTATGTGTGTGCATATGCGCCTACGTGTGTGCGTGTGTGCATGCGTGTGTGTATGTGTATGTGTGTGTCTGCCCAATGTATGCATTCACTCAAGCTTGAATAAATTCACTCAAGCTTTTTATGAAATATTGTAAGTTACTTGTGGGTAACCCTGGTGCTGTTTAGATTTTGGTATCAGTCGGAAAATTTGAACCGGCGATTTTACTTTTTTTTGCGATGTGGCCTGCAAAAAATTGCCCAAGAACAGAAATGAAAGACGAAATATTCTAAAATGTAATGAGAGGAATACACACACACACACACACACACATACACACACAAATATATATATATATATATATACATATATATGTATATATATATGCGTATATATACATACATATATATATATATATATATATGTATATATATGCATGTATGTGTGTGTGTGTGTAGGAGGGGAGGTGTAGGGGAGAGAGAGAGAGAGAGAGAGAGAGAGAGAGAGAGAGAGAGAGAGACAGGAAAATCTCTCTGAACGTGTTCGGAATGTGCTCAGGTGGCCTTAAAACGTGATTTTTGAAATGTTTACTAGCGCTTTACTTTCTACTTACAATAGTATGAGGCAGCAATTTGTTTTAATAAGACAGTTTAATCGGTGTTGGCTGCGTAGCATATTGAGTTATAACTTGGTAAAAGTGTAATTCGTGCTAAACTTCGATACGATTTATAACAACGTAAGAAATATTTTGAATTTGTTAATAACACCTTTATGTTGTGACAATATTTGTATTTCAAGCTTATGTGAAAGAAAATTGAAAAAAAACACACCTAAAGATGTAATAATTTAGCATGAAATATTACTAATTAAATTAAGAATTTGAGTATAGAAAATATACTTAGTAGATTAAAATGTCTAAATTTCTTTATATACGTAGCTTCAGATGCCGAGATTGCTACTAAACTGAACATAAAACTTTGAAACATGATAATTTTTTTTAATTTTTACTAAACACATACTACTATATTGAAAACTGCATCAATTTGAAGCTTTTTGGGAACCATCCATCAATTTTCGATGGAAAATACTCAGATGAAAAGTTTCAAAATTACAGGGCAATGTAAAGTTTGTACTCTTGAAATTTTCTCAAAGGAGTGATCAGTCACTGTTATTGTATTTATGTTAAGAAAAAATCCATAATGTGAAAGTGAAATGACAAATTTTCGAAGCCGATTCAACTTCTATGTTTGTTTCTAGTTATATAACTTGAACTTTACGTTTTATATTTGATACAGACATTTTATATAAAGTAGTTTTAATTTTAAATTTCATTCAAAAGTTGAAATCAACAGCAATAAATAGTGAAATTGCAAATTAAACTAAATACATATAGACTCATGTCCAAAAATTAAGCATAATTCGTAAAATGCGAAAAATTCGGAGTCAATATGGATACAATGGTTCACAATCACAGTTGTGGAGAATCGTGGGACGAAGGTAAATCATTGTGCATATGCAAAACAGTTCAGTCGACGCCGACATGAACAAAACACCGGCGCACGTCGGAACGAGTATAAAACAACCTCGAGCGGCATGGCCAGTTGAGGCAGAATTTCGCAATTGCTGTGGTACGGAGCGTTGTTAACAATCAAAAAGGACGAAAGATGTCATAAAGGTGCCAACTGGATATGTTTTTGAAGGGACAAATTATTGGAATGCTGGAATCCGGTCGATCCCAAATCGAAGCGTCTCGAATTCTGAATGTACCTCAGTGTGTGATCTCCAGGCTGTGGCTGTGGTTCCAAACCACTGAAGATGTTACCTGACGACCAGTACCAAGTCGGCCAAGGGTAACAACCGTTCGACCAGACCGATATTTGGTGAAAACTGCGCGACGTCAGAGGAACCGTTCTGCCAGACAACTGGGTTCAGCTCTGACAGCAGCCACAGGAGTCACTGTTTCGAGACAAACTGCCAGATAAACACGAGCCAAACTGTGTCTATGCCAGTTGATCAGCAATTTGCATACGCCTGACGTCTGCACAGAAACGCGCGCGTTCACAGTGGAGTTTGGAACATCGGCAGTGGAGTGGACAACAGTGTGACAATGTCATATTCAGTGACGAGTCCAGGTTTAGCCTGCAAATTGCTTCTTGTCGTACCACGATCTGGAGAGAACGTGGAACGCGTTTTCACCCGGGAAACATCACGGAAAGCCATCGTTTTCCATTTGGGGGAGCTATGGTCTGAGCAAGCATCATGATGGACGGCAGCACAGACCTCAACATCTTTGACACGGGGTCGGTTACCGGTCAAAGATACAGAGACGAATTCCTTGAGTCTACCGTTCGATTGCTTACAGGTGCTGTTGGTCCTGATTTCATATTCATGGCTGATAACGCGACTCCTCACCGTCCGGCCTTGGTCGATGACTTCCTTCAAACTTAAGATATCCAGCACATGCTGCCAACTCTCCTGGTCTGAATCCAATAGAGCATGTGGGGGATATGATCGGGAAACATCTTGAAGCCCTACGCTACCCACCAAGCTCCGTTCCGGGATTAAAAACTGCTCTCCGTGAGGCTTGGAACTATTTGAGCACTCAACTCATCCAAACCCTCATCGAAAGTATGGGAAATCGTTGTGCAACATGCGTGGCTACCCGAGGTTCCTGCACATCGTATTAAACAGTAGCATCACATTGTTTTAATCATTCTGTTTCACTGAGGTTGACACTCGTATTGTGACCCTTTTTCTTTCAAACTTTTTCTTTGGATAATAAAATTCGTTGTTATCCTTGTTCTGCATTGTTTTCTTCTTCTATAACCGTATTACACTAGCATATCGCGTTTCCTTCCATTCCGATATAGATTTCCTGAAATTTTTATATAAAGAGCATCTATGCTTAACTTTTGGACATGAGTGTAGTGTATCTTCACTGTAAGGAATGCCCTTGAAATATATGCAAGCAAGACTAAATTTGCATTCTTGGGACTTCATGTGATGCACAAGAGATTTGGACTATCTCATTCTAAATAAAAATAATATTATAATTTTTTGAATTACTTTCGAACTCAATAAGTAAAATACACTTTGTGCGAAAGAATACTGTAAAGGAAGATACAAAGAAGAATTATATACCCAAGACATGGAATAAGAGAGAACCAAACAGAAAACAGCATGAAGAATAGTCAACATAATAGGAAACGAGAAACAACAAGAGATTGGCGTGCGCCAAGGCATAAAAACGATATCCCGACAAACTGAGTCAAGATAAAAAGAAGAGTCAAGTCAAGGGAGGGGATTTGTAAAATCCCCCCCCCCCCCACCCTTTTTTCATTCTATTCCTTTGGGCTCTTTGTGTCGTATTGCTCGTCTCATTATTTTTGTTCGGATTTGACTTGTCTTGTCTAGATACCGTTTTCGTGTCTTGGCGCACGTCAATATCTTGTGGTTTCTTGTTTCCTGTTACATTGACTATTCTTCATGCTGCTTTCTGTTCGTCTCTCTTAATCCATGCCTTGGATATATAATCTTCTTCTGTATCTTCCTTTGCACCCATTCCACTTTTGGACTTCGGGTTTGTGGGTTCTATTGCACTGACGAAGGAGATCAAACGTATCCTCGAAACAGCCGCATGCTGCATTATCATTTAATTGTGATTATGCACGTTGCTCAAGTTTTTTTTTATACTTTCGAATTATTAATTGTCTTTATAAGGTATAACGATGACAGCAAAGAACATTCTTTTATGCAAATTTTATGTTTTGTAATTATGAAGACAAGCAAGCTGTTCTGTAAAATGTTAATGAGAGTTAGTTTAGGAGATCCGCTTTATGCAACGTGGGAATTATTTTGGCAGGATCCTGACCCTGTCCACAGCAGCTTGATACGGTGGTGCTCAAAAATTGCATCGGATCACATTTTTTTATGATATTGATGGAGAAAATGATAGTAGTGCATTTAAGTGCTCAATATTGATGAATACATTAAAGAAGAGGGTATTCAGTAATGCACTAAATGATTTACGTAGAAATGTCCATGTCTGAAATATTTAAAAATACTGAGAAATATGTAAAATTTCGTACTTTATTTAGTGTTTATTAATAAAGATATTTTATTATATATTTTATAATAAAGAGTTTTGTATAATTAAAAATATATTGTTAAATTTCGAGATGACGTGAAGTAATGCCTACTGTTCCATAATGATGTCTAGAGGGCGATGACATCTTATTGGGTTGTAATATTTCATGTATATATTAGCGATTACAGTAAGTTGTATCAGATAAAATAGCATCGAATTTCGTTGTATATATTAGTATTTTAAGTTTTGTCTTTTAGTTAATAAATTAAAACAAATTGTCCCACAAATGAAAAAAAAGTAAAAAATACGTGTTAATGTAATTTAATGTTTTAATGCGATGCGCATTTGTGTTCTATAAAAAAATCCGATGTGGGCAACACATGACTTTCATTATATAATGCAATGAATTTACTACTTTTACAGTTTAAAAAAATGCTATTCTTATAGTAGATACTTATATTCTTTCCAAGGTATTAAATTTTCTTCAATTAGTCGTCATTTTCATTGATTTAGCGTCATTTTTATCCATTTGGCGAGACTTTCGTTAATTTGGCAACATTTAAAAATGTCGCCAAATTGGCGACATTCCGCTAAATTCGTCGCAAAAATCTCGCCAAGCGTTATGGACAGAGAAATAAGTTATTCTTACAGCAGATAAATAACTATTGGTGTTCACATACAAAAGTATTACTCAAAGTATCTTTTCTCGTTCCTGGAACGAGTTAGATCCATAAGAATGATGTCACCAAATTTATCGCATGATATTACATATGAAAGGTAAACATGTTTCTCAAGAGTTAATATTTTTTTTAATTTATGGGATTATTTTTGATAAATTTATTTGAAAAATGTGCAATATCTCGAGAACGGTTCATGCTAGCGTTCCAAAGTTTATGTCAATCGTTTTCTAAGGAAAAATTACATAAGAAATGTCTATTTGCGTAACTTTATTAAAGGTTTTGATTTTTATGATTTTTTCAAAATGTCACTCGAAAATTTGGGGGAGTTCTGAACATTCGATTACGTATAAAAACAATAGGCTTCCAGTATTCATGGATTGTGATTTTTGTACAAAATTTCATTCGAATTGCTCCGTTCGTGATATATCGTCTCCACAGACTCACTGACACACACACACACACATACTTTCATACACACACACACACACACACACACACACACACACACACACAGGCATCACCTCAAAAATGTTCGATTCGTGATCAGGGTTGCTTGAAACGTGCTCTCCCGTCGAAAACTCGAATTCGAATTTTCGACCCCGTCACAGTACTTTCCTTATACATTATGTATATAAGGAAAGTAATAAAAGTCAATAGTCAAAGAAATGTTCTAACATTTCCAATTAAATCAGTGTAAGTAGCAAACGAAAATAATTTTTTGAATGACTCGATTAAATGCCAATGATTTTCACCTAACTTTGTGAAGAAAGTTTATTAACAGCGCTTAGGATCCAAAATTCGGTGATTTAAAAAAAACTCATTAAATATTAGAATATTGATTGTTAAAAATGTGATTTACGCTACCTCTGAATTTCACGAATTTCGGATCCAACAAGCCTATTGATAAGTTGTTTTTGTAATTAATGTATCGTATCAATGAAATAAAAAAGATATAACCCCATAGTGTATGCGTGAGTACCTTATTTATGGTCGTTATCTTATACAAATTTATATGTAATATACTGTTGACATAAGAAATTTTATGACGACAAAAAAAAAGGTGTTGCCATTTGAAATTCTTGAAATTATGAGCAATAAATAAAAATACGAATCCTTATGCAAATTACATATACATTTATTCATAGTAGACATCGTTCTGAGTCTAATAATACTATTGGTTTGACTGTACGACTCTAGTAGCCTGAAAAATGAGCGGAGCTCTAATTTTTTTGACCGACTGTACATACACATTGAATGCTATAAAATGTTCTAAATTATTCCATTTGACCGGCTAATTTTAATATCTAAAAATAAGAATGGAAACAGAAACTTAATTGCTCAAGGTGAAGAGCTGTAAAAGATAGGAAAGACGGGTTATACGTGACAAGAATGTAATTTTCTCCTTGTATAGCGAGCAGGTTACTTGCTGCGTGGTTAAAAGAACAAAAAAATAAAGCTAGGATATTTTTGAAACGATTGTTGAGAGTATGTCTGCCCTGCCCACCAAAGGAATTTCTTGTGAGGTAATCTTGTCACTGGACCTTGAAGGAATCCTTTGACTCCAAGTATAAATACCGGGTGCTGTTGCATGGCAAATCATTCTAAATCTCCAGAGTTCAAAGAAATCCGCAGTCATGTTTGCAAAGGTAGGTGCTTTTAAGTGTTAAAAAGTGTTTCAACTTGGGATTTAATTCTAATAAGGAACTTCTGATGCTGCTGGTCCAATGTTCTAATATTGACGTCGCTATATGTACAGCCGTACAAAAAATTCCAAACACTGAATCTTATTTCTGCTCCTAGGGTTGTACAATCAAATCAAAAAGTATCATTAGACTCGGAATAATGCTTATTAAAAAGTATGAATCTAATTTGCAAAGAAGTCGTCTTTACATTTAGTTGCTTATTACTTCGGGAAATTCAAATGGTGAAAATCACTCTTTCTACATCATAATGTTTCATATGTCAACAATATGCTAAATATTAAAATTTGTGTGAGATTCCGTCCATAAATAAGGGAGATATACCGAAAAAAGAATCCAGGGTCCGTTCCCATATTTAAGGTAGTAAAATGTAGGCTACGCCATTATTTAGGCCCTGAGATTATACCGTTTCTATTTCTATGATATGGCACATTCTTTACAAAAACTCCCCAATTTGTACATTTTAAGAGCAGCAAAGATGACATTTTTAACCATCAATATGTTAATAATTAATGAGGTTTTTTGAAGTCACAAAAATTTAGTGCGCTTGGGACCAGTAATAAATTTTTCTCACGAAGTTGTGTTGAAAACCCAGACCGCCCGACTCACCCGAAGGTTTAAAGCAGTTGAATGAGGGGCAGGTCACGAAGTTGTATGAAAATAATTGATATTTTATTTGAACCGAAAGATTTTTTTTTTCTAATTTCTATTTAAACTGATTTAATTAGAAATTCTATAATATTTTTTTGACTATAATCATTTATTTTTCTAGCACAAGTATGTGTATCACATTTAAATTTAAAATTGCATTAACACATTTTTTTTCGTACTTGGTACAATTTGTTTTTATTTATTAACTAAGAGACAAAATTTACAATACTTACTAATATATGCAGAGAAGCTCAATACTAGTGTTTAATTTGACACAACTTACTGTAATCGTAAATATATAAATGAAACATTACAACTAAATAAGATTTTGGGTGGCCGTTCTCGTGAATAACTTCTTGCATACGTCAATATCTTCTTGCATACATAACTTCTTGCATTAAATATGCAGTGGTGTTCAAAAATGCTTCATCACCCCGAAGAATTCAGCATTTTCAAACTAAATGTTTAAGACAGCGCAATAAACTACTTGAATGCTGCATCTCATTTTTAGTGCATTGACCCGTATATGAATATTTCAAGAGTCTTCGCCCTTTAGCCATTATAATGGGACAGTAGCCATTACTGTATGTCATCTCGAAAATTTAGCGAAATATTTTTTTAAATTATGAATCACATATTTCTCTTTATTATTAAATATTTAGCAAAATAAGAATGCCACATATTTCTCATTTTTTCGGAATATTTCACACCTAGGCATTTTTAAATAAATAATGTTTGTTCATTACTATATGCCCTATTTTACAATGTCAAGCACTTTAATTATCCCTTTAAATGTGTTACTGAAAGTTTTCCTCCATCAAAGCCATGGAAATATGCAATTTTTGAGCACCACTATATAAGCTGATCAAATGTCCCGCCAAAATAATTTCCACCCTACATAAAGCAGATCGATTATTTTATAGCGAATATTTTATAGAATAGCTTACCTTTAAATGTGTTATAGGCCTTTATTTCAAAGTCATGGAAATATGTGGGTGATGCAATTTTTTAAGTACCACTATATCAAGCTACGAACAAGATTGGTATCCTGTCGGAATAGTTCCTACCTTACATGAAGTGGATCTCCAATGCTAACTCTCAATAACATTTTGTATAATAGCTTACCTTTAAACGTGTTACTGTCTTTTTCCTTCATCAAATTTATGGAAATATGTGGGTGATGCAATTCTTTAAACACCACTATAATAAGCTGCGGATAATATCGGTATTCTGTAGAAATAATTCCCACCTTATATAAAGCGGATCTTCAAAGCCAACTCTCAGTAATATTTTATAACAATAACTTACTTTGAAACAAATTAACAAACTATAAAATGTGCATAAAAATGTTCTTTGCAGTCATCGTTATGTATTGAATGAAACTGTAACAGAACTTAAAATATTTTGCCTTTTTTCTTAGACATAAGTATGACAACACCATCAATAGTGTTTCAGTATTCAAATTTCTGTCTTGTATAAAGATTTTATTTCCCACAATTCAAACTATTTACTTTCCCACAATTCAAACTTTTTAACTTTATGAAAAGTGATATTTTATTATTTATTTTCTTTATTATCTAGAAATAAATGAAAAAAACATAACATTAACTTCAATGCTAGGTTTCTTCTTCTTCTTCGACCCAAACCGTCCGACCTACCCGAAGGGGTAAGGCATCTGTTTGAACGGCCGGGAAGTTCCACTCAATTTAGATCGGAACCCAGTGGAGGAGGCATCCACAGGACCCATAATCTCCTTCCCCTACCACTGACCTCTCAGAAGGACTTACGAAATTCACATGTTTAACGTGATCGTACTCCGCGTGAACACGGCGACAGTTTGGGCAGAGACGGGAATAACTCGAGTCATTCGAGTGCGATCCCCGCGCGCTAACCATTGCCCCCTATTGCTAGTTTAAAAAATATTTCTGTTGTTAATATATATTTTTTAAGGTTTTAACTATAGTTTAATGTATCCAAATGCTAAAATCAGGTATGCCTTACACCAACATCAATAACGCATTATACATTTCAAGGGCGATGAAGATATAAAGAAATATATCAGTTAAAAATAATTTTGACAATATTTGGAGCAATATGACTTTTTTTCATATTTTCTGTGAGTCAGAAAGATATTTAAAAGGCATCGCAAGATTCCAGTAAATCAGTTTACAAGTGGACTGAATAATTACAGTTGCAATTTTATAATGGATTTCGACTGATTGTATTTCATTTTACATTTTTGATTTAATGAAGTAAAACCTGCTACTTTATATCATTCTGTGTAGATATGCTAGAAAACTTATTGCCTTGTGAGGATTTGCATAATATATGTGATGACATCCTTGAAAATTTCAGAAAGATAAAGTTATGCATGAACTTTTGTAATATGCATATATGCTTTATTTCAGGTAGCCATCTTGTGCGCAGTGTTTGCAGCAGCCCACGCCAGCGCCCTTCTGGCTGCTCCCATTATCAATACTGGATCAAGCATCAGCTCAAGACAACAAGACGTGAGTATTTTATATGGAATTTTTATAGAATGTCAGTAGGTAATACATTTTAAAATGTCCCCAAATAATCATAAATTTATCAAATTAATACCAACTAATTTATCCGTTTAATTAAGAATATTTACTAGTATCTATATTGCAATAAAAACAATATCAATATTGCAATATAAAGTATTTACTTTTCAAATAGTCCTGTAATGAAATAATTTTTTTACTAAAACAGTCAAAAAACAATTTTGAATATTATTCGTTTATTATATGTCTATTTGTAAATTTAACTTGTCAGACAACATTTTGATGTAACCGCAAGGAAAGATCAAGATTTACGAAATAAAAAACATTATTACATTTATATAACAAAATAAATTTTAATTTACGAGTATACACTTTTTTGAAAATTAAACTTTGATCTTAAAATTAAAAAGTAAATGGTTTTGAAATATCACAGATATGGATGATATTTTGAATACACTTTCAAAACTACTTATAACAGTTAAAACGTTCATGAACACCATTTAAATCTAGAAAAAACCTCTTGCAAGACTTTATTCTGCAAGACAAGGTTAAATGTAAAACTCTCTAAATATTTTTTTTAATTTGTTCACAGGGACTGGGAAACTACGCTTTCGCCTACGACATCGGTGGATTAGGTGGCGGCAATTCCCGATCTGAAATCGGAGATGCTGCTGGCAACAAAAAGGGCTCCTACTCCCTGGTAGGCGCTGACGGTAGAGCAAGAAGGGTCGACTACGTTGCTGATGCACTCGGATTCAGAGCTTCCGTCAACACCAACGAACCAGGAACAGCCCTCAGTGCCCCTGCAGCTGCAGCAATCGTCAGTCCCTATGCCGCCCCAGTTGCTCCAGTGGCTGCCGCCCCAGTAGCTGTCGCTGCTCCTCTCCTCGGCGCCCCATCTGCGTACAGCACTGTCATCGGACATGCAGCTCCTGTTGCCGCTTACAGCAGTGTTTTTGGACATGGAATCGGATCCCCATTGGGACTCGGTCTTTACGGAGCTCCTCTAGGCAAGTCACTCATCTGGTAAACGACTGTTGCAGAATTGTTCGGAAACGGATATCATGAATTGATTGTGGGCTTCAATTGAGTTAAGGGCATCAATTATTAGAAAGGATCAAAGGTTTTTTTGTAAATAATTTCAATCTTGAATTCAAATAAAATTCAATATCATGATTTGTTTTATTCTTTTAGTTTAAACTGTAAAACACGAAGAAATTTAAATCCATCAAAAGAGTTTAATTCTTTTAAATATGAAGCCTGTGTCGTCGAACGACCAGCGATGTGGCCTTCGAAACCTCAGGTGCTGGTTCCAAATACGAAGAACGGTTGTATGCCTCAAGTATGCAGAGGTTTGGTCTCTTTTGAATCTTGGGTATGTGCGCAGACCATCGTGTATGCGTACATACTTGGAGTGGTTTCGGATCGTCTTTAAACTATAGCTTCCGGTCAAATGAGCCCTGGTGTATATAGAAAAGCAATAGAGCGCCGAAATAGCCCAATTCCAGAGATGCAAACATTGACTAATGAAATATTTCTGGTTAAACTTGCTGTTTAACAAGAAAATAATTTCATCTTATAGGAGAGTTGGAATTTTTTTATTCCTAAAGGACAGTTGATGCATACTTTTCGTAGTATAGAGGGTTTACACCCTAAAATGTAGAAGCTGCACACCTTATGACATAAAGTTAAATATAGGTTGTATCTCATTTTCTAACAGTACAGTAAATGCTAAACTTGAAAACTCCGAAGAATTTATTTAACTCTTTGCATTTTAAACCTATAGCTGAAAGATATGCTATACACTCTGCAAAAATCGTTATATACATATATATATACACATATATACATATGTACACACACACACACACACATATATATATATATATATATATATATATATATATACATATATGCGCATATATATACACATATATATACCAGTGCTTATAAGAGCGTCAAATCTGCGTGGTATGCATTTCAGAACATAAGGAAACGCGTGTAGAAAAAGAAAAGTTCCAAAAATGACTGACAGGGGGAGATATTTCGAACAGTCCAAGCGTTATAAGGTTTTGATACAGATATCCATGAAACGTTCGCTTTGAACTCTTGCACGCATGCAGGTAGACGCCAACTGGCCCTGGAACACCCTGTGGAGTGATGAGGTCCATTTTTCTCTGTGTAGAGCAATAAACACCCAAAACAGCCGCATCTGAGCAATGGAAAATCCCCGCCAGTTTCAACAAATCGCCTTACATTCTCCAAAATTATCCATTCGGATCGTGTTTAAGGCAACATTTCTGATTGGTCCCTTTTTTTTGAAGAAATCCATCCACAGGGACCAAAGACTTGCTCAGTAACTGCACAGCGTTATAGGGACATGTTGCAGACATTTTGTATTCCTCATCTCCAACAACGAGGATGCCTCAGTTCTATCATTTTCCAACAAGATGGAGCACCTCCCCACATTGGCCTTCCTGTTCAGCAGTTGTTGCGACATATTTTACAGAGAGTCAAGTAATCAGTCGCGCATTTCCATCATTATAGCCACCCCGTTCACCAGATCTGAACCTTGTGACTTTTGGCTGTGGGGTTACCTGAAAAGCATTGTTTATCGAGGAGATATTCATAATCATGCAGATTTGCAGGACAGCGTCATCTTGCACATGCGCAACATCGCAACAGATCACTTGTATGCAGCTGTCGAACAAGCTGTCACACGGTACCAGTTGTTGCTCCATCAACCCGGTGGCCACATTGAACACTGCCAATAATTTGCCCTTCTACAACCTTATTCCTTCAACGTTCCATGTGTAACATACTCTAGATAGATTGATTAAATTGACATTTGGGTGTATATGACTATTGTCAGTATCTATCGTACCCTTATATCACTTACAATTAATATGCATCACTACTGTTGGGTTGCTTTAGAATTTAGGTAATTTGGGGATTTGAAAATTTACTTGTATTTCTTTTTCCCTGGCTCAATATTCTTAATTTGGTAATATTTAAATAATATTTATTGGCTTTTTCATTTATTCTTTAATTAGAATATTTTTAATCTTCTAAATTAATTTTCTTTATAATATTCTTAGTTAAAAATGTTCTATTCCTTAAATTAATATTACTTTTGATTTGCAAATTTTAAAAATTATTTATTTATTTGATTCCCCTTAAAATTCCCTTTAATTTGATGTCTCATTTTCCCATTTTGGTTAGAAATTCCGTTTGTTCTACAGTTTCAAGTTATTTCCATGTCTCACTGCAATTCAAAAATTTCAGTTGCGGCCATTTTCGGAATTCTGTTTTGCGGGCTTTTTACTGCGATTAATAACGCCACCTAAGCGTTTTTCGCGCCTCTTTGGAATTCGGGATTTTTTTTAATTGGTTCGCGTTTTTACGGATCGTCTGCTCTCGGAATTATGAGTATTATTTTGGCAATTCTAATTTCGGTAAGCGAATTTTAATTGCTGCCGTTTATCTGAACTCGCCCTTTTGCCGCAAGTATAAATACGCGCGCAGAACTTTTCAGTTTCAGTTTTTTGTTGAAATCCTTCGTCGGTGTTAGCGCGAGAAGCGCGTTGTTTATTTTCGAATGGAACTTATGTTCCACGCGAGCTTTTAATGGAACGTTAAGTTCCTCGCGTTATTCTTTTTTTTCATTAGTTGTTTTAATTTAAATTATGCATTTTTCAAGCTTTTATCGCGGAATTCGCGACGTAACTCTCCAGAAAAGTACGTGGTGAAATTCCTTATGCGAGCTGCGTGAACGTAGTTTCTGACGAGGACGGCCGTTCTAAAAAGATCCGAGTGTTCCAGAAGTAGCTGTTAGGTCTGATCTCCTGAGTACTGATGTTTTTCAAGAAAATGCTGAAGCCTCTCCTGTTTCAAGTTTGGTGATTTCCAGTAAACCAGTTTTTCCAAAATCTGTGCAGCTCCGATGATTGGAACTTCCCCCCCCCCTGTCTGATGGCCCATCCGGGTGAATACACATGTTTTATTTAAACTCTTAATTTCTTTAATTCTGAATATGATTTCTTAATATTTTTGAAATGCATTTAATCAAAATTTATTCTGTATATTTAAAATTCTAAACTTTATTCTGAGAGCAAATTTCTACACCTTCATAAATTTTTAAGAGCCTGGGTAAAATTCTAAAATTCTTTAAATTTAATATTTTTGTTAATGATTTTTGATGAAATTTAAATAGATTGTTTTGAGTTAAGTTTTTATGCTAATTCCTTAATTTTAACTAAGTTGATAAAATTCTAATGTCTAAAATTCTAATGTTAATTCTCCCTGAGTTGCCTGCCTGTGAGCAGTGTTTTTGTATTTGTTAATTTGAATTAATTTGAAGTACTATTTAATAAACTAATTTTCTTTAAACTAAATATTATGTCTTCATTTATCTTTTTAAACACAGCAGGTTTTATTCTATCTGTCAAACACAACAGTAGTTTTGGTGCCGTGTACCAGTCTAGAAATTGCTCTCATGTTTTATAATATTTATTAGTAGTATTAAACTTTCAATTGTATTGCAATTATGGATGATGTTAGAGAAAGTAACTGTATGTATATTTCTGTATTTGGATCAGACGAAACTGGAGATGGCTCTAAAGATAAGCCTTTTGAAACTTTATTATATGCAATGTTCTCTGTTGGTAAAGAGCCATTTCCTTCATTTCTCACAAATTCAAACGATGGTAAAGATTGGGATTTAATTCCCAGAAGTCAGGTTGCTAGTACCAAGAAAACTTGGTTATCCTTATTGGAAAGAAATTTACCCTCTAAAATAAACATTGAGGCAACCTCTGATAATGTAAATTCTGTTTGTAACAAAAATATTGATTCAAATGTTAATAGTAAACAATATGACTTAAATGAACAGGGATTAAAAATAGATTCTTCTAAATGTAATGTAATGAGTAATTTTAAAACAGTCTCTTCAATAGGAGACTTTTTAGATTCAATCCCAGTATTTTCAGGAGAGGAATCTGGCCTCCCATTAGAGGATTACATAGATAGGATTAAAATGTTAGCCGACCATGCAAATTGGTCAGAGTCAGACAAGGTCTTAGTTTTAAAGTTAAAACTGTCAGGCATAGCTGCAAGATTTATTAGAGATAATCCTAAGTTAAAAGAAGAGAAATCTTTCTCTCAAATTCTTAAAGCTTTACGCGACAGATTTTCCTCAATAGAATGTTTACACAGTAACTTGAGAGCATTTTTGCAAAGTTATCAGAGACCAAATGAATCTGTGCGTCAGTTTGCTGCCAGAGTTGAGGCTTCCTCATATAAAACTGTTTCACCTGCCTTACTGAATGACAGAGTGGCAAACCAGCAAAGACTTGATGTCTTGTGCTCGGTTTTCATTGAAGGCTTGAAGCCTCATTTCAAACGGCTAATCCTACCTCAAAACCACAAGAGTTTTGACTCTGCAAAAAGGCATGCTGTGGCAGAGGAAGAGGTGTGGAGCAAGCAACATGGGGATGACCCCCAATATGTGATGAGTCTTGGAGAATCTGAAAATAAGCAGCTCCATGATGAGCTTAAGAGAAATAGAATGGAGGTAGAGAACCTCACTAAAAGGCTTGCTGAGTTGCAAACTCAGATTAACACCAAACCACAGCTGCCTCAAACTAGAGTGACAAAGGATAGCCGAAGGTGTTTTTCATGTGGTCTATTAGGTCACATAAGTGTGGATTGAAGGAAATTTCCTCAATCACACAGGTTCAACAGAAATTCTAGGTCTCTCCCTACTCGAATGTATCAACAACCTTTTTCTTTTCCACAACCTTCACAAAACTATCCATATAATTATTTTCCACAACAAACGCAGGGATTTCAACAACCTACTCAATTTTTTTACCATCAGCCAAATCAAAGCTTTCAGCCTGACATAAATGAAACTAAACCTAAAAGGAGTTACAACACTTTTTATACACCTAGGAGTGATAAAAATGACAGTGAAAAACAGAATTTAAACTAAGTAAGGGTGAAGGGAGTTTTCACTCCAACTTACCTTCTGAAGCCCTTTCTTAAACTTTACCAAATTAGCGGAAATGTTTCCAAATTTTTAAAAATGACGCAAATCAATGATTTGTTTTTTTAGAATAGAGTACTGAAATGATGTTTCGGTAGCATTTGTCGGACAGTCCATCCATCCTACTTAGTAACACATTTAACGAATTTTTTTAATGTCACCAAATTGATAAAAATATTTGTGAGTCCATAAAAATATCATAGAATTGGTAAAATCGCGCTTAATAAATGAAAATAATTGTGTTTTGTTAGGGGATAGTACTGTGATGATGTTTCGTCAATTTGTCGCAAAATGGGACTATCTGTTCTACAGTCCCACTTGGCGATAAATTTGGGGATTTTTTAAGTTATCGCTAAATTGACTAAAATGTCGCCAAATCTTCCATGGAGGTCGCATTATTAAGATGATATGATTTCCATCAATTTATTTGAAGCAAATGATATCATGTCGCTTAGCAACGGATCCAATTTGTAATGCGGCTTACGATTTTATATTAAATCTTTTCCGATTTGAAAAATAAAGATATGTATATAAAATAAATTTCATTGACATTGCATTTTGACTGGATAATATCAATTACGGTCTTCAGGTTTAAACATTATTATTATTGATATTTTCGGGGACTTTTGATACAGGGATTATTGATATTTTCAAGTTACTATGACATTGTTTTATTATGACGAAAATTGTTGAAACTCATATATAGTACGCTGTACGTAATCTTCTACAAATGCATTATATCTTCTAATCCACGAGAATATAAGAAGTACAGGTATATTGGCATATATTTAGATATATAGTGTCATATATTGGAATCAATTACGACCTTCTGGTAAAAGATTACGGGGATTATTGGTATTTTCTATTTATTACGTCATCTCCTTTATTCTGGCAAATATTTTTGAGACTCATATTGTAATACGGGTAATCTTCTACTAACACACTGGCATATTTTCTAATCTACGACAATATAAGTAGTACGGGGTTGCATATAATCACTCAATTCCTTTTTTTTTGTAAATTTGCTTACAAAAGGGGTCAGGATGTTTTATTCTTCAGATCTGCCCGTGAAGATAATTCTGCATAGTGAGAACAGATATTCTTAAACTTCTCTTTATGAGCAATAAATTTAATATTTTAGCAGAATTTGCACATGATTGCGAATTATAAGTTTCTTTATATTATATACTCCGTACGAAGAACGGGTATGCTGCTAGTGTAATATAAATTTAAAAGGCATCTCTAGTGATATTATAAAAGTTTCCAAAAAATTGAATATTAATTTAAATTTAAATAACAAAATATTTAATGTTGATTTTTATATTATGGACTGTGATTCTTGTAATTATTCAGCAATACTTGGTGTGAAATTTTTAAAGGGTTATAAGATGTCAATAGATTTTAGTAATAATGTTTTATACAATAATATTGTAACTGTGCCTTTTGCAATTAAGGATGAATCTGTACCATTTTCATTATCTAATGCAACTCAATTCTTTAATAATTATGAAATTAACAGAGAAAATACTTTGAATTCTGAAAAATATAGGGATAATTTGTGCTATGCACTTAGGAAATACACAATTCCTCCTCTATCGGAGGCTTTCATACAACTAAAATTAAAAGAGATTGTTAAATTTAATTCACCTTCTGTGATGATTGAGCCTTTAAACAACAGTAAAATTCTGGTCGATAGATCAGTAAATAATGTATCTAGATCTAATATATATAATGTAAAAGTATTGAATTTGTCAACTGATGAGTTGCACATAAATAAGCATTCAAATTTAGCAAAAATTGTTCCTATCACAGTAGTATCTTCCTTTTCAGTTAACAATATTACTGAGTCAAGTGCAGAGAGTGGTGATAATTTTGATGTTTGGGGAGGAAATTTTGATCTTTCACACTTAGACTATAATGAAAAAAGACAAATAGAGAGTTTAATTAATGATTATAAACATATTTTTGCTAATTCCATTCCAGATTTAAAGGGGTGTGATACAGTTTTTCATAACATTAACTTAAAAGATGATATTCCTGTTAAACAGAAACCTTATAGAGTTCCTTATCATGTAAGAGATGAATTCGATAGACAAATTAATGAACTTCTTGAGAATGATATTATACAAGAAAGTGATTCACCATTCTCCGCACCTGTACTGTTTGTTAAAAAGGCAGATGGAACATTAAGATTAGTAAGAGATTTTAGAAAATTAAATGATAAAACTATTGATGATATTTTTCCACTGCCAAATATCACTGAATTGATTGATAGTTTAAGTGGTGCGAAATATTTTTCTACATTAGACTTAACATCTGGATTTTATCAAATGAAATTGCACCCAGACGACACACACAAATGTGGCTTTTCTACACCTTTTGGCCACTATGATTGGAAAAGAGTCCCTTTTGGTTTGAAAAATGCCCCCAGCTCCTTTCAACGACTTATGTCCATCGTCCTAGCTAAGCTTTCCCCTTTACAAATTTCTATTTACATAGATGATATTGTTATTGCATCTAGAACCTTTGAGGAACACTTAATGAAATTAAAGGTAGTATTTGATAGATTATCTCAACATAAATTATGTTTAAAGCCAAGTAAATGCAATTTTTTTAAATCTTCAATAAATTATTTGGGTTTTCAAGTTTCTGAAGGTATTGTCCAGCCTGACCCCTCAAATTTAAAAACTGTTAAAAATTTTCAAAAACCCACCTCTAAAAAACAAATTCGCCAATTTTTAGGATTAACTGGTTTCCACAGAAAATTTATTGAAAATTACTCCTTAAAAGCTCTTCCCTTAACTAATTTAACTAAGCAAAATATTAAATTCTCTTGGACCCCTGAAGCAGAAAATTCTTATCAAACCTTAAAATCCGAATTACTTAAAGAACCCATTTTACATCTCCCTGATTTTTCAAAATCGTTTTCGGTATGTACCGATGCATCAAATCTTGCTCTTGGAGCAGTTCTCTGTCAAGAAGGAGAGGATGGATTTTTGCACTCTATTGCTTATGCTAGTAAAAAACTAAAAGATGCAGAAACAAACTATAGCACAGTCGAGAAAGAGACTTTAGGAGTTGTCTGGGCAACATCCTATTTTAAGCAATACCTTTTGGGAAAACATTTTACTGTTTATTGTGATCAGGCCTCCCTTTCAAATGTTTTGAAATTAAAAGACCCCACTTCTAGGATAGCACGATGGATAATGTCCATGACCCAGTTTAATTACAAAATTATTCATAAACCTGGTCGCCTAAATTTAACAGCTGATTATCTATCTAGATGTGTAAATAATGTAAACGTAAACACTATAGACCTGGATGTTGATACTAACCTTCTTTTAAGAGTACGTAATTCTCAAAATTCTGACCCTAATTGTATAAGAATTGGCTCATGCTTAGATAAAAATATTGACCCATTCCCTAAAAATTTAATGTTTTTCTTAAAAGATGATGTATTATATTGTACGAATAGAAAACCTAAATTAAAATATCAAAGAAAAGAGCGTATTGTTGTTCCACAAAATTTGATCTCTGATATTCTAAATTATTGTCATGATTCGATCACTGCAGGACATGGTGGTTTTAGAAGGACTTTGAGGAAAATTCAGCAACACTTTTATTGGCCTAGGATGTATGTTCAAATTTTAAATTATGTTAAGAGTTGTCCTGATTGTTTACAGAAAAGAGGATTTAAACAAAAACAAAAAGCTCCTTTACAGAGGTTTCCAAATTCTACTTACCCTATGGAAAGAATAGCTATGGATTGTATTGGCCCCATGCCTCTAACTTACTCTGGCAATAAGTACATACTGGTGATTACGGACTATTTTACTCGTTGGCCAGAAGCTTATGCTATCCCCAATATTAAATCTGAAACTATTTTAAATTGTTTAGAAAACTTCTTTTCTCTTCATGGTGTGCCAAAACACATTATCACTGACAAAGGATCTAATTTCATTTCGAATGCTGCCATGAAGTTGTATGAAAAATTAGGTATTGAAAAACATACCACTACTAGCTATCACCCACAATCGGATGGAGTTTGCGAGCGTTTAAACAGTAAAATAATTAACACACTTAGTCATTTAGTGTCTGAAACACAAGAGGATTGGGATCGACATTTATCTTTTGCCTTGCTGGCCCACCGAACTTCAATCCATTCCTCGACTGGTGAGTCTCCAGCTAATCTTCTCTATGGTAGAGAATTAATTTTGCCATATCATCTTCTTTTTAATTTAAATGAACAAAATTTTACCACTGTTGGTGACTATAGTCAGGATTTGGCAATTCGTATGAAAAAATCTTTTGAAATAGTAAAGAAGAACTTACTTAAAGCAGCTAAAACACAAGAGACATACAGAAATAAGTCTGCTGTTATAAAAGATATAAAAGTTGGAGATTTAGTATATTTATACATTCCTGTTTTTCCAAGAGGACATTGTACGAAACTCTCCAAACTTAATAAAGGTCCTTTTAAAGTTATACAAAAAACATCTAATGTAAACTTTAAAATTCAACATGTAAATGACACACGAAATATTCAGTTGGTGCACATTGACAGATTAACAAAAATTCCAGAAAGAGATTCTGTGTTCTTTTCTTGTGCACAATCTGATAATTCAGCAAGTAATACATCTCATGAGAATGATATAATTCCAACACAAAGATATAATTTACGACAAAGGAAAAACTAGAATGACATTTTTTTTATTGTTGCGCAACATAATTTTTTTTAAGTGTATAATTTTTATATGTGTGTATTTGTTATTGATACATTGCAGAATGCTGCAAACTGGATTTAATTGATGTTGATTTTAAGATAAAATTTGTTATTGTTGTTATTGATATTGCAGATTACTGCAGGATTTAAATAAATGATTGAGAGAAAAGATTAATTTGGATTATATGAATTGATGATAATATTTATAGATAGAGATATATTGTTACTTATTTATTGTTATTGAGAGTGCAGATTTCTGCAAATATTTAATTACGTGGTCCATGACGTAAGTTCTGATCACATATGTTGATATTTTTTTTGGTATATATTTGATGTCGGTAAAAGTATTAGAGTTCTGCAAAGATAAAAGGGCAGTGTATATAAGATAACTTCAGAATACAGATGATATTGTTTGGTTTTGAATGGACATGAATAGATACTTGTGTCTTTGAAATTTTAGTATATCATTGTTGCTTATTGATAATAATTGTTATGGTGTCAATTGTCATTTGACACTTCTATTGAAATTTTATTTATTTTATACAACTTATGTACATTGTTTTACTTTTTAGATCACTCTATTTACACATTTTTTTTTCTTTCCAGCTGGTATTTATATTTTGTAGTGGAAATGAGAGTTGTTTCTCATTGGTTATTCAAGGTACCTTTTCAAAATTCAATGTTTCGATTCTTTGAAAACTATTTGGCTGGTCCAATGTTTTCTTAAAAATTTATTTTTATTTATAGCTAATGAGAATCAATGTCAAATCCTCTACCTTTACTTTTGTCTACACAAATTTAGTGATCTGATGTACAAAAATTTATTCATTATATAATTCTTCTTTTAGTCTATAGTTTGTTAACAAACTGCTTATTCCGAAATAGAGGTTGAATTCGGATAAAAATTGCTATACTTAAATTGATAACTTCTGATAGATATTTTATTTTTATTATCAAAAATTTTTCATTTTTCAAATGAAAAATTTTTGGGGGATAGGTGAAAGGAATGTGTTGGGTTGCTTTACAATTTAGGTAATTTGTGGATTTGAAAATTTACTTTTATTTCTTTTTCCCTGGCTCAATATTCTTAATTTGGTAATATTTAAATAATATTTATTGGCTTTTCCATTTATTCTTTAATTAGAATATTTTTAATCTTCTAAATTAATTTTCTTTATAGTATTCTTAGTTAAAAATGTTTCATTCCTTAAATTAATATTACTTTTGATTTGCAAATTTTAAAAATTATTTATTTATTTGATTCCCCTTAAAATTCCCTTTAATTTGATGTCTCATTTTCCCATTTTGGTTAGAAATTCCGTTTGTTCTACAGTTTCAAGTTATTTCCATGTCTCACTGCAATTCAAAAATTTCAGTTGCGGCCATTTTCGGAATTCTGTTTTGCGGGCTTTTTACTGCGATTAATAACGCCACCTAAGCGTTTTTCGCGCCTCTTTGGAATTCGGGATT
The DNA here is from genome assembly GCA_951213105.1 of Amaurobius ferox. NCBI lineage: Eukaryota > Metazoa > Arthropoda > Arachnida > Araneae > Amaurobiidae > Amaurobius > Amaurobius ferox. The sequence goes on along the minus strand of OX578137.1, from coordinate 111,756,370 downwards.
TTTTTTAATTGGTTCGCGTTTTTACGGATCGTCTGCTCTCGGAATTATGAGTATTATTTTGGCAATTCTAATTTCGGTAAGCGAATTTTAATTGCTGCCGTTTATCTAAACTCGCCCTTTTGCCGCAAGTATAAATACGCGCGCAGAACTTTTCAGTTTCAGTTTTTTTTTGAAATCCTTCGTCGGTGTTAGCGCGAGAAGCGCGTTGTTTATTTTCGAATGGAACTTATGTTCCACGCGAGCTTTTAATGGAACGTTAAGTTCCTCGCGTTATTCTTTTTTTTCATTAGTTGTTTTAATTTAAATTATGCATTTTTCAAGCTTTTATCGCGGAATTCGCGACGTAACTCTCCAGAAAAGTACGTGGTGAAATTCCTTATGCGAGCTGCGTGAACGTAGTTTCTGACGAGGACGGCCGTTCTAAAAAGATCCGAGTGTTCCAGAAGTAGCTGTTAGGTCTGATCTCCTGAGTACTGATGTTTTTCAAGAAAATGCTGAAGCCTCTCCTGTTTCAAGTTTGGTGATTTCCAGTAAACCAGTTTTTCCAAAATCTGTGCAGCTCCAATGATTGCAACTTCCCCCCCCTGTCTGATGGCCCATCCGGGTGAATACACATGTTTTATTTAAACTCTTAATTTCTTTAATTCTGAATATGATTTCTTAATATTTTTGAAATGCATTTAATCAAAATTTATTCTGTAAATTTAAAATTCTAAACTTTATTCTGAGAGCAAATTTCTACACCTTCATAAATTTTTAAGAGCTTGGGTAAAATTCTAAAATTCTTTAAATTTAATATTTTTGTTAATGATTTTTGATGAAATTTAAATAGATTGTTTTGAGTTAAGTTTTTATGCTAATTCCTTAATTTTAACTAAGTTGATAAAATTCTAATGTCTAAAATTCTAATGTTAATTCTCCCTGAGTTGCCTGCCTGTGAGCAGTGTTTTTGTATTTGTTAATTTGAATTAATTTGAAGTACTATTTAATAAACTAATTTTCTTTAAACTAAATATTATGTCTTCATTTATCTTTTTAAACACAGCAGGTTTTATTCTATCTGTCAAACACAACAGTAGTTTTGGTGCCGTGTACCAGTCTAGAAATTGCTCTCATGTTTTATAATATTTATTAGTAGTATTAAACTTTCAATTGTATTGCAATTATGGATGATGTTAGAGAAAGTAACTGTATGTATATTTCTGTATTTGGATCAGACGAAACTGGAGATGGCTCTAAAGATAAGCCTTTTGAAACTTTATTATATGCAATGTTCTCTGTTGGTAAAGAGCCATTTCCTTCATTTCTCACAAATTCAAACGATGGTAAAGATTGGGATTTAATTCCCAGAAGTCAGGTTGCTAGTACCAAGAAAACTTGGTTATCCTTATTGGAAAGAAATTTACCCTCTAAAATAAACATTGAGGCAACCTCTGATAATGTAAATTCTGTTTGTAACAAAAATATTGATTCAAATGTTAATAGTAAACAATATGACTTAAATGAACAGGGATTAAAAATAGATTCTTCTAAATGTAATGTAATGAGTAATTTTAAAACAGTCTCTTCAATAGGAGACTTTTTAGATTCAATCCCAGTATTTTCAGGAGAGGAATCTGGCCTCCCATTAGAGGATTACATAGATAGGATTAAAATGTTAGCCGACCATGCAAATTGGTCAGAGTCAGACAAGGTCTTAGTTTTAAAGTTAAAACTGTCAGGCATAGCTGCAAGATTTATTAGAGATAATCCTAAGTTAAAAGAAGAGAAATCTTTCTCTCAAATTCTTAAAGCTTTACGCGACAGATTTTCCTCAATAGAATGTTTACACAGTAACTTGAGAGCATTTTTGCAAAGTTATCAGAGACCAAATGAATCTGTGCGTCAGTTTGCTGCCAGAGTTGAGGCTTCCTCATATAAAACTGTTTCACCTGCCTTACTGAATGACAGAGTGGCAAACCAGCAAAGACTTGATGTCTTGTGCTCGGTTTTCATTGAAGGCTTGAAGCCTCATTTCAAACGGCTAATCCTACCTCAAAACCACAAGAGTTTTGACTCTGCAAAAAGGCATGCTGTGGCAGAGGAAGAGGTGTGGAGCAAGCAACATGGGGATGACCCCCAATATGTGATGAGTCTTGGAGAATCTGAAAATAAGCAGCTCCATGATGAGCTTAAGAGAAATAGAATGGAGGTAGAGAACCTCACTAAAAGGCTTGCTGAGTTGCAAACTCAGATTAACACCAAACCACAGCTGCCTCAAACTAGAGTGACAAAGGATAGCCGAAGGTGTTTTTCATGTGGTCTATTAGGTCACATAAGTGTGGATTGAAGGAAATTTCCTCAATCACACAGGTTCAACAGAAATTCTAGGTCTCTCCCTACTCGAATGTATCAACAACCTTTTTCTTTTCCACAACCTTCACAAAACTATCCATATAATTATTTTCCACAACAAACGCAGGGATTTCAACAACCTACTCAATTTTTTTACCATCAGCCAAATCAAAGCTTTCAGCCTGACATAAATGAAACTAAACCTAAAAGGAGTTACAACACTTTTTATACACCTAGGAGTGATAAAAATGACAGTGAAAAACAGAATTTAAACTAAGTAAGGGTGAAGGGAGTTTTCACTCCAACTTACCTTCTGAAGCCCTTGGGGTGTTACCAGTGGTGCAAAATTCAAATTTGATTTCATTACAGAATTTGTCTCTACCAGTGATTTCTGGTATGATAAATAATGTTGATATTCCTATACTTATTGATTCTGGTGCTTCTATTAATGTGTTGTTTACAAATGTATTATCTCATTTAAATATACCTGACAGTCAATTAACTAAATGTAATATAAATTTAAAAGACATCTCTAGTGATATTATAAAAGTTTCCAAAAAATTGAATATTAATTTAAATTTAAATAACAAAATATTTAATGTTGATTTTTATATTATGGACTGTGATTCTTGTAATTATTCAGCAATACTTGGTGTGAAATTTTTAAAGGGTTATAAGATGTCAATAGATTTTAGTAATAATGTTCTATACAATAATATTGTAACTGTGCCTTTTGCAATTAAGGATGAAACTGTACCATTTTCATTATCTAATGCAACTCAATTCTTTAATAATTATGAAATTAACAGAGAAAATACTTTGAATTCTGAAAAATATAGGGATAATTTGTGCTATGCACTTAGGAAATACACAATTCCTCCTCTATCGGAGGCTTTCATACAACTAAGATTAAAAGAGATTGTTAAATTTAATTCACCTTCTGTGATTATTGAGCCTTTAAACAACAGTAAAATTCTGGTCGCTAGATCAGTAAATAATGTATCTAGATCTAATATATATATAATGTAAAAGTATTTAATTTGTCAACTGATGAGTTGCACATAAATAAGCATTCAAATTTAGCAAAAATTGTTCCTATCACAGTAGTATCTTCCTTTTCAGTTAACAATATTACTGAGTCAAGTGAAGAGAGTGGTGATAATTTTGATGTTTGGGGAGGAAATTTTGATCTTTCACACTTAGACTATAATGAAAAAAGACAAATAGAGAGTTTAATTAATGATTATAAACATATTTTTGCTAATTCTATTCCAGATTTAAAGGGGTGTGATACAGTTTTTCATAATATTAACTTAAAAGATGATATTCCTGTTAAACAGAAACCTTATAGAGTTCCTTATCATGTAAGAGATGAATTAGATAGACAAATTAATGAACTTCTTGAGAATGATATTATACAAGAAAGTGATTCACCATTCTCCGCACCTGTACTGTTTGTTAAAAAGGCAGATGGAACATTAAGATTAGTAAGAGATTTTAGAAAATTAAATGATAAAACTATTGATGATATTTTTCCACTGCCAAATATCACTGAATTGATTGATAGTTTAAGTGGTGCGAAATATTTTTCTACATTAGACTTAACATCTGGATTTTATCAAATGAAATTGCACCCAGACGACACACACAAATGTGGCTTTTCTACACCTTTTGGCCACTATGAATGGAAAAGAGTCCCTTTTGGTTTGAAAAATGCCCCAGCTCCTTTCAACGACTTATGTCCATCGTCCTAGCTAAGCTTTCCCCTTTACAAATTTCTATTTACATAGATGATATTGTTATTGCATCTAGAACCTTTGAGGAACACTTAATGAAATTAAAGGTAGTATTTGATAGATTATCTCAACATAAATTATGTTTAAAGCCAAGTAAATGCAATTTTTTTAAATCTTCAATAAATTATTTGGGTTTTCAAGTTTCTGAAGGTATTGTCCAGCCTGACCCCTCAAATTTAAAAACTGTTAAAAATTTTCAAAAACCCACCTCTAAAAAACAAATTCGCCAATTTTTAGGATTAACTGGTTTCCACAGAAAATTTATTGAAAATTACTCCTTAAAAGCTCTTCCCTTAACTAATTTAACTAAGCAAAATATTAAATTCTCTTGGACCCCTGAAGCAGAAAATTCTTATCAAACCTTAAAATCCGAATTACTTAAAGAACCCATTTTACATCTCCCTGATTTTTCAAAACCGTTTTCGGTATGTACCGATGCACCAAATCTTGCTCTTGGAGCAGTTCTCTGTCAAGAAGGAGAGGATGGATTTTTGCACTCTATTGCTTATGCTAGTAAAAAACTAAAAGATGCAGAAACAAACTATAGCACAGTCGAGAAAGAGACTTTAGGAGTTGTCTGGGCAACATCCTATTTTAAGCAATACCTTTTGGGAAAACATTTTACTGTTTATTGTGATCAGGCCTCCCGTTCAAATGTTTTGAAATTAAAAGACCCCACTTCTAGGATAGCACGATGGATAATGTCCATGACCCAGTTTAATTACAAAATTATTCATAAACCTGGTCGCCTAAATTTAACAGCTGATTATCTATCTAGATGTGTAAATAATGTAAACGTAAACACTATAGACCTGGATGTTGATACTAACCTTCTTTTAAGAGTACGTAATTCTCAAAATTCTGACCCTAATTGTATAAGAATTGGCTCATGCTTAGATAAAAATATTGACCCATTCCCTAAAAATTTAATGTTTTTCTTAAAAGATGATGTATTATATTGTACTAATAGAAAACCTAAATTAAAATATCAAAGAAAAGAGCGTATTGTTGTTCCACAAAATTTGATCTCTGATATTCTAAATTATTGTCATGATTCGATCACTGCAGGACATGGTGGTTTTAGAAGGACTTTGAGGAAAATTCAGCAACACTTTTATTGGCCTAGGATGTATGTTCAAATTTTAAATTATGTTAAGAGTTGTCCTGATTTTTTACAGAAAAGAGGATTTAAACAAAAACAAAAAGCTCCTTTACAGAGGTTTCCAAATTCTACTTACCCTATGGAAAGAATAGCTATGGATTGTATTGGCCCCATGCCTCTAACTTACTCTGGCAATAAGTACGTACTGGTGATTACGGACTATTTTACTCGTTGGCCAGAAGCTTATGCTATCCCCAATATTAAATCTGAAACTATTTTAAATTGTTTAGAAAACTTCTTTTCTCTTCATGGTGTGCCAAAACACATTATCACTGACAAAGGATCTAATTTCATTTCGAATGCTGCCATGAAGTTGTATGAAAAATTAGGTATTGAAAAACATACCACTACTAGCTATAACCCACAATCGGATAGAGTTTGCGAGCGTTTAAACAGTAAAATAATTAACACACTTAGTCATTTAGTGTCTGAAACACAAGAGGATTGGGATCGACATTTATCTTTTGCCTTGCTGGCCCACCGAACTTCAATCCATTCCTCGACTGGTGAGTCTCCAGCTAATCTTCTCTATGGTAGAGAATTAATTTTGCCACATCATCTTCTTTTTAATTTAAATGAACAAAATTTTACCACTGTTAGTGACTATAGTCAGGATTTGGCAATTCGTATGAAAAAATCTTTTGAAATAGTAAAGAAGAACTTACTTAAAGCAGCTAAAACACAAGAGACATACAGAAATAAGTCTGCTGTTATAAAAGATATAAAAGTTGGAGATTTAGTATATTTATACATTCCTGTTTTTCCAAGAGGACATTGTAAGAAACTCTCCAAACTTAATAAAGGTCCTTTTAAAGTTATACAAAAAACATCTAATGTAAACTTTAAAATTCAACATGTAAATGACACACGAAATATTCAGTTGGTGCACATTGACAGATTAACAAAAATTCCAGAAAGAGATTCTGTGTTCTTTTCTTGTGCACAATCTGATAATTCAGCAAGTAATACATCTCATGAGAATGATATAATTCCAACACAAAGATATAATTTACGACAAAGGAAAAACTAGAATGACATTTTTTTTATTGTTGCGCAACATAATTTTTTTTAAGTGTATAATTTTTATATGTGTGTATTTGTTATTGATACATTGCAGAATGCTGCAAACTGGATTTAATTGATGTTGATTTTAAGATAAAATTTGTTATTGTTGTTATTGATATTGCAGATTACTGCAGGATTTAAATAAATGATTGAGAGAAAAGATTAATTTGGATTACATGAATTGATGATAATATTTATAGATAGAGATATATTGTTACTTATTTATTGTTATTGAGAGTGCAGATTTCTGTAAATATTTAATTACGTGGTCCATGACGTAAGTTCTGATCACATATGTTGATATTTTTTTTGGTATATATTTGATGTCGGTAAAAGTATTAGAGTTCTGCAAAGATAAAAGGGCAGTGTATATAAGATAACTTCAGAATACAGATGATATTGTTTGGTTTTGAATGGACATGAATAGATACTTGTGTCTTTGAAATTTTAGTATATCATTGTTGCTTATTGATAATAATTGTTATGGTGTCAATTGTCATTTGACACTTCTATTGAAATTTTATTTATTTTATACAACTTATGTACATTGTTTTACTTTTTAGATCACTCTATTTACACATTTTTTTTTCTTTCCAGCTGGTATTTATATTTTGTAGTGGAAATGAGAGTTGTTTCTCATTGGTTATTCAAGGTACCTTTTCAAAATTCAATGTTTCGATTCTTTGAAAACTATTTGGCTGGTCCAATGTTTTCTTAAAAATTTATTTTTATTTATAGCTAATGAGAATCAATGTCAAATCCTCTACCTTTACTTTTGTCTACACAAATTTAGTGATCTGATGTACAAAAATTTATTCATTATATAATTCTTGTTTTAGTCTATAGTTTGTTAACAAACTGCTTATTCCGAAAAAGAGGTTGAATTCGGATAAAAATTGCTATACTTAAATTGATAACTTCTGATAGATATTTTATTTTTATTATCAAAAATTTTTCATTTTTCAAATGAAAAATTTTTGGGGGATAGGTGGAAGGAATGTGTTGGGTTGCTTTAGAATTTAGGTAATTTGGGGATTTGAAAATTTACTTTTATTTCTTTTTCCCTGGCTCAATATTCTTAATTTGGTAATATTTAAATAATATTTATTGGCTTTTTCATTTATTCTTTAATTAGAATATTTTTAATCTTCTAAATTAATTTTCTTTATAATATTCTTAGTTAAAAATGTTCCATTCCTTAAATTAATATTACTTTTGATTTGCAAATTTTAAAAATTATTTATTTATTTGATTCCCCTTAAAATTCCCTTTAATTTGATGTCTCATTTTCCCATTTTGGTTAGAAATTCCGTTTGTTCTACAGTTTCAAGTTATTTCCATGTCTCACTGCAATTCAAAAATTTCAGTTGCGGCCATTTTCGGAATTCTGTTTTGCGGGCTTTTTACTGCGATTAATAACGCCACCTAAGCGTTTTTCGCGCCTCTTTGGAATTCGGGATTTTTTTTAATTGGTTCGCGTTTTTACGGATCGTCTGCTCTCGGAATTATGAGTATTATTTTGGCAATTCTAATTTCGGTAAGCGAATTTTAATTGCTGCCGTTTATCTAAACTCGCCCTTTTGCCGCAAGTATAAATACGCGCGCAGAACTTTTCAGTTTCAGTTTTTTGTTGAAATCCTTCGTCGGTGTTAGCGCGAAAAGCGCGTTGTTTATTTTCGAATGGAACTTATGTTCCACGCGAGCTTTTAATGGAACGTTAAGTTCCTCGCGTTATTCTTTTTTTTCATTAGTTGTTTTAATTTAAATTATGCATTTTTCAAGCTTTTATCGCGGAATTCGCGACGTAACTCTCCAGAAAAGTACGTGGTGAAATTCCTTATGCGAGCTGCGTGAACGTAGTTTCTGACGAGGACGGCCGTTCTAAAAAGATCCGAGTGTTCCAGAAGTAGCTGTTAGGTCTGATCTCCTGAGTACTGATGTTTTTCAAGAAAATGCTGAAGCCTCTCCTGTTTCAAGTTTGGTGATTTCCAGTAAACCAGTTTTTCCAAAATCTGTGCAGCTCCAATGATTGCAACTTCCCCCCCCCCCCCCCCTTGTCTGATGGCCCATCCGGGTGAATACACAAGTTTTATTTAAAAACTCTTAATTTCTTTAATTCTGAATATGATTTCTTAATATTTTTGAAATGCATTTAATCAAAATTTATTCTGTAAATTTAAAATTCTAAACTTTATTCTGAGAATAAATTTCTACACCTTCATAAATTTTTAAGAGCCTGGGTAAAATTCTAAAATTCTTTAAATTTAATATTTTTGTTAATGATTTTTGATGAAATTTAAATAGATTGTTTTGAGTTAAGTTTTTATGCTAATTCCTTAATTTTAACTAAGTTGATAAAATTCTAATGTCTAAAATTCTAATGTTAATTCTCCCTGAGTTGCCTGCCTGTGAGCAGTGTTTTTGTATTTGTTAATTTGAATTAATTTGAAGTACTATTTAATAAACTAATTTTCTTTAAACTAAATATTATGTCTTCATTTATCTTTTTAAACACAGCAGGTTTTATTCTATCTGTCAAACACAACACTACTGCGAAGCTGCTTTATTGAATTATGTTTTACTAGGGACAGTATGCTGCGCCATCTCTTCCCCTATCGATCACTTTTGGAACTATTTTTTGCGTCATTCGTTTCCCCATGTTTTGAAATGCATCCCACGCAGATTTGGCGTTCTTATGAACATTGGTCTTTTTTTCTTCAGTGCTCTAAACAGGGATATTTTAATTGTAACCACCCGATATATATATATATATATATATATATATATATATATATATATATATATATATATATATATATATATATATATATATATATATATATATATATATATATATATATATATATATATATAAATATATATATATATATATATATATACATACATATATATATATATATATATATATATATATATATATATATATATATATATATATATATATATATATATATATATATATATATATATATATATATATATATATATATATATATGTATATCAAGATGTGATACAATAAATCATTTCGTATTTGATACAAGTGTACCGTATTGTAAAATTTCCTTTTCGTTTTCATGGTATAGAGTTATACAATCTACATAACTTTTACTTTCTCATATAACTGTATAGGGAAAGTATTGTTTTTGTGAAAAAATTTAAAATACCAGACATAGATATTGAAGAACGTTTTGAACACATTTTGAGTACCTTTGGATAGATGTATTTGTATGATAGTATTTATTTTCTGTGTATGTTCTTATGTGTGTACATCTTTGTGTGTATGTGTGTGAATGCGTGTGATTATATATGATATGTAACAGTAAGTCAAGAACAAATCCAGGATACCTATCACTAAGCAATTATATGTGCCTATATTGCGTGAAAAACTACTACTGCATAGATTTTGTTGAAATTCTAATGATTAGAACATGAAACGTAAGAAACGATATTTTCATAACATTAATTCTAAGGAGTGTTGTAAATGTTTAAAATTAACTATTACCCTCTTGTCATTTTTGTTGGCATTGCGTATAGATGGCACTTCTCCTTTTCAATTTCGGCCAACTAGCAGCAGTTGCTATGTGCATGGCAGAGATGTAAGTGTGCCTGTGCTGATGCTTTATAATGTGTTGTGGTTGTCATCAAGAATATATGTATAATAACTCCTCGTCATGCTTTGCTTCCTAGTCCAATCTATACCCGAACTATAAATCAAATCAAGGGGAATCAATGAATATTTACGGAACAATCAATGTTCGTTGTACATTCTTTGCAGAGAAATGATGGTTTGAACTACGTTTTAAATATAAATTTCATAAAAAGCAAATAGTAACACAAATAAATCGAATGCGGGACAATCATTGACGCAGACAAACAAGCAACTCAAATAAACTGTTTCTGATTCTAAAGCATATAAAACACACAAACATACACACAGACGTCTGCTAAAAGTAATATTTTTGTGTTCTATAGGTCAAAAAACGCGTAGATCAGTCAAAAACTCGACTTCCGATTTTCGACACGATTCCAATACTTTCCATATGCATGACCACGTATTGCAGGGAAAGTAAAAATCTGATGTGGACAGCATATGACTTCCCATGCAGACTCGTATTACGTTATCTTTATTTCTTCAATAATTCATTAGAGTTTCATTGCACGAAATAATAGCTACAATTATTTTAAATTACAACGAATTTGCACTTTAAATTCAATCTTCGTTTTCATTTGGCAGCTGGATTTATTTTCAAAGGTGGCGTAGCGAAAATGCGAAAAACCTAAAATATCTAGACAACGGCTAGATCTAGAGTAATGAAGTTGGTATTTCTTAAACTTTTCGTCGTCAAAATTTGCGCATCAAATAATCATTCACTTAATATAATTGAGCATACGTAGTTTTTTACTTTTAGATTTAACGATTTTTGTGGACCATTTCGCAAAAAAGGTAGGTTCTATTTTTCTGGATCGTACTAAAATCTAAACAGCACCAGATTAACCTACAAGTGATTTATCTACCAAATTTTGTGAAATTTGATCTATTAGGTTTTCAGCTAGAGTGGATACAGACAATTTTTGTGGGCCATTTCGCAAAAAAAGTCAGGTTCTTTCGCCCCGAATCGTACTAAAATATTATCAGTCCCAGGAACATCTACAAGGAACTTACCAAATTTCATGAAATGCGATCAATTAGTTTTTAAGTTAGAGTGGATACAATACCTGCACAGACAGATAGACAGAAAGACACACAGTCAGACATATACACACACACACACACACACACAGACGTCAAGTTAAAATAGTTTTTGGTGTTCTAGAGGTCCCAAAACGTGTAGATGCGTCAAAAACTCGAGTTGCAGTTTTCGGCACTATTCCAATACTTTCCCTATACATTTCCATGTATTGCAGGGAAAGTAAAAATGCTATACATAAATAGGAAAGATGGTGTGCGTCATCTCTTTTATACACGCATATAGATGTATTTGATGTCATTTTGCTTTGTAAATGTATGACGATAATGTAATTATGTAAATGTATGAATGCATGTAACTTTAGAAAAATGTTTGTTATGTTACTACTTGCGCAAAAACCAAATTTATCATTCTTTTTATTTTAAATGCCCCAGGATAATTTCATTGGATGTTACTTATTCTCACGCATAATTCAACTTCGGTCCCTTTCGCAGCACAAGAAGCATTTGTTTTAGTTGAAAACAAAATTTAATTGTGCACTACTTCTTTCTCAATTATTTAAACTTTAATTTTAGATGCAACAAATTTTCAATCAAAAATTTTTAATGGAGAAAATATCGAAAACTCGGTATATATATGATTGACCAAATACATTTTGATTAATTCGCGAATCCCAAAGAAGAGGTCGCTGATGGACCGCGTTCCATACTGCTAAAAACACTGATGTAGTGTACTAACCTAAGTATGCAACATAATTTTGCCGTATTGAAAATGCGATTTAAGGAAATAAGTTGCAAAATTTAACCACTTGACTAATTTTAAATGTATAGTTCAATCCATAAATTTATTTTAGCAGTTATGTCAAAATCTCTTTTGATGTCACGCATTATGAATATCATAAACAGCGAAAGATTTTGATTCGTTCGCCGACCTCAAAGAAGAGCTCATTGATGAGACATGTTAGGTGAGTTTCTTTGGGACCGGCTGATAAAAACACTGATAGCACTGATGTAGTATACAAGTCTAAGTACGCACATAATTCTGATGTATTGAAAGACGATTTAATGAAATAAATTGCACATTTTATCCACTTGATTACTTTTAAATATGACTTGCTTTCGACCAAGATCGTACGACTTACCTGAAGGTGTACGGTATTTGTTTGCTTGACCGGGACAGTATAACACAATTTCGACCGGCGAACAGTAGGGACCACATCCACAGGGACCATACCCTCCTTCACTTGCCACCAACCATTCGGAAAGGAATTTGAACACAAAGTTTTAACACGATCGTACTCCGCGTATACATGAGAAGAGTTTGGGCAGAGCCGGGAATCGAACTCGAGTCCTCCGACTGCAATCCCCGTGCCTTAACTACTGGGCTATCTCACTCCTATGCAGTTCAATCTATAAGATTTTAATCAGTTAAATGATACTCTTTTTTGATGTCACCCATTATGAATACCATAAAAATCGAAAGATTTCGATTCGCTGGCAGGCCTCAAAGAAGAGCTCGTTGATAGAATGCGTGCCGTCGTTGAACCCTTGCTTGGTGTCTGTTGCCAAAAATACTAATACAAACACTGATGTAGTGTACTAGCTTTAGTATGAACATCAATTTGCTGTATTGAAAGAACTTTTTATGGAAATAAGTTGCAAAAATTATTCACCTAATTACTTTTAAAAGCATAGCTTAATCCGTAAGATTTTAAGTAGCTAATTCAAAATCTCATTACGAAAATCAGAAAAATCGAATGATCGTATTTTATTTTGCAAACATCAGAACTCTTTCAAAAGTATAATTCAATTTCTTTGAGCATAATTCTTGTAAATACTGTTATAGACAATGGAAAATTGATACAGACAATGGGAAGAGAAGAGGCAGCAAAAGTACAGTTATGCGATATTTTTTTATTTAAAATGTTATAAGACATTTAATTTAAGACAGTTGTATGCGAATAACTTATTTAAGGATGGTTTTAACGACTCCTGGTCCAGCCAGGATTCCAGAGCCCTTTAGCCCAATGGGAGAGATAAGTCCGTTGCTCAGGCCAAGAGGAGAAGCTCCGATAAGTCCATTGGAGATGATGCCATTACTATAGGCAAGGTGGCTTCCGATCAGTCCAGGGGCGGCGACGACAGATCTGGTGATGGGAATACCAGAGGTCAGGAGAGGGGAGCCCTTATAAATTCCAGTGTTCAGGAGTCCTGGAGCAAGGATGCCTGAATTAAGGAGTCCAGGAGCAACGATGCCAGAGTTAAGGAATCCATTAGAAACGATGCCTGTGTTAAGGAGTCCAGGTGACAGAAGTCCTGTGTTAAGAAGTCCTGGAGCGACAATGCCGGATCTTAGAAGTGAGTTGGCACTTGCAGCGGCGACTGCAGCACAGAGAAGTACAACCTAAAATCAAAATAAACGTTCTGAGCATTTTCATTTTTCATTCACTGGATATTTAATATCAAATATTAACAAGAAAGATCAATCATGCATAAAGCATTGATTATGAAACACTTTCCAATTGAAATGCAAAATGCGATACATTCACGTGTGATATTTTTTTCATTATAACAGAACTACGATATTTTATTTTACTTGAATACTTAAAACTTCATCGAAACATTTTTCATCCAAATGAAGTCATCGAAATATAAATCATCTGGTTCTCTATGTAAAAGCAGTGAATATTTTATTCATTCACTTTTATGCATTCATACACTCCATAATTCATTCATACACTCCATATTTCATTCATACACTCCATATTTTATTCATACACTTTTATGCATACATACACTCCATATTTCATTCATACATTTCAGACTTAAATAATTTTGCTTGAAAAAAATTCAGCAATTCTTGTACAACTCATTTTTACAATCACTTGTTTACATTCTGATCCATTAAAATGAGGCTTCGTTGTAGAAATAATCAAATTTTGATGATCATTTGAACTCAAAAATATTGTAATTGCGTTGGCGTAGAATATAGATGCACAAAAATTACGCAAAAATAAAGTAGTTTTAGGATGGATGCAACACAAAATATAAATTTAAAAGAACTTTAAAAATCCCGACTTTTACTCTGGTAAAAAAGATAGATGCTATATTTTATTTTGAAGTGGGTCGCGTAATCTCTTCATATTATATGGGTGTAATTATTATTATTTTTTTTTTTTAAACTACCGCACATATTCTGCTGAAATTTTTTTATATATTTTATAGGATAATTTCAATATTTTCTAAAACTTTCGAAGCAATTTCTGGAAATTAAATTCGTTTAAAAAATGTTTGAAAAATTAGGTCCCATAGGGTTTAATATACTTCAATTTTTCAATCCGGTTTCAATCCAAAACTAATTGGGTGATATTATTCACTTACACATTCCCATATGTCCCACAGACCATCTCAACAACATACTAAAATTTCATTTTGATAAAGTCATTTTTACGGCAGTTATCGCGCGAACAGACAGACAGACAGACATAATTAACAAAGTCATAAACACTTTTCAACTATGTTGTAAAGTGTTAAAAAGAATAAAAGTTACATATATATATATATATATATATATATATATATATATATATATATATATATATATATATATATATATATATAACGTTATCAGACAAACACACGCTAATTATATCGACTATGTCAACTACTTTGATCGTGTATTGTTGCAGGAACTTGTATATCTTATTACATTTTGGGGACATACTTGGTGAAGATAGGGATAAAAATTTAGGTTTTTAAAATGATGATACTCAATTTTGTAATTTAATTTTAGAAAATAGATTTTTAAGATAATTTATGATTTATTAAGCGATATTCGAATAAAATAACTAACTGTAAAAATTTTATCCTTCATTGTTTTAAAAAGAAAAAAAAACATATAAAGATCATCTTTTATTATTATAAATAAAGAAAAAAAAACATATACTTTGTTTCTATATTTCAAATTAGTAGAAACCTTCGGCGTTATTCGGGATTTAAACATGTCAATAAAATAGAAACTTTCTTTATTTTCTTACAATTTTTTAATTGTTTTCACTGCATATATCATTTTATTTATTTTTTCAAAAACATTTTTGTTTGAGAAAATTGTATGCATCGATTTTACAGAAAATTATGCTTGCCGATATGTTCTCGAGAAAACCTAATTTCAAAATACTATTCACTGCCGGAAATTTTTGCATATAACATAAATATATGATCGTTAAGTACGATATTGTAGATAATTTCTTTTGTTGAATTGAAACGCAAGAAGATTTTGAAAAAATGTGATAACATTATGACAGACTGAAAATAAAGTCGATAATAGTAGAAATACATATTGTTTGCTTTTTATAATATATTTTGGTACTGTAAACCTATTAAAAACTATGGTTTGCTTTGTACAGTATGTTCAGGCTAGTTTTGCATGGATTATAGATTATTTAGATTAAAACTGTGAATTAATTCTACTCTCAAATGCGTCCAGTATATGACTACACAAGTATTTAATTTGAATCAAATGAAAGCTTTTTGAAAAACTACTTGAATTTCATTTTCATTTATCAATAACTTGAAATGATAAAATTTAATGTAAGTTATTTTAATGGGGTTTTTCAAGTTTTCAATATTTTATCTAAAGATATCCTATTTTTAATATGCAAGTTATATGGATATATAGGAAGAGTATTTAACTTTTTATTTGTAAATCAATTATATAGTTTCTAAAAATATAACTCTGAAGAATGCAAAAGAAATATTTTCGCATAAGTTTCAGAAAAACTTTTAAATTTAAATTTTGAAATATTAAGCAGGAATTGAGGGTCACTCAGTTGTACTGCGTTTAAACAGCAGACTCCTTGTCCCTGTTTTCACGAGAACATGGATCCAATATAGAGGATGTAACAGACTTTGTTAAATTTCATAACCTATATTTTGTTGGCAATGTAAATCTATATAAAAGACGTAAATCTAAATAATAGTAGATATAAATCTAAATAAATATTTGTAATTTTTTATATCAATTGGTTGAGCAAGATGCTTAGATTTTTGTATTTTATATAAAAAAAAGTAGTTAAAAAATGTTTTGCAATAAAAACATTTATACTATGTTTTAGAATAAAACGTATCTAAATATTTAAAGGGACAAACATGATGTTCAAGCACAAGAGAATGATATTGACTATTATCGAAGATAGATACACATTGTATGTCTTTCTTTCTGCGACAGACAATATTTTAAAGTTGTTACCTACCCATGATCGAAATAGGTGACATACATCACGACATTTACTAAATATGTTCGGCAAGGGTTCATATTCATATGCAATATTCAAAGATAATAAGGTAACACTTGAGTAAAATATTATAAAACATGTTGTAAAAACTTCTAGGAAAGGAAAAGTTTGGAAAAGTAAGTTGTTTTCTTTCAAAGAGCTTAAGTTTTTCGAGCCAAGAAACTTCTGAACAAGAGATGTTTTAGTGTCGTAAGCACAGGAATTCTACCTATAACTGAATTTCAGCGAGTTGTAAAGGTAACCACTGGCCGAAAAAATTCTCTGACTTTTGCATGCATGCATGTTGGTAGTAGTGCAGAATTCACTTTAAATTAGATTCTGTTTAAAGTAATCAAATCAAGAAAATTTTGAATTAAGTTTAGAAAGTCCCTCCAAAAGTAAATTCTTTATTTAAGTAAATTCTACTCCCTACAGTGCAGTTTCATTTTTTATTTCACAGGACAGTTGGGCGAATATTTTTATATTCTCTCTCAGTTTCAGGCAATGAGGTTGAACTCTGAACATTTTTCTTAAAATAAAATTTTTTACAATAATTTGAAAGTGGATCAAAAGATTATAAAGTAGTATTTCAATGTTAGTGATGAAAATGATAAAGATAAGTTTGAAATTTATCTAAAAACATTTTTTTTCAATTGGATAATATATTATTCCGGAAATTACATTAAAAAGTGATGGTTATATTCCAACTTAATACTGTTTATTTAAATCGTTTATGGTAATCGTTTATCGTTTTGCTGTACGCAGCAATCAAAACTGTTATACTATTTAAAAGAAAGTATGACAAAAGATATATTCAAATATAGATTCTAGATTGCTTGATAATTAAAATAAAAAATTTGAAACTATAATGTATTATACTTCTTCAGTGGGATTGAAAACGCCAAATTCCCAAATTTAATTTTTCTATTCTCCCAAGACTCTAGATGCCAGCATGCTAAAGTCCAACGATAAGATAGGAATAAAAGTGCCCTAAATGTTATATTTATTGGAATTAAATCAGCAACAAAAACTCATATGTTTTAAAATTATAAGTTTTATTTACAGATAATCCGTAAGACATTGCAGTTAGTATTTACCACTGTATGTAACCATACATGTTAATAATATATTTCAAGCTATTTAAGATTCTCCTTAGAAAGGCCTTTTTGCAAGTTTCGAAATATATTATCAACTGGCTGTATTAACATCACTCTATATTAGTTCGTACAAGTTATTGAAAAATTCGTTAGAACAGGTTAAAACACTTACCTTAGCGAGCATGATGGATTAGATGCTTCGTTTATGAGTTTAGTGATAACTGTGATAGTAACACAGGAGTTTATATACAATTTTGAAAATGCTTTAAAACAATAAATATCAGCGTTGGAGGAAGTACCGGTTATATCAAAGGACACACCGGTATGCCCAACCCTTTAGCCGCTTTGATGACATTGAAACTTCTTATGTTTAGTAAGTAATCCGCAAAAACAATAGCGTAAGAGTTAGTCGCGATTGCATCAGATATCAGAATCTATATTTACGGTATAGTTTGATTGATTCGACAGAAGGTACAACTTCAGAGGATTAAAATTAAGAAAATATATAGAAGATCAATATCCTCTCGAATTTCTTATTTCTTTTTATTCCATGCTACTTTCATTACATGCACAGTATAATGTATAATGTATTGCGCCGAAGTCGAAAATTTGAATTCGAATTTTCGACGAAAGAGCACTTTTCAATCGTCCTTGATCGACCGTTTTTGAGGTGATGTCTGTGTGTTTGTGTTAGTGCGTGCGTGTGTGTGCGCATGTTAGTGTGTGTGTGTATGTGTGTGCATGCTAGTAGTGTGTGTGTGCATGCTAGTGTGTGTGTGCATGTTGGTGTGTGTGTGTCCGTGAGGCGATGGAAGAGACATTTAATGAATAAATGGAACGAAATTTGATATATGTATTACAATCAGTAAGTACTGGAACACTATTGATTAAAAACGTTATTAAATGTTCAGAAGACCCCACCCACCTTCCAATTTTCGAATGAATTTTTGGAATAATCATTAAAATATAGGGACTTTTAAAAATGTTTAGTAAATTATAATTAGAAAACAATTGGCAGTCACATTAGATCGCTAGCATGAACTATTCTCACGATATAGCACGTTTTTGGAAAACATTATCGTGAAAGTCACATAAAATTTAAAATGTTGTAAGTATCGTTAAATAGGTCGATCCTGGCGACTAATTTGGTAAAATACGGCCAACTTCGCAACATTTCGAAAATGCCGCCAAATTGATTAAAATTCACAAATTCTTTGATAATACTTGTTGCTTTGCGGTTATTAATGTTCTTAATTTAAAGTATTGTGCGTTTCACTATTAATTGTGTCCAGTTAAGTGTTATATAGTTATGTTTTGACAAGAGTTCGTATAAGAATTGGTAATATTTATTGGGATAGGTTTAGCATATGTCCAAGGATATGTCAAAGCAACACAAGTGCTGCAAAAAATGAAACATATATTGGCGTGTGAAAAATATTATATTTTGAATTTCAGTAACCTATTGATTGGAACTCAAACTATCTTAGCCAAATTTATAATTATCAAGTTAGATTTACCCGATATATAAGTTTATTGGGTACTTCGAAATACTGTAGTTGCCATTCAGAACATCAACAAAATGTTAACATACAATTCAATGCTAAAATCATTACGCAGTGTAACCCGTACATCATAAATTCGTTGCAAAAGATGTGAATCCATTTCATCATGTAGAAAAAGTCATGTGGCTGCCCTAATGAGATAGTTTTTAACACTTTGCAACATAGTTGAAAAGTGTTTATGACTTTGCTCATTCATTTTTGTCTGTCTGTCCGTTAGCACGATAACTGTCGAAAAAATGACTTTATCAAAATGAAATTTTAGTATGTTATTCTGACGGTCTGTGGGACCTATGGGAATATAAATGAATAATATCACTCATTTTGTTTTGGATTGAACCCGGGTTGAAAAAATGAAATACATTGAACCCTATGGGACCTAATTTTTCAAGCATTTTTTAAGCGAATTTAAAATTCACAAATTGCTTCGAAAGTTTTAGGAAATGTTTAAATTATCCCATAAAATATATAAAAAAAATTCAGCAAAATATATTCAGTAGTTTTTTAAATAAAAATTAAAATAATAATTATACCCTCTATATGAAGAGATAACGTGACCATTATATGAAGAGATCACGTGATCCACTTCAAAATAAAATATGGCATCCATCTTGTGTCAATATCGTGATTTTTAAAGTTCTTTTTAATTCATATTTAGCGCTGTATCCGTCCTAAAACCGCTTTATTTTGTTTAATTTCTGTGCATCTGTATTCTGAAACAGCGCAATTACAATATATTTGAGTTTAAATGATCCATCTCATCCATCTTGTTTTTTTTGAGACCCAGACCGTACGACCTACCAGAAAGGTGTTGAAGACCCAGACCGTCCGGCTCGTCAGCAAGGACTTGAGCAACAATTTGGACGGCCGGTACCAGAAAGGTGTAAAGTAACTATTTGGACGACCTGGACGAGCCACCCAATTTAGACCGGAACCCAGTAGGGGAGGCATCCATAGGGACCGTACCCTCCTTCCCCTACCACCAACCTGTCGGAAGGACTTACGGACCCACATGTTTAACGTGATCGTACTCCGCGTGAACACGGCGGCAGTTTGGGCAGCGGAGGGAATCGAACCCGGGCCTACCGAGTTCAATTCCCGCGCGCTAACCACTGGGCTACCGCGCCCTGATTATTAAGGTATAAAGAAGTGTTTATTTTGTTAGATTTTTTTCGACAAGATGCTCTTTCGAAATATTTTTTCATTCTTTAGCAAAAATATAATTTTGCATCGAATCAGCCAAGCTGATGACTTATATGTATTCAGCTGATTTCTGTTGATAAAAGCTATTTCAATGTTTTTAACATGCATCACAAATTTATGCAACTGACTCTAATATCAGCAATGCCGAGGAATTACTACTATTGTTATGGGAATAATGTTATCAAAATCTACTTTCGAATAATTCCTGTTCTAATCATTCGCATTACAAATAAATCTGCATAGTTCCGCAATAGAATGTGAAAGTAAATTATATTTCTAATAACAAACCTTCATTAGTGCTTTCTTTTTTTTCTGTACCCAATCTTTCCAACTTACTTAAAGATATAGGTCTGCTTAGACGGCATGGAATGTGTCACCCAAATTAGACAGGAACACAATAGGGATGGCAACTGCAGGGACTGCACAATCAGTACCGTAAACCACAATTTCTCGGATGAACATTCTTCTCATATAATTTTATTTGCTCTGAATTTCATGTTGTCGAAGACCCAGACCACACTACCAACCCTAAGGCTTATGGTAGCTTAATGTGTGGCCGGGAAACAATTTCAGGACCAGTTAAAAATAGTTAATAATTTATAACGACATTAGTGTGTGAAATTGAAATACTATCTTATGCGGTCTTATTAGAGGACAGAAGGTGAGTTTAGAAGCTTATTCTGGACGTATCAGTCTTTCGTGGTTGTCGGGAGAGTGGGAGGCGCAGCTGTTCGTGCGTCCACGCAACGTGCGACTGCGCCTTTTAAAAGATGGAATGAATGAATGCAATTAAACTATTCTTTAAATTTCGAACAATACCAGGTATATATTATTGTTCTAAAATAGGCCGTTTCGAAATTTTCCGTTTGGGGGGTAATTTTGACGGGTTGACGTCTGTTAAAAGCGCCAGTTCATTAACACGTTAAGAGCTGAGCCTACTTCGTTTTCCTTTCCGTTCACGCCGTGATATGCCGGTTAGCCTTTGAGCTTCTACTAAATACCTCAGTTCTAAATGCTCACATTTTATTTAAAAATATAACCAATAAGAATATGAGTATTACAGAATTTCAAGAGAAATTAGCTGTCTATCTTTCAAATTGTTTGGATGAAGAAATTTTAAGCAGCAATATTGTAAATACACCTCAAATATCTCGTCACAAATTACAACAAAAAACTAGAAGAACATCGAAAGTTCGAAGGCATCGTAAAAAATGCTACGAAGATAAGCCAGAGATATTGCCAGAAAATTGACAAAACAAGTAACAACATTCTGTGAAACCCTCACAGGACAACCATCTATGTTTATCCAGTATTTCAACAATACCCATTAAAATAATTTTCTGTTAAGAAGTAATATTTAGATAACATATTTTTAACTTATTTTTAGATAATATTTTTTTAACTATTCAAACTATTTAATTTTTAATATAGGAATATAATTTTTTATATTATGCATCGTCAGTCGTCGGTGAATGACGCTGACTGAACGGAAAATATATTGTCAGTCACCGGTGAATGACGCGGCGCTTAAGGTGTTAAATAAAACATTAAACTCTTGAAAGTTTCAAAATCTATTTAATTTTTATTAGGTTTCTGATTGCATTTTTATTGTAGATAACAGCAATCCTGGACCGGTTGTCTGAAATGGGAGCATGATCCTAACTTTGAGAGCGTTTTAACTCCTGTAGACGGCCTCTGTTGTTTTGTTTGAACTCCATATACTCCCAAATTTATAGTATTATATTTAATTTTCCCAAATTAGCAGTTTAAGCTGATATTATTATGCATATCTATCTAAATTTTCAAATTTATTACAATTTATCCTATGATACATGCATCCAAAGTGAATCTGCAGTCCGTTTCATACATTGAAAATGAAGGGACTGCTTCGACGGTAAGATCTTTTGATTCCATCCCAGGAGCTTAATTGGGACTTCGTTCGTCGACCAATATGAAGAGCCGCGGTTCCAGCACTGGCAGAGACCGTAAGGCTCTTTACAACGGCACCCGATCAAATCAACCCTGCAGGTTAGTGCAATGACGTCGGCGGTCTGATAGTCACCCCAGTACGACTAGCATGGATTCAGCGGACTCTCAGATATGGAGTGACGATTTCAAATCGGAAGGCCAACGGCCATATAGCAAGTTAAACTAGAGGATTAAAATAGTAGTGTCAGGAACCAAATCTGAGGTAAAAATAACAGCAGGTGGTCAATCAGATTGTCAATTTGTAGTTCAATCTGACATTGGAGGGAGGAGAATGCACGATGCGACAATAAGAACTTGAAATTCCGTCTCAGTAGCTCAGCTAGAAAAAAAGGCGGTTGATCAATACGAAGATCTGCTGTTCGAACCCTGCTGAGACTGACCGGCTCTTTACAAAGATACTATTAGGGTTGATATTGCTATGAGTTTCTCCGAATACTAGAGATTTTTTCGTCCCACTGTAACAATATTAAGAAATCTGATGTGAGCAGCACATGACTTTCCCTGCAGACTCAAACTCATATTTTTTTTATTTCTTTAATAATTCGTTAGATTGAGTTTAATTGCAACAAATAACACTAAATTTGTATTTTTAATTCAATTTTTGTTTTTATTTGGCAATTGGAAAATTTTCCGAAATCGGCGTAATAAAAATGCAAGAAATCTCAAATATCTTGAGAACGGATAGTCCTAAAGCATAATGGAGTGTGTTATATTCTCTTCCTCGTCAAAAATTGCGTATAAAACAAGAATTTAATTGATACATTTAAGCATACGTAGTCCCTTTTTTTAGAATTTGGCGATTTTTGCGGACCATTTCGTAAAGAAAGGCAGGTTGTTCTTTTCCGAATTGTACCAAAATCTAATCAGCACCCGGGTTGACCATAAGTGACTTATCTACCAAATTTTATGAAATTTAGTCGATTAGTTGAGTTAGAGTGGAAATGTAAAATTTTTGCGGGCCATTTCGTAAAAAAAGGCAGGTTGTTCTTTTCCGAATCGTATCAAAATTTAATCAGCACCAGGGTGACCTACAAGTGACTTATGTACCAAATTTTGTAAAATTTGATCAATTAGTTTTTCAGATACAGTGGATACAGGCAATTTTTGAGGGCCATTTCGCAAAAAAAGGCGGGTTGGTTTATTCCGAATTACACCCAAAACTAATCAGCACCAGGGTCACACACAAGTGACATACCTACCAAATTTTATGGAATTTGGTCCATTCGTTTTTTAGTTAGAGTGGATACATACATTGCACAGACAGACACACAGACAGACAGACACACACACAGACGTCACGCTAAAAATAGTTTTTCGTATTCTAGAGGTTTCGAAACGTGTAGATTCGTCGAAAACTCGAGTTGCGATTTTCGACATGATTCCAATACTTTCTCTATACATTACCATGTATTGCAAGGAAAGTAAAAATCTGATGTGGGCAGCACATGACTTTCCCTGCAGATTTATATTCACGTTCTCTTTATTTTAATTACATTTAATTCACTTTTAATTCATTTTTCGTTCACATTTGATAACTGAACTTATTTTCAAAGGTGGCGTAGAGAAAATACGAAAAAACTAAAATATCTCGAGAACGGCTAGTTCTAGTGTAATAGCGTTGGTCTTATTCTTTTCTTCGTTAAAAATTACGTATTATACAAGCATTTTATGGATATATTTCAGCATACATAGTTATTTATTTTAGATTTTGGCGAATTTTGCCGGCCATTTTGCAAAAAAAGGCAGGTTATTTTTTTCCGAATCATATTAAAATCTAATCAGCACCAGGGTGTCCCACAAGTGATTTACCTACCAAATTTTGTGGAATTCTGTCCATTAGTTTTTCAGCTAGAGTGGATACAAGCTTTTGGGAGCCATTTCGCAAAAAAAGGCGGGTTCTTTTATCACGAATCGTACCCAAAACTAATCAGCACCAGATTCGCCCACAAGTGACTTACCTACCAAATTTTATGAAATGCGGTCAATTACTTTTTTAGTTAGATTGGATACAAAATCTGCACAGACAGACACACAGACACACAGACACACAGACAGACACACAGACACACAGACAGACACACACACAGACGTCACTCTAAAAATAGTGTTTTCGTATTCTAGAGGTCTCGAAACGTGTAGATCCGTCGAAAACTCGAATTGCGATTTTCGGCATGATTCCAATACTTTCCCTATACATTACAATGCATTGCAGGGAAAGTAAAAATCTGAAGTGGGCAGCACATGACTTACCTTGCAGGCTTATATACACATTATCTTTATTTTAATTAAATTTAATTCATTTTTAATTCAATTTTCGTTCTCATTTGGCAACTGGACTCAATTTCAAAGGTGGCGTAGAGAAAAAACAAGAAAACGAAAATATCTCGAGAACGGCTAGTCCTAGTATAATGGGGTTGGTATTATTCTTTTCTTCGTTAAAAATTACGTATAAAACGAGCATTTAATGGATATATTTCAGCATACATAGTTTTTTTTTATTTTAGATCTTGTCGATTTTTGCGGGCCATTTTGCAAAAAAAAGGCAGGTTACTTTTTTTGGAATCGTACCAAAATCTAATCAGCACAAGGGTGATCCACAGGCGACTTTTCTACCAAATTTTGTGAAATTCGGTTTATTAGATTTTCAGCTAGAGTGGATACAAGCTTTCGCGGGTCATTTCACAAAAAAGGCGGGTTCTTTTATCCCGAATCGTACCCAAAACTAATCAGCACCAGATTCGCCCACAAATGACTTACCTACCAAATTTTATGAAATTCGGTCAATTAGTTTTTTAGATAGAGTGGATACAAAATCTGCACAGACAGACACACAGACAGACACACAGACTCACAGACACACAGACACACACTCAGACGTCACGGTAAAAATAGTGTTTTCGTATTCTAGAGGTCTCGAAACGTGTAGATCCGTCTCGAAAACTCGAGTTGCGATTTTCGGCATGATTCCAATACTTTCCCTATACATTTCCATGTATTGCAGGGAAAGTAAAAATCTGATGTGGGCAGCACATGACTTTCCCTGCAGACTTGTAGTCACGTTCTCTTTATTTCAATTAAATTTAATTCACTTTTAATTCAACTTTCGTTCTCATTTGATAACTGGACTTATTTTCAAAGGTGGAGTGGAGAAAATACGAAAAAAACTAATATATCTCGAGAACGGCTAGTTCTAGTGTAATGGGGTTGGTCTTATTCTTTTCTTCTTTAAAAATTACGTATTAAACAAGCATTTAATGGATATATTTGAGCATACGTATCTTTTTAGTTTAGATTTTGACTATTTTTGCGGGCCATTCTGCAAAAAAAAGCAGGTTATTTTTTTCCGAATCGTACCAAAATCTAATCAGCACCAGGGTGACCTATACGTGACTCATCTACTGAATTTTGTGAAATTCGGTTCATTAGTTTTTCAGCTAGAATGGATACAAACTTTTGCGGGCCATTTCGCAAAAAAAAGGCGGGTTCTTTTATCCCGAATTGTACCCAAAACTAATCAGCACTAGACCCGTCCACAAGTGACTTACATACAGAATTTTGTGAAATTCGGTGTATTAGTTTTTTAGTTAGAGTGGATACAAAATCTGCACAGACAGACAGACACACACACAGACGTCACGCTAAAAACTGTTTTTTCGTATTCTAGAGGTCTCGAAACGTGTAGATCCGTCGAAAACTCGAGTTGCGATTTTCGACATGATTCCAATACTTTCCCTATACATTACCATGTATTGCAGGGAAAGTAAAAATTATCGTTTCGATAGCCGAATGCAGTCCCTCACCCCACAAATTTCAATCACGTAGTGGTGTTTTCCCAGTGCGCGAATCGTAATCGTTATAATAAGATCTAAATTATTCTATTTGATCGGCTAATTTAAATATCCGAAACCAAGACACAAGGTGAAGAGCTTTGAAAGCTGGAATAAACGCGTTATACGTGACACGGAAGTGATATTCACCCTTCACAATAATGAGATGGTTATTTGTAGCATGTTTGATAAAACAAAAATAAAGCGAGGAATTTTAGGAAGGACTGTTGGGAATATGTCTGACCTGCCCACCAAAAGTATTTTTTTGTGCGGTAATCCTGTCACCGGACCTTGAAGGAATCCTTTGTCTCCAAGTATAAATACCGGGTGCTGTTGCATGGCAAATCATTCTGATTCTCCAGAGATCAAAGAAATCTACAGTCATGCTTGCAAAGGTAGGTGCTTTCAAGTATTCAAAATTGTTTCAAGTTGTAATGTAATTTTAGTAAACAGCTTTTGATGCTCCCTAATCTAGACACTGATATTGAAGTTGTCACTACTTGTTCACAAAATCATCCTAAAAGTAGGAAAACTTCATATATGAAATATATGGGAAGATTATCTATATTTTTACAGTGTGTACTATTTTTCATTCGTCTTTTGTTGATGATGGGGTATATCTGCTAGTTTTACCGTGTTCGCCGGGCATATATGCTAGTTTTAAAGTGTTCTTTGGTATATCTGCTAGTTTCAAAGTGTTCTTCGGGTATATTTGCTAGTTATACGGAAATAAAATTAATTCAAAGAGGTATTTTGCTTGTGCATAAATACATTTTTCGGTTTAATTGTGCATTTAATTGTATATTAAAATTATTACAATATGATATATAATTCAACGTCATTTACTGACTCAAATATTTCTGCTTAAATTCTTATTTAATAGTTTACATTTTTTCTATTACATTATATCTCGATTCAAAATTGATGTACATTGGTAACAAATTTATTCAAATGTAGAATTTAGAAGTTACTTAATTCTCGCAATGTTTAATAAAAAGACATGGTATTGACAGGAAATATAATAAAAAACAGTAATAATGTCTACGCACTCATAAATCCATTTTAACTAATTTAACAATTGTTTTTAAGTTAAAAGTATAAAATGTAAGTTAAAAGTGTAACTTTTAGCTATTTAAATCCTTTCCAAACATTATTCAATTCTTAGCGTGCATAAAAATGAAATTTTTTTTAAAAGGTAACAGAGGCTAAAATCGTAAAATATTTTGAGTTCTGTATCTAGACAAAAATATCATCACTTTCAATAGCTTTTAGGTATTAAAATTTCTGTGTCTGTTTTAAAGATATTAGTTCGCGTAATTTCAATTACAGTTTAAGAACAGATGCATTTTCTGCATATTGTCTATTTGTATTTTCTGTTAGCCAAAAATACCTGAATGAAATATAACAAAGTTTTCCCTCAAATGGTAAGTTTGCTATTTTTAGATGTCTCTGATTGCAGATTTTTAACTTGTTGCTTAATGTAATTACATTTTAATGTTAGGTATATGTACCGTACCACTCCTTTGTGTCAACTTTGGTAAAATACATTTAGACGCCAAGGGATAAAAATATAAAAAGACGACTGTTAAAAATTCGTTAGAAATGATTTTGTCACTGTTTGGGTATTATTGTTGTTTTTTTATATTTCAAGTACACACATTTTAAATAAACATTGTTGTTTTTTGATGTATCAATTAACAATTTGACTGTCAATTGACTGTTTCATTTCTAATTTTGTATTGAAATTCAGCTTTTTAAGTGTGAGTTTATATTTTTGAATCAATAACGGTGTTCAAAGTTTTAACAAAGTTTAACAAAGTTTTCTCTTAAATGGTAGTTTTGCTGTTTTTAGATCTCTCTGATGCTATTCCAGATTTTTAACTTGTTGCTTAATGTAATTACATTTTAATGTCAGGTATATGTACCGTACCACTCCTTTGTGTCAACTTTGGTAAAACACATCTAGACGTCAGAGGATATAAATATGAAAAATTAATATTAAAAATTAGTTAGAAAAGATTTTGTCAATGTCTGGATATTGTTACTGTTTTTTCATATTTTCTATGAACACATTTTAAATACACATCGCTAATTTTTGATGTATTAATTAGCAAGTTGACTGTCAATTGACTGTTTCATTTCAGGAGCAATTTTGTATTGAAATTCACCTTTTTATATTTGAGTTTATATTTTTGAATCAATGATGGTGTTCAGTCAGTTAACTATTGGATCCAATTGCAACCGTCTACTGTATGTTATTTTGTGTAGATGTGTTATATGGGAAATTTGTTGGCTTGTGAGTATTATTTGCATAATATTTGGGAAAATATTACTTAGAATTGTAGAATGAAAATGTTATGGAAAATATTACTGTTTTTAAACTATTATAATATACATATGTTCAATTTCAGGTAGCCATCTTGTGCGCAGTGTTTGCTGCAGCTCACGCCAACGCCATTCTGGCCACTTCTTTAATCAATACTGGTTCCAGTATCAGTTCAAGGCAGCAAGACGTGAGTTCAAATTCTTAAAAAAATTATATAGAACATTTTGTGACTATTAATGTCACATCATTATTTTCCAAATTTAAAAATGTTTCAAATTGAACATAAAATTATTAAATTACCAACTAATTGATTCGTTTAATTAAAATATTTACTAATATGTAATTATATTGAAATCAAGACTTATATATTTCCATTTTTGATAGTTTTATAACAAAATAATATTTTTTTATCAAAACGATCAAAAATAAATTTTAATATGTGTCAATTATAAGTCTTTTTAAATAAAAAAGCAAACTTAAATTGTGAAAAAAAAAATTGAAGCAAAAGCAAATAAAAATCAAAATTTACAAAATAAAAATTAGTATTCCATTTACAATATCAATAATAAATAATAAGGAAAAACATTTTAATTTACAAATATACAATCTTCTGGAGCAAAAAGTTTGATTTTAAAATAAAAATTTCATTTACAAGGCACATAACAATTAGTATCTGATATAATCAGTTTCGAAGTCAAAAGGCAATCTCCTTCTTTTGGATAAAAGACAGGGCAATAACTACAGTAAAGATAAAGACATATACCTTTTTTCCTTTGTTGCTGCGTTTTACTCTGAAATTTTATCTTGAAGAGGTAGGTTTTCTTTGCCTCCGGAAAAAGTTGATGCATTACTAATTGTAACGATATCTTTACTGTCATATGCTGTGTTTATACAAACGTTTTATCTTGCAATTATTATTGCAGCACTTTAAAAATGTAAAGACAACCAAAAATTGACTGTTATTTAAAGTTTTTAAATAAAATCTCCAACCACAACGTGCACAAAAATTCGCAATCACAGCACCTTCGGGCATTATTATGTTCTTCATCAGCGGGAAAGTGAAAATTGATTGAAAACATGAGCTTAAATACATCGGCCACATTTGCGAGATAAAATTGCATATAAATCATTTTACATTTTAAATATGATAAATTTAAAACATAATTTAAATAGAAAGTCCAAAATGAAAAAGGTCATAAATTACGGGTTTATCAATAGATATGTTGTCAAAAGCAACAGAAGGCAGCTACTAAATATCCAGAAAATCATATAATGGTTTAACACTCAGTGAGTGGAAAACGAGACACTAAGCAAAATGGATTTATAAAGTAAAATATTATATGGGTTATTGCAGCTAATTAGAAAACGTCTTATCAAATATAGGATGAAAGTTATCGTTAATAACAAAATGGCAAAAGCCGTGGGCAGTTTAATATTTTCAACATCGCGAGTATGCTCTTAAAATGTTTAATAATAGCGAATATTTGTTTCTCTTTATATTTTTAAAGTGTTGATGATTGGACGTGTTTTACATACAATTTTACTGTTGTAACTGTTCGAGTTACTTAATTTCAAAACTTAAAGTAAATAATGTTAAGAAAAGAAATTAAACTATATTGGAATATTACGGATGTAGAGAACATTTTGAAATAATTTTCATTACTACTTCAAAGATTGATTATAAACGACCAAGAGTACTATTAAAATATTGTATAAATTTTCTATAATAAAAAAATAATTTGTTATATTTGTTCACAGGGTCTGGGAAATTATGCTTTTGCCTATGATATTGGTGGATTAGGTGGCGCCAATTCCCGTTCTGAAATCGGAGATGCTGCTGGTAACAAAAAGGGCTCCTACTCCTTGGTAGGCGCTGATGGAAGAGCAAGAAGGGTCGACTACGTTGCTGATGCACTCGGATTCAGAGCTTCCGTCAACACCAACGAACCAGGAACAGCCCTCAGTGCCCCTGCAGCTGCAGCAATCGTCAGCCCCTATGCCGCCCCAGTTGCTCCAGTGGCTGCCGCCCCAGTAGCTGTCGCTGCTCCTCTCCTCGGCGCCCCATCTGCGTACAGCACTGTCATCGGACATGCAGCTCCTGTTTCCGCATACAGCAGTGTTATTGGACATGGAATCGGATCTCCATTGGGACTCGGTCTTTATGGAGCTCCTCTTGGAAAATCACTCCTCTGGTAAACGACTGTTGCAGTAATGTTCATCAATGGATATTAGGAATTTATGTGAAGCTCAAGTCTCGCGTTGACAAAAGTGAGAATCGTAACGGAATTAAGTTTTATAGTAATTCTGAGAGGATATTTTGCTAGTTGAGATGAGTTAAGGGCCTCAATTATTTGTACGGATCAAAGGTTTTTTGTAAATAATTTCTCTTTCTTGAATTCAAATAAAGTTCAATATCATGATTTGTTTTCTCTTTTAATTTAAACTGTATAACGTAAAGAAATGTAAATCCATCAAAATGTAAATCCATTATTTAAAATATGACGCCTGTGTGGTCGAATGGCTAGTATTGTGGCTTTCGAAACCGCAGTTGCTGGTTCCAAATCCGAAGTCAGATTGAACTATCTAAGTATGCAGCGATTTTGCCTTATTTGAATCTTGGGCATGTGCGCAGACCATCATGTATGCATACATACTTGGACTAGTTTGGAATCATCTTTAAACTGTAGCTTCCTGTCAAACGATTCCTAGTCCATATAAGAAAGCAATAAAACGCTAAAATAGCCCAATTCGATAGCTGCAAACATCGACCAATGAAATATGGCGGGTAAAATTTGCTGTTTAACAAGAAATAATTTCATCTTACTGGACAGTTGAAATTCGTAATCCTAAAGGACAGTTAGATGCACATTTTGTACAGTGTAGCGCGTTTATAACCTAAAGTGCAGAAGCTGCATAACTTATAATATAAAGTTAAATATAGGTTGTATCTTCATCACTAACAGTGCAGTAAAGGCTAAAACTTGAAAATTCCTAAAGAATTGATTTAACTCTTTTCAGTTTAAAGCTAGAGCTGCAAGATATGCTAAATACTATGCAAAAATTGCTTAATTCATTATTTTTGTTCCACAACTTGGGTAATATATATATATATTTATATATATATATATATATATATATATATATATTTATATATATATATATATATATATATATATATATATATATATATATATATATAAATATAAAAGTATAAACGGAATTTTAAAATTTGAAAAAAGAAGGAAGGCTTAGCGAGAAGCTTACTTAATGGCGGAAAGGGGTTGTGACCTTACACCCCAGTTGTCAACAAGCTTGTCATAAATGCCGCGGCATTGCACTCCTGGACGCCAGCCCTGGCTGTAGCCAACCCCCGGAGTGACAATAACAATTATCACAAGACCGTTAAAAAAGAAAAGTCCAATGATAAGATGAAGACCATTACTGGATGGACAACTAGTCCTTCAGACTACAATGACCTGTATATATCTTCGTGTTATCGTTCTGCGGTCTTGTTATTCATAGTATGCGAACCTTCATCTGTTAAATTGAAATAAAATAGATTTTAACTTTGAACAATATGCATTATTGTTACTATATAAATTATCAATATAATGTAGCATAAAAGGAATGGGGTATTGTTGTAGAAATGGTCGATCAAAATCAATACGGATGCCTTCATTGTTGATAATTCTCTGAATTCTAGCCAATCCCCCCAAGAATACATTCCTAAATATATTCAAGTGAAGATTGGAATTCCAATTGATCAGACCGTTTATAGGTATATTAAAACTTTTTCTTTTATCATAGATAGTAAAACTTACAGGTATTTTACTGAAATCGATACTTAAATCCAAAAATTCCACTACATTTTTAAGTGCAGCTTGGATTTTCTTTCAAAATTAAGTTTGGTGGGTAGAAATCAAAATTCATTCTATAATTCATATATATATATATATATATATATATATATATATATATATATATATATATATATATATATATATATATTTATATATATATATATATATATATATATATATATATATATATATATAATAAAGACAATTTGTGCTGCAATGAAGCATCTTGCACTTCATACAATTATACCGATATTTCCAATAAATTAAATTTGTTATAATTATTCTATAAAATTTCCAATTAATTTTTCTTGCCATAAATTCATGCAATCAACTTAATTTTTACATTCTGTGTAAAGAGCGTCACTTTGAAACTCACGTCACTCAACTGTATAAAGAGAGTATTGATTTTGCCAAAAGTTTCAAATTTGGTATTTTGATGTTAAAAAAAAAAGGTTTTGATGCCTCCAAAACACATTTTGAGTACCTTTGTATAGATATATGTGTATGCGATTATATTATTTTCTGTGTATGTGTTTATGTGTGTATATGCTCGTGTGTATATGTGTGAATGTGTGTGTACATATGTGACGTGTGGACAGTAAGTCAAGAACAAATTCATTGTACTTATCACAAAGTAATTATATGTGTCTACATTGTGGGAAAAAATACTACTACATAGATTTTGTTGAAATTCCAATGATTAGAACATTAAATATAAGAAGCAATATTATCATAACTATATTTTTTCGTGTGTATGGCATCGAGATGTACGTGTACCTGTGATGACGTCCTGTAATATGTTGTGGTTGTCAATAAAATTATGTGTTGTCGTTGTTGAGACCCAGACCGTCCGACCTACCAGAAAGGTGTAAGGCAACTGTTTGGACGGCCGGGAAGTGCCACCCAATTTAGACCGGAACCCAGTGGGGGAGGCATCCACAGGGACCGTACCCTGTGTGAAAGACCCAGACCACACGACCAACCCGAAGGTTTATGGTAGCTAATTGTGTGGCCGGACCGTACCCTGTGTGGAAACCCCAGGCCGTCCGACTCATCCTGAGGACTTGAGTAACAATTTGGACGACCGGGAAGGGACCGTACCCTGTGTGTAGTAATTCCTCGTTATGCTTTGCTTCTTAGCACGATTTATAAAAAAAAAAATCCATAAATCAAATCAAGGGAGATCACCAGTGTTGATTTTAGGACTTTTGGACCGGGAGAAGGGCGAATGATACTTTGGGAGGTGGGGAGGTAGTTTCCTATTTGCTCTATATAAATATATCTAAATGCTGTCACATAAATAAGAACAAGGTTAACATAAAATATTTCCGGGAGGGGTAAGTGCCCCGGATGCATGTCTATTAAAAACAGTGTGTGGAACAATGGTTGTTGTATATTCTTTTGCAGAGAACTGATGATCGGAACTATGTTTTAAATATAAAATGTATAAAAAAAAACTAATAATGACATAAACAATATGCGAGAAAATCATTGCTGCAGACGCACAAGAAACTTAAATGAACGGTTTCTGGGCTAAAGTAGAAAATCATTGGAAGCAGAATAGCATATATGATACCATTAAAGCTATCTTCTACGGGCTGGGGCTTCATTCTTTGCATCGTGGCGCGGGCATAACTACGCCTCGATCACCCTGTGCCTTACTCATTAGTCTGAGCATCTGTTCTGAGCCTTCTATGTTTAACATATCACATATTGATTCTTTCGTTTGGTATTATCTACAAACATTAATTGATTTCTAGTTATCTCTGATGGTAAAATGTTGGTAATCTGTGCAGTGGTTCTCAAATTTTCATCATCACAGCCCAACTTGGTTGTGTAAAAAAATTCTGAGGCTCATCTACACATGAAAAATTGACTTCGTAGCCTACTTGCACCAACATTTATAATGATTTAATAGGATTTATGTAAATAGTGAGATAGTATTAACTATATCGATATAATTATAAAATATTATAAAACAATCTGAAATAGAAAAAATTCATTAGGAACAGTACAAGCAGTTGATTAAAATTATCAACCTATATCGAAAGCAAAAGACAAGCAACCGCATTAGCATAGGCAAGAAGACGTCTGTCAAAGTATAGTTAAATTTTAATTTCAGGAAAAACAGACAGACCATTTATACCTATACAGATGTGACGGCTTCTACAAATACTTGCTTACAATACTACAATTATTCTAATTTTTATTTTTGGAGACGGATAATTGCCCAATTTTATGTACGTCATTAATGGTGGTTTTATTAAAGCATTTATGCATTTTAATTAATCATTAATTTTTAATTATTTATTCATTTTAATTAACCAACTTTAGTTGTCTTTATTTTTAAAGTTTCATTATTTAATTCTGAAGAATGCTGTTGGTTTTTACTTTCGAAAGAAGCTGAGACTCTTTATCAACTGCTAATATTGTTGCTAACAATGTATATTTTTAATTCAAATTATTTCGATATATTTATGATTTACACAATGGCGCATTTGTTTAAGTGGATTCTACCTCCAACATCACAAAAAGTAATATACTCAAATAGGAAAACTGACTTGTTTTTTCTCTTTTATATAAGTATATGGATGTATCTGATTTCACTTGCTTAATAAATCATTTTAGACAATTATTTGTTACGTCATTACTTGCGGAAATTCCAAATTCATCATTTTTATTACTTAAAATGGCACAGAAAAATTTTATTGGACGTTACTTCAACATAATTCAACTTCGGTCACTTCTGCAACACAATAAGAATTTTAGTTGAAAATTAACTTTAATTATGCATTTTTTCTTGCGCAACTATTTAAATTTTTCGGTGAATTTACGATTGTTAAAACACATTTTGATTCGTTCGTTGTCCCAAAAAAGAGTTATTTCACTGATGTACAGCATTCCAAACTAAATAAAACGCCTTCCATGCTTCTAAAAAAATTGATGTAGTGTACTAGTCCAAGTGTGTAACATCATTTTGCAAATAATAATATGTTGCATCAATCGTCATTGAGCTGCTCTAGCAACGGCAATATATATATATTAATTTCAGAACCAGTTTTCAGAACATGTTGAAGAATTTGCCAAATTAAACGTACGCAATTGTGCCAAATTAAACTTACGCAAGTTTGAATGCTATTAATAAATTTAAAAAATATGTAAGATTTTCATTCCGAGTCTTTTAATTCAAAAATCGCGAGAAAAAATTAAAGTACAGAAAATGCAGAAAATTATAGCAGAAAACATGGGTTTTACTGCAAAACTCTTTCAGGAACTTGTTTCTGGGAACGGATTTTTCTCCATGGACTAAATGCTAAATTTACCTTCATTAGAGACCATTATGAACCATTCTTCCTCCCGAATTGACAACATTTTTAGAGACTGGAAAGGGAGGTGGGAGGGTGCACTTTCTGTTTATTTAAAATCGAATTTAAACATCAGAACTCTTCGTTTTTGACCTTTTAGGCTCTCAATCCCATTCGGATGAAGAAACACCATCACTTACAGAAGAAACACCTTGCCTCTGGAAATACTCAAAGAAGTGAATATAGATTAATGAAAATTACATTATCTGTTGTAGACAATAAACTAGATACATCATTTATTTTCTGATCTTCAAATTTGTTTAAAAAAAAGAAATTGTAATTGGAAAAAAATGGAACATCAAAACAAACTACTATTCACTCCTTTTTTAAATAAAAGATTTATTTAGTTATTCCTTTTCAATTTAATTTTCATAACTTTATTTAAGTTGTAAACTTCATAGCTTGCAATTTAAATGTCAAATTATCAAATCGTATTTTATTTTATTTCATAATTTGCATGCTAATC
The DNA here is from genome assembly GCA_951213105.1 of Amaurobius ferox. NCBI lineage: Eukaryota > Metazoa > Arthropoda > Arachnida > Araneae > Amaurobiidae > Amaurobius > Amaurobius ferox. The sequence goes on along the minus strand of OX578137.1, from coordinate 111,720,339 downwards.
TGAGAGACATTTTACCATTTATGTATGTAGTTTCAATTTTTTTTTTTTAATTTCATGTTTACCCCGCACACTTCTTCACTTTAGACCTTCATTCAGAGAAGACCACGTAACCACGTTTACACCGAATATAAGGAGGTCACCTGAGAGAACAAGAGAAGTTTTAGTGTACTAATTAACATTATAACTTACACTTATTTGTTTGGTGTTATTTCAAGGCTAGTCGGGTAAAGGTTAATATTTAGCGGGTGTAAAAGTGATATAAATTAAATAATCGATTTATATGTTAATTAAATAGGCTTTAGATACAAAGTCATGTTCATAGTAAAATCGGTATAAGTTAGTTAAAATATTACTACTACATCCGCTTTGTGCTTTGTCTAATTTTTGTGAATGCATGATTCTTTATTTTTAAAGTTCCATTACTTAATTCTGAAGAAGGATGTTGGATTTTACTTTTGAAAGAAGCTGAGACGCTTTATCAACTGTTTATGTTGTTACTAACAATGTATATTTTTAATTCAAATTATATCGATAAATTTATGACTTACACAATGGCGCATTTGTTTAAGTGGATTCTCTACCTCCAATAGCACAAAAAATAATACTATACACAAATAGGAAAGCTGATTTGTTTTTTCTCTTTTATATATGTATATGGATGTATCTGATTTTACTTGCCTTATAATTCATTTTAGACAAATATTTGTTACGTCACTACTTGCGAAAATGCGAAATTCATCATTCTTATTACCTAAAATAGCACAGAATAATTTCACTGGACGTTACCTTTTTTCACGCATAATTTAACTTCGGTCCCTTTTGCAACACGATAAGAATGTATTCTAGTTGAAAATTAACTTGCATGTCCTCTTACGCAATTATTTAAATTATTCGGTGAATATATGATTGACCAAACACATTTTGATTCGTTCGTTGATTCCGAAGAAGAGTTATCTCACTGATGGGCAGCGCTTCATACTTAATAGAACGCCTTCCATGCTGCTAAAAATATTGATGTACTAGCCTAAGTATGTAACATCATTTTGCTGTATTGAAAACACGATTTAATGAAATAAGTTGCAAAAATTTTCCACTTGATTACTTTTAAATGTGTACTTCAATCATGAGATTTTAAGAAGTAATCCGAAAACTGTTTTGATGTGACATAATATGAATATTATAAAATTCGAAAGATTTTGATTCGTTCGCTTGCTCTTAAAGAAGAACTAGCTGATTGATGGGACAAGATCCATCAGTGAGCAGTTCTTTGGGGCTAGCTGATTATAATGCTGATGAAAACACTGATGTAGTATACTAGGCTTAGTACGTACATCATTTTGTTGTATTGAAAACGCTATTTAAGGACAGAAATTCAAAATATATCCATATGATTATTTTTAAATGTATATTTCAATCCATAAGGCTTGAAGTAATTAAGTCAAACTATCTTTTCATGTCACGCATTTTGAGTAGCAAAGATCAAAAACTTTGATTCGTTTTCTGTTCCCAAAGTGCTTTCTGATAGTCCGCGTTCTATACTTGTTAGAACTTCTTTCTTGTTGATGAAGACTGTGATGCAGTGTACTAGCCTAAGAACCTACACCATTTTGCTGAATTGAAAACACGACTTAAGAAAAGATATTGCAATATTAAACCCCTCAATTATTTTTAAATATATAATCCAATCCATAATATTTTAAGCAGTTAATTCAAAATTTTGTTACGAAAATAATAACAATTGAATGATCTTATTTTATTTTGAAAACATCGAAGCTCTTTCAGAAGTATAGTTCAATTTCTTAGAGTATAATTCTTGTAAATACTGTTACAAATAATGGGAAATTGATGCAGACAATGGGAAGAGAAGAGACAGCAAAAGTACATGTATGTGAAATTTTACTTTATTCAAAATGCTATAAGACATTTAATTTAAGGCTGTTGTATATGAATAACTTATTTAAGGATGGTTTTAACGACACCTGGTCCAGTCAGGATTCCAGCGCCTTTTAGACCGATGGGAGAGATAAGTCCGTTGCTCAGGCCAAGAGGAGATGCACCAATGAATCCGCTTCTCAGACCAAGGGAAGAAGCTCCAATGAGTCCGTTGGAGATGATACCATTACTATAGACAAGGGGGCTTCCGATCAGTCCAGGGGCGGAAACGACAGATCTGGTGATAGGAATGCCAGAGGTCAGGAGAGGGGAGCCCTTATAAATTCCAGTGTTCAGGAGTCCTGGAGTTAGGATGCCTGAATTAAGGAGTCCAGGGGCAACAATGCCTGTGTTAAGGAGTCCAGGTGACAAAATTCCTGTGTTAAGAAGTCCTGGAGAAACAATACCGGATCCTAAAAGTGTGTTGGCACTTGCAGCGGCCACTGCAGCGCAGAGAAGTACAACCTAAAATTAAAGTTAATGCCTTGAGCATTTTCATTTTTCATTCACTGGATATTTTAAATCAAAAATTAAAGACACAAAATAAATTATAGATATCAAATAAACACAAGCTAATTATATCGAGTACGTGAAATAATTTGAAGGTGCCCTGTTACAGGAACTTCCTGCACTACTTCTTTGAGCCACATTTAGCCGAAGACCCCGACCACTAGACTGGCTCTAGGGCTTACAGCAACTGTTTGAATGGTCGGGAACGGAGCGACACTTGGTGAAGATCGAGAAAAAAATTTAGATTTTTTAAAATGATGAGATTCAATTTTGAAATGGAATATTAAAAATAGGATTTTTAAGATGGTTTATGATTTATTAAACAATATTCAAATAAAATACCTAACTGTAAAAGTTTACCCTTCATTGCAATGAAAAGAAAAAGAAAGCATATAAAGTTCATTAATCATTGTTTAAATAAAGAAATATATATTGATTTCTATATTTTAATTAGTAAAAACTTTCGGCATTGTTCGGAATTTAATCATGTCAACAAAATAAAAGTGTTTCTTAATTTTTTACAAGTTTTTAATTGTTTTCACTGCATATATTATTTTATTTTGTTTATTTTGTTACCTCAAAATCTGTTCAGAAAATTGTATTTGTCACTTCAAAATTTTTTCAGAAAATTATATCTATCGATTTTACAGAAAATAATGCTACTGGAACGCTCTCGAGCTAACAACATTTCAAAATACTACTCAGTGTTGAACATTTTTGCATATAACAGAAATATCTGATCGTTAAGTACGATACTGTCGATAATTTCTTTTAATGAATTAAACCGCAAGTAGATTAAAAAATAAATACAGTTAAATTACAACAAAATAAAATTAAAATTGTAACTTTTTTTAAAAAGTTGTGACTACAAACTACTTTTAAAATGTAGTCACTACATAACTACTTTTATAGGATGAATTTTGCCACTGCTTCAATTTTCATAAAAAGTTGATGATATGGGTATATTGTAGCAATTTAAAATACTTATTCTGAATAATTAAAATTTACTGATAAACTTCCCAATCTTTACACCTTTACTCTCTTCTGAAAACAGTATAATAAAATAAAAGTATAAACTTTAAAATCAAAGCCAACCAAAAATAGGTTTAAAAGTCCTTTAATAAAATCGCCTTTCTTTAATTATTAAAAGTGTAAAATAAAATAAAAGTAAAAACTATTTATTTTAAAATATGTTTGTTAATTTTTAGTAGAATTTGCATCTCAAAATTGCAATCAGATAAGCAGGATCTTTTGGGAAACAACACATCTGAATATATCCATATAAAAAAATCAGCTTCATGAGGCAATGGCCTTCCTAACCCTGCAACCATTCATCATACATCGTTGCGCAGAACACTAAATTTCATATAAATGAAGAAAAGGTGATCACATGATATGTAGAATGGCACCTTGTTTGTTTACTGAAGTAACGTTAAAAGTAGCATCCAAACTCGATACAAACTAGTGATTTATTGTATCGCGCTACTCGCTACACTACTTATTTTTAAAAGTAGCGCGTTACACTACAAACTACGAGAAAAAGTACTGACTACTGTAGTTTCGCTACTTGTAGCGCGCTACTTCCGACCACTGATCTAAATATCTGTCATATATCACAACATATATTAAACACGTTCGGTGAGGGTCTATATTCATATACATGCAATATGCAAATAAAAAACGGTAACGCTTGCGTAAAATGTCATAAAACATGTTGTAAAATCTTCCTTACTCGGAAAGCAAAAGTTAGGAAAAGTAAATTGTTTTCTTTCAAAGACTTCAAAGCTTTCCGAGCCAAGAAACTTCTCAAGAAGAGAATTTTTAGAGCTGTAAGACTTTCAGCTTGAAAGGTTAACTTATGACCGAATGATTCATTCTTTTGCTTTTGCATTCATACATGTTTGTTGTAGCGTATAACTAACTTTAAATTATATTTTAGTCAAAGTAATGAAATCGAAAGAAATTCAAGTTCTGAAAACATTGCTCGAAAAGTAATTTCATATTAAGTCCTTTATTTTAAAAAATTCTACTCCCTACAGTGCAGTTTCATTCTTTACCTCACAGGATAGTTGGGCGAATATTTTTATATTCGCTATAAGTTTCAGTCAATGAGGTTGAGCTGTCAACATTTTTTTTTTAAATTAACAATTTTTATAATAATTTGAAAGCGGTTCAAACGATTAAAAAGTAGTATTTCAGTATTATTGATGAAAATTATAAAGATAAGTTTGCAATTTACCTAAAAATATATTTTTTTAATTGAGTAATATATTATTTCCGAAATTACATTAAAAAGTGATGGTTATATTACAACTTAATATTTACTATTTATTTGAATCGTTTACGGTAATCATTTATCGTTTTGCTGCACGCAGTAATCAAAACTGTTATACAATTTAAAAGAAAGTATGGCAAAAGATATATTCAAAAGATATTATTTTTCTATTCTCCTGAGACTCGAGATGCATGTATGTTAAAATCCAAAGATAAGATAGGAATAAAAGTGCTCTAAATGTTATATTTATTGGTATTAAATCAGCAACAAAAACTCGATATCTTTTAAAATTATAAGTTTTGCTTACAGATAATCTGTAAGTATCGCAGCTAGTTTTAACCACTGTATGTAACCATATATGTTAATAATATATTTCACACTATTTAAGATTCTCCCTAGGAAGGCATTTTAGTAAGTTTCGAAATATATTATGAAATGACTGTATTAACATCGTTGTAAATTAATTCGCACAAGTTACTGCAAAATTCGTTCGAACAGGTTAAAACACTTACCTTAGCGATCATGATGGATTAGATGCTTCGTTTATGAGCTCAGTGATAATTGTGATAGTAACACAGGAGTTTATATACAATTTTGAAAATGATTTAAAACAATAAATATCAGCGTTGGAGGAAGTACCGGTTGTATCAAAGGACACACCGGTATGCCCAACCCTTTATAGCCGCTTTGATGACATTGAGACTTCTTATGTGTTGCAAATAATCTGCAAAAACAATAGCGTAAGAGTGAGTCTCGATTGCATCAGATATTAGAATCTATATTCTCCGTATAATTTGATTGATTCGACAGAAGATACAACTCGAATTTCATATTTATTAATTTTTTATTACTTTCTCTACATGTATAGTATTATGTATAAGGAAAGTATTGTGACGAGGACAAAAATTTGAATTAGAATTTTTGTCGGAAGAGTATGCTTTAATCATCTCTGAATGCGAATCGAACGTTTTTGAGGTGATGTCACTTTCTCTCTCTCTCTCTCTCTGTGTGTGTGCGTACTAGTGTGTTTGTGTATGTGTCCGTGATTTTATGTAAGCGATATTTAATGAATAAATAGAACGAGATTTTATGTTATTATTATAATCAGTAAATACTGGAACCCTAGTGATTAAAAACTCGATCAAATGTTCGTTAGACCCTCTCCTCCCAATTTTCGAGTTAATTTTTGAAATAAACCTTAAAAAACGGGACTCTTAAAATGTTAAATGAATGATAAATGTATAGGTAATTTATTATTAGAAAAAAATTGCCACCCACATTAGATTGCTAGCATGGACTTGTTCTCAAGATATAGCAATTTTGGGGGGAAAAATTATCGTAAAAGTCACATGAAATTTAAAATGATTGTAGGTTTGGGGTTATTAATGTTCCTAATTCAAAATATTGTGCGTTTCACTGTTAATTGTGTCCTGTATAGGATTATATAGTAATTATGTTTTGATAAATTGTATAAGAAATAATAATATTTATTAGGATGTGTTGATTATTTATACTCGTATGTCCAAGGATATGTCGAAACTGCGCCAGCCAAGTGCTGCATAAATTAAAATGTATATTGGCATGTTGCGGTTGATTGTTGTTGAGACCCAGAGCGTCCGACCTACGGGAAAGGTGTAAGGTAACTGTTTGGACGGCCGGGAAGTGCCACCCAATTTAAACCGGAACCCAGTGGGGGAATATATTGGCTTGTAAAGAACATTCTTAGATTTTGAATTTTAGTAACCTAGTGAATGAAACTGAAACTATCCTGGCCAAGTTTCTAATTGTCAAGTTAGATTTATATGAACTATAAGTTTATTGAGTACTTTGGAGTAGTGTACTTGTCATTCAGAAAATCATTAAAGTGTTGACGTACAATCCAACGCTAAAATAATTGCGTCGTGGAACTTTAAGTCATTATTTTGCCGTGTAAGACCTGAAGCCATTTCATTATATAGGGAAAGTCATGTGACTTCCCAAATCAGAATTTTTAAATGTTCATCTATATCACAATCAGAAAATTTATTTGTAGTTTAAGTATGCACTCTATTTTCTTACAGAGTTTCATTGGTCACAATTTATATATTTTATCTCAATGTGTATTACAATTTGTATCGCAAATGATTATTAGGGTGTAAAGAAGTGTTTATTTTATTAGATTTGTTTCGACAAGATGTTCTTTCGAAATATTTCTGGATTCTTTAACAAAAATATAAGTTTGCATCAAATCAGCAAGCTGATGATTTGGATGCATTCAGCTGATTTCTGTTGTTAAATGCTATTTTAATGCCTTAAACATGTATCCCGAATTTCTTCTATTGGCTCTAATATAAGCAATGCCCCAGGAATCATCATTATTAAGGAAATAATGCTATCAAAATTTTGAATCTCGAATAATTCCTGTCTAACCATCCGCATTACAAAAAAATTCTATGTAGTTCCACAATTGAATATGAAAGTAAAATATGCTTCTATTAATAAGCCCCCATTAGTGCTTTCTTTTTCTTTCTTCTTCCTAAACTTTCCAGACTACCTAAAAGTATAGGGCTGCTTGGACGGATGGAAAGTGTCACAGAATTTAGACTGGAATCCAGTAGGGGTGACAATCACAGGGACCGAGCAATCTGTACTGCAGCCTAACATCTCTCGGATGGAGTTTATGATCATTTACTTTTATCTGCGCCGCATTTTACGCTGGGAACCAGTTTAAAATAATTTATCAAATTATTATTGCCTGAAATTGAAGTACTATCTAATTGCAAAGAGAAGGTGAATTTTGGAGCTTATTCTGGACGTATCAGACTTCCGTGGTGGTGGTGGTGGGAGGGGGGGGGGGGGAGTGGAGATTCAGTCTCCTGTTCGTCCACGCAACGGGTGACTTTTAAAAGATGGAATGCGAATGAATGCCTTTTAAAAGATGGAATGAATGCCTTTTAAAAGATGGAATGAATGAATGCCTTTTAAAAGATGGAATGAATGAATGCCTTTTAAAGATGGAATGAATGAATGCAATTAATCTCTGCTTTAAATTTCGAGCAATGACGGTACATTCTCTAATTCTAGGATAAGCCGTTCCAAAATTTTCGTTTGGGGGCAATTTTGAAGGAAAGTATCAAATAAAAACACCAATTCATTAAATTTAACAAACCTTCGAAAGCCTCAAAATCTATTTAATTTTTACTACGCATCTGATCGCACTTCCATTGTCGATAACAGTAATCATGGACCGGTCATCTACAATAGGAGCATGATCCTAACTTTAAAAACGCCCTCTTTTCCACATGTAGACGGGCGCTGTCAGTTTGAACTAGGATGTTGCAACTCGAGATCCATATTTCAAAAATATGAAACCGGCTGTGTGGTAAGACTGAATTTGTATGTTTTGACTCAGACTGTCCGACCTATCCGAAAGTGTAAGGTATTTGTTTGGATGACCGGAAAAGTGCTACCTATTTTAAAATGAAACCCAGTGAGGGCGGCATCCATAAGGATCGTACCCTCCTTCCCCTACCACCAACCTTAGGGATTTATGGACTTATATATTTAACGTGCCCGCACTCCTCGTGAACACGAGGACAGTTTGGACAGAGACGGGAATCGAACTCGAGTTTTCCGAGTGAAATCCCAGAGAGCTAACTACTAAGTAGTACCACACTGAGATAGGACATTTGGCACAAAATGGAGAAAACAACGAGAATCTGCCATAACCGTCAATGGTCTTTAAAGTTGTACGTGAGTCAATGCATGGGAGGGAGTTCGTCAGGAAAATTATAGCATTTTCTTTTTGCATTTCTAAACAATAAGAAAATTAATTTAAGAATAACAAATATTAAATGTGTTTTTAAATTAAACGGTTATTAGCACAATATTATGATTAAATGAATATTACTTTATTAGAACGTCGCTTAGAAGGAAAAACGTATTTGCTCTCAGATTCCGTATTAAAATCAACGCCGTTTAGAATTGCAGAAAAAATATATATATCTGTCATTTGCATCATAGGGGTACGTGAGTAGATTCTGGGAGTACGCAAGCAGTTCAAAATTTGGAGGTCACTGTCTTAGATGGCAGCAGACTCTGTACAAAAGGACTAATAAAATCATTATAGTAACGCCATCTAGTGTGCAAAAAATAAAATTTTTCTCCTATATTCATATTTCATCCTTGTATTTTTCCTGATGAAATCTGGATTCATAAAGTATGCCATAATTAGCATTTATAAATTACAAACTCGTATTTTTGCTTAATTACGGTAAGCTAGCATCTTTATATTTTAAAATTTAAATATAAAGCACTTCAAAATCTTTATTTTATATCGCTAAAGGACGTTAAAAACCTATTACAAGCCTGAACGTAAAACGTCCTTAATCAAAGGCATATGATAAAAAAAAAGACACATTAAGCTCTTTATATCCAGCCAAAAACCATGAACAAAATTTGCATGTCATTAATGACCAAATTACACAAGAAAAAATATGAGAAGGAAAAACGTATAATATTAAAATTGACACAGCTGAAATGAAATACAAAATAAGCACATTTAGATGTTTGTAATGTGCCAGGCTCATAACCTGGTTCAACACCTTCTAATACGATCAAATAAATACTTTTATTTCAAAGTGTTTTAAATTTAAATCATATTTTTATTTTTTCATAATATTGTATAAAAAGCATTGTGTCAACAAAAATTTCTGAATTCGATATTTTGACGAAAAAGAACGTTCTAAGACCTCCTGAACAACTCATTTGGAGCAATTTTGGAATGATGGTGGAATGTATGGGTGCTTGAGATGTGAATGTAATAATTCACTAACGAATGCAACTGCCGATATCAGAGTTTCTATGTAGATACACTTTGTGAAACACTAGAACTGGTGGCATTTTAATAATTGTTGTGAAAAGAATTCGAATTTTAAGATTTTCATAATATTTTTCCTATGGTAAAAACTGATAATTCTCAAACAATGATAGTAGCATCTATACTTATCTATATGTATATAATGGAAAATCTGTCTATTCTGTAAACAAATGAACAGTTTTGGACAGACGTCCAATTTGGTATTTTTATGTTCTTCAGCACTGTGGGTAACTTTCATCCATGTTTCGAGGTTCTTCGACCAGGGGCTCTTTAAATATTGACAAAAATAAAAAATTAAATCTTTCATTGAAATAGCATTATTCAGACGATTATTTTCCGAAACTCTATTTTAGAAAAATTATATTATGTTGCTTAGCAAAGAAGTTAAATGTATTAATTCGGCAGACGATCTTTAATTTGTTTATAGGATTTAAATTAAATAGTAAATACATTGATATAAATATAAATTTTTTAACGAACGGTACTATATTTTCGACTGATTTCTATTTCTGTCAGTTACGGTTTTAGCATATAAGGTTACGTGAATTTTTGGTAGTTTCAATTTATACTTTCTGTCATCTGTTTTCATCTTTCAAAGATTTTTGAATCATATATCGTCCAGTGTTTTTAATTGATTGTTAAAACAGGAAAAAAGAAATAAGTTGTGGCAGCTTCACTTTCTCCACAGATTCAAACTCATTTTCACTTTTTTTTTATAATTCATTAAATTGAATTTAATGACACAAAATAACACAGATAATTATTTAAAATTATACTGAATTTGCAATTTTAATTTAATTTTCGTTTTCTGTACCAGACTGGACGTATTTTCAATTTGGCAGAAATTCGAAAAAAAGTTAAATATCACGAGATAGTTACTTTTACAGTTTTGGTGACTCCTTTGGTTACTCCTATATTTCCGAATTTATTTATATGATTTTCGAAACGGATCGAAAATGGTTCAGAAGCGTTTTTATTTTGTCGTAAATTTAGCAATTTCATATTTTTGTACATTGGTTTACAAATAGGACTATGTTTTATTCTTAAATATTCCTAGTTTTCTACTTTTTATATTTTAAAGTGAAATTACATTAAATTTAAGGTAATTTAGATTGAAAAGCAATATGAATGCGTTTAGAATTTTCACATAGTGTAAACCATCTGCCGCACTGGGTATATTTGCTACTATATATATGAAACAAAATGTTTGAGTTTCTGGGATCGGGGTTGTTGAGATATCAATAGTATATTTCTAATGTGAGCAATGCATGACTTTCTCTACAGACTCAAATTCATTTTCTTATTTTTTATTTCATGATAAATGGAGTTTACTCGCTGAAAATAATATGGATGATTTTCTGATATTATATCCAATTTGCTTTTGTAATGCCTCTTCGCTTCATTTAGCAACATAATGCGTTTTTAAACGTCTTTAGTACCCCACAATTCCAAAATACTACATATCCTTCGAGGGACTTAGCTACATTTTAAGAAATTTAATTATATAGATTTTTAACTACAGTAAAAAATGTTTTCAGTTCTTCAAAATTAAAAACAACTTAAATATCTCGAGAATGGTCCATCTTAATAAGATTGGTCTTATTCCTTTTGTTGTCGAAAATATGCATTTAAATAATACATTTGAGTATACGAAGTTCTTTATTTTAGATTTTTGCGATTTTGAGGGATATTTCGCTAAAAAGGGAGATTCTTTTTATCAGAATCGTATCAAAATCTAATCATCACCACGGTATCCCGCAAGTAACTTATTTGCCATATTTTATGAAAATTGGTCAATTAGTTTCTTTGATAGAGTGGATACATGTATGATTATTGCGGGCCATGTTGAAAAAAAGTTTTTCTTGAATTGCACTAAAAGTTAAAAATTTGATCAACTCCAGAGTAACTCACGACTGACCTACCTTCCAAATTTTAGGAAATTTGGTCCATTAGTTTTTGAATTAACGTGTTGCACAGACAGAAGCACATATTTACACACAGACGTCACGCTAAAATTAGTTTCTCGTGTTCTAGGGTGCTTGAAAAGTGCAAAATCTCAAGTTGCGATTTTCGACACGATTCCAATACTTTCCCTATACATTATTATATACTGTAAGGGAAGTAAAATCGCATAAGTAAACCTTCTATATAAAGAGCATTGTGTAAATGATATTTTACATCCTTGAAATTTACACATATTGTAAATCACGAGAAATGTTGAGTATATTTGCTAGTAATTTCATTCACAGAAAATTTCATTTCAGTAAATTAACATTATTATTTTAAGATTATTTTCTACCAGAAATAAAAAAAAAGATCTAAAAAGTTTATTGTTTGAACCCAATATACCCCTAAATTTATATTATTATATTTAATTATCCCAAATTAGCAGTTACACTGATATTATAGGGTTTTCTAACTAATTGTTAAACTTTATTTCAATTTATCCTATGATGCACGGCATCTGAAGTGAATCTGCAGCCTATTTAATACATTGAAAACGCCGAGTCTGCTTCGATAAAATCTTGTAATCCTGTCCCAGTAGCTTAATTGAGACAATATAAAGACTGGTCAATATAAAGACTCGCGGTTCGAGCACTGGCAGAGACAGCAAGGCTCTTTACAAGGCTCTTTACCCTGCTGGTTAGTGGAATGATGTGGGCGGTCTGAAATCTGAAAGTGACCCTAATGCGACTAGCATGGATTCAGTGGAACCTTAGTGGTCAGTCAGATTATCAATTAGCTGGTGAAGTCAGATTATCAATTAGCTGGTGAAGTCAGATTATTGTTAGCTGGTGAAGAAGACTTGCGGTTCGAGCACCGGTTGAGACCGCAAGGTTCTTTACAACGGCGCCCGGACAAATCAATCCAGCAGGTTAGTGCAATAATGTCGGCGTCCTGAAAGTGAGTACAGTACGACTAGCATAAATTCAGTGGATTCTCGGGTATTGAGTGTCAATTTCAAATCGGATGACCAACGACCATACGAGAAACTGAACTAGAGGATTGCAATAGTATTGTCAGGAAGTTTATCTGAGACAAAATAACAGGAGGTAGTCAATCAGATTGTCAATTTGTATTTCAATCTGACATTAGAGGGAAGGAGAATGCATAATGTGACGATAAGAACTTGCAATTTAGCCCCAGTAGCTCAGCTGGAAGAGAACGTCGGTTTATCCATAGGAAGATCTATTGTTCGAGACGGCACGGTTATTTACAAGGATACAGTTAAGAGCTGATACTGCTAAAAGTTTCTCTTAATACTACAGATTTATATTGTCCACTCTAACATTATAAAACATATAGCTGTGAAAGCTGAATGCAGCCTCTCACCCCACAAATTTCATTCATGTATGAATGCTATAATAGTGTTTTCTCAGGTACGGGCTTCCCAGATACGGACGGTGCTAGAATCTTAATCGTTATAGTAAGATCATAATCGTTATATTCCAGTTTATCGGCTAATTTAAATATCCAAAAACAAGAACACGGTGAATAGCTTTGGAAGTTAGAATAAACGCGTAACACGTGACACGCAAGTGATTTTCACCCTCCATAATAATGAGCCGGTTATTTGTAGTATGTGTGAAAGAACAAAAATTAAGCGAGGATTTTTCGATGGGGTTGTTGTGAGTATGTCTGCCCTGCCCACAAGAAGAATTTTTTATGCGGTAATCCTGTCACCGGACCTTGAAGGAATCCTTTGACTCCAGGTATAAATACCGGGTGCTGTTGCATGGCAAATCATTCTGAATCTCCAGAGTTCAAAGAAATCTACAGTCATGCTTGCAAAGGTAGGTGCTTTCAAGTATCCAAAAGTGTTTCAAGTTGTAATGTAAATTCAGTAACTGTCATTTGATGCTGCATGCTGTCGATACGTGTTCACAAAAGCATCACAAACAAGAAAACTTTTCATATAAGAAATATATATAAGTGCTCTATATTTCAGCAGAACTTTCAATATTTGGTGCTAAACATCTTTACACACGCTCACTGTTAAATTTAAATACGGAATTAACTAATTTAATTATAGCATGAATGAGACAATAAGCGTTTCGGAAATCATATAAAACTTGTTACGACGTTCAATTCTTGTCGATTTCTGTATTTTAAAAAATTTTAATGTAGGTAGAACATGGCTTTGCTTACACAATGAAATTATTTTACTTTTTTTATAGCGAAATAATATTGTATAGCCGCGAAAAGAAGAACCGGATTCTTGTTATTCGTGTTTCGTTCATGGTGGAGTATATCTGCTAGTTTTAAAGTAATCGATGGGTATATCTGCTAGTTCTAAAGTGCTTGCAGGGTATATGTATCTGCTAGTTTTTAAAATGTTAACCGGGTATATCTGCTTGTTTTAAAGAGTTCGCCGAGTATACCTGCTAGTTTTGAACTGTTTGCCTGTCATATCTTCTAGATTTAAAGTGCTCATTGTGTACATCTGTTAGTTTTAAGGTGTTTGACAAGTATATCTGCTAGTTTTCCATAAGCAAAATAGATTCAAATCAATAAAAACTCCTTTGCTTGTTAAAAAATACATTTTTCGGTTTACTTTTTGCATTTAATTGTATATTGAAATAATTACAATGTGATATTTATTTCAACATCATTTATCGACCTAATATATCTGTTTTAATTCTTATTTAATTATGTACATTTTTTTTCTATTACATAATATATTTCTTTAAAACTGATGTATATTGATGTCAAACTTATTCACATGTAGAAATTAGAAGTTTAGTGAATTCTCGCGATGTTTAATAAAAAAATAATCTATTCACATGAAATATAAAAAAGAGAAATAATGTCTAAACATTGACAAATCCTTTCTAATTAATTTAACATTTGTTTTTAACTGTAAGTCAAAAGTATAAAGCGTAAGTTAAAAGTGCAACATTCAATTATTTAAATCCTTTCGAAACGTCATTCAATTCTTTTCCTTTATAAAAATGAAAAATTCCTCAAACGGTAACATAGGAAAAAAATACAAAATATTTTGTGTTCTTCATCTAGACAAAATTATCACTTTCAAAACTTTTAGGTATTAAAATTTCTGTGTCTGTAAGACTTCAGTTTGCATAATTTAAATTATTATCAAAGAAAATGTGCATTTTCTGGATACTGTTCATTTGTATTTTTCATTATCCAGAAATATTTGAATAAAATATAACAAAATTTTCTCTCAAATGGCAAGTTTACCATTTTTAGGTGTGTCTGTTGCTATTGCGAGGTTTTTAAACTTGTAGCTTAATGTAATTAAATTTTAATGTCAGGTGTATATATCCTATCACTCCCTTGCGTCAATTTTTGTAAAATACCTCTAAACGTCAAAGGATATAAATATGAAAACCAAATGTTAAATTGGCTAAAATGGATTTTGTTAATGGTTGGGCAATATTACTGTTTTTTATATGTCCTGTGCATACATTTTTATTGAACACCGTGATTATTTGATGTATGAATTGAAAAGCAGACCGCTTCCTTTAAGCAATAATTTTTTAATGAAATACGGCTTTTTTAAATCTGAGTTTATATTTCTGAATCAGTAACGCGGTTCATTCAGTTAATTATTGGACCTAATTACAACCAGCAACTGTGTGCCATTTCGTGTAAATATATTTTGTATGGGAAATTTGTTGACCTTTGAGTATTATTTGCATAATGTATGTGAAAATATTATTGAAAATGGGAGCACGATAATGTTATGGAAAATATTACTGTTTTTAAACTATTATAATATACATATGCTCAATTTCAGGTAGCCATCTTGTGCGCAGTGTTTGCTGCAGCCCACGCCAGCGCCATTTTTGCTGCTCCTTTAATCAATACTGGTGCCAGCGTTAGCTCAAGGCAGCAAGACGTGAGTATTATTATGTCAGATTCTTAAATAATGTATGTATGAAATTTTGTGACTATTCAAATTGTATCACTATTTACCAAATTTAAAAATGTTTAAAAATGAACATGAAATTATTTAATTATCAATTAATTTATTCGTTTAATTAAGGGTATTTACAAATATGTAATTATATTGAAAAATACTATTAAATATTTTCATTTCCGACAGTCTTATAACAAATTAATATTTTTTTACCAAAACCATCAAAAATAAATTTTAATATATGTCAATTATAAGTCTATTTAAATAAAAAAGCAAACTCAAATTGCAAAGAAAAAATTAATGCAAAAGCAAATACAAAATTAAATTTACAAATTAAAAATCAGTTTTAAATTTGCAGTATCAGTATTAAATACAGAAAAAACATTTTAATCTACAAATATACTTTTGCGAACGGGCAATATTCCCTCATTGCCATCTTCACTTTTGTCTGTCTCGAAAGCCCGATCAAGAAAACACAGTCCATGGCATCACATGACGTAAAGATGCCGTGAGCCCAGGGTTTTCAGGATTTCCCAGTGAACAGAGAGGTTGCCAGAGTTGGCGATTTATTGCCAAAGTGACGACATTTGGCGACTTTCGAAAACTTCCAGAAACTCCATGAAATAACGATTAGTCTAGGAGATATGAAGAGATTTAGAAAAAATTCTTCAGAGGATATAAAAGGCCTCATCCCTCCATTGCAGGGGAGTTCGCGAATTGACGTGACATGAATTACACTGGACTGTAATTTTTGTCAATGTTTTGAGAATAGTAGCCACTGTTCTGTGAAATTATTTTTGTCAGCATTTTAAGAGTAATATCGCTTATTCTGTGAAATTAGTGGAGCATTTAAGTTCTCTTTAATTGTATATTGTTCCTGTTTACATTGTGCTTGTGAATAAACATAAGTTATCCAGAAACTTGAACTATTTCTTGTATCCTGGGTGTACACCCACGATTCTAGAGGATGCGTTCGTAACAATGCAATATATCGGAGCAAAATGATTGATTCTAAAGTAACAATTTCATTAATGCGGCATATAATAATCAGTAATGAATTCAATCAGTTTCGAAGTCAAAATACACACTCATTCTACCGAATAAAAATACAGGTCAATAACCCCAATAAAGACAGGGACAGATGTCTTCTTGTCTCTGTTTTTGCCGTTACTCTGCCTTTTGTTCTTGAAAAAGTAGGTTGTTTTTTTGCCTCTGAAACCAGTTGTTACAGTTACTAATTGTAATGGTATCACTATTTATAATATGCTGTGTTTTCACGAACTTTTTATCTTACAATTACTGTTGCATCAGTTTGAGTTATTTAATTTTATAACTTAAAGTAAATAATGTTAAAAAATAAATTAAACTATTTTGGTATAATAAGGATGTAGAGGATATTTAGAAATAATTTTCACTACTACTTAAAAGATTATGAATGACCAAGAGTAGTATTAAAATCTAGCATAAATCTCCTATAATAAAAATATATTTTCACCAATTGTTGTACTTGTTCACAGGGTCTGGGAAATTACGCTTTCGCCTACGACATCGGTGGATTAGGTGGCGGCAATTCCCGATCTGAAATCGGAGATGCTGCTGGCAACAAAAAGGGCTCCTACTCCCTGGTAGGCGCTGACGGTAGAGCAAGAAGGGTCGACTACGTTGCTGATGCACTCGGATTCAGAGCTTCCGTCAACACCAACGAACCAGGAACAGCCCTCAGTGCCCCTGCAGCTGCAGCAATCGTCAGTCCCTATGCCGCACCAGTTGCTCCAGTGGCTGTTGCTCCAGTCGCTGTCGCTGCTCCTCTCCTCGCCGCCCCATCCGCGTACAGCACCGTCATCGGCCATGCAGCTCCTGTTTCCGCATACAGCAGTGCCATTGGGCATGGAATCGGATCCCCATTGGGACTCGGTCTTTACGGAGCTCCTCTTGGCAAATCACTCCTCTGGTAAACGACTGTTGCAGTATTGTTCTGAAATAAGTATTTGAAATAGATTGTAAAGCTCTAGTCTCGTCTCCATGGAAATAAGAATCGTAACTGAATTACGTTTTTCAAAAATAGCAATTCCGTCAAGATTTTTTGTTTGATCGTGGAGATGAGTTACATGGGCTTAAATTATTATCATGAACCAAAGTATTTTATTGTATATCACTGCAATCCTGAATCGAAATAAAATTCAATATCATAATTTGTTTGTTCCTTTTATATTTAGACTGAAAAACATCAAAATATCTCATAAAGTTTGACGAACTTACAGTCAAATATGCCACCTATGTAGATGAACAGTCAGAGCTATGGCATTTGAATCCATAGAAGCAGGTTTCATTTCCTTGATAAGAGGGTGGGCTGCATGGGTATTTGTAGTTGTACGAAATCTATTGTTAACTGCGTGTTATAAGGTAATATGAACCACGTTGTTTGGTACACCAGACTATCATTTTTGAAGGCAAAATGGTTTGTACTTCTTGGCCGATATTACGGGAATATAAAAATACTGTATTATAGTACCCAGCTATTGGACAAAAATAGATAAATAATTACTTATAAAATCTAACAAGCTGAATCTTACTAGAGAGTGAATTTGTCAGATTATATTCAAATTATAAAAATTATATCCAATATATAATCCTTTATATGTTTTGATATAATTTTGAGCTCTGATTCAAACAAGTCAGTCCAAATGCCATTTAATTCTTTATTTATACATTCGGAACATACTTTTTAGCAGCTTCAGTAAGATGGAATAAATGAGTTTAATATTTATATTTACGTTAAATAGGCGTTTGAAACAAAATAATGGAAAACAAATAATTGTATTACGTTCAGGAGTTTTTCGTTATTTCAAAGTACAGTGACCGCCGCTTATAAGAAACACGTTCGTTTCGCTCGTTTTGTTTCTTATAAGCAGTTGTTTCTTAAATCCGGAAATTTTTTAAATATCGTTCTTCCATTGTAAATACTAACTATTGAACACAATTTTACAGAATTTAAAAGATAAATGTATATAAGTAAAATATTAGTACATACATAATACATTTGTAAATTGAGTTTTGCATTCAAAAATATTTCTTATTTTACGAATTAAGCCTTACAACTTAAAATATTATCTATATGTATGCATATACTAGTATGTAATTAAATAAGAATAAAAAGTAAAACTCATAGGTCGTTCATTTATGTATAAGAGCATAGTACATTTTCATACATACCGTAATCTATTACTGAGGAACAGCAAAAAATTTATCCAGTGTTGTTTGTGCTAATGAGTCTGTGATTAGTCTACGTACATCCATTTCTAAATCATAAAATAGTCCATAAACTTTTTCTGATGCCCCTCTATGTTCAAGAGTTTTTCTAATTATAGTTAGGGCTTCTCGCGACTGTTTGGCTGTAGGAAAATTTTCTTCTTGTGGAACGTCGTCTTCATTTTCTTCTTCATTGCAAACATTCTGAATTTCCGCCACTATGTCATCATCACTTTGTTCTTCAGATGTTTGTAAATTTTCATCGATGTGAATCCATTCTTCGAAATGTGCTTCTAATTCTTCTACATCTTCTGCTGGTATGTCAACATTATTTTTCAAAAATCCTGCTTTACGGAAGCAATTAAAAATGCATATGTCAGAAACATTTTTCCATGCGCCTGCGATCATATGGATAGCATCAAGCAAGGTTATTTTCTTGCTTATTTCGCAAGCCGATCCTTTCTCTTCATCAATTGCATCTACTATTTTCTGTCGCAAATTTGACCGATACAGGGTTTTAAATGCTTTAATAATTCCTTGGTCAAGAGGCTGTATGATGGAAGTTGTATTGGGTGGCAAAAAACAAAGTTCAATGTTTGTCAGCTGTACTACAGGATGAGCCGAACAGTTGTCAAGGATTAAAAGAATTTTTTCTCTTCCCATCAGTTCCCTGTCCCACTTTAACAAAAAGTCTTCAAAAATTCTACTTGTCATCCAGGCATTCTTTGAATTTTCGTAGATCACTGGCAATTTTTTTATTCCACTTAAACAGCGCGGACGTTTGCTTTTGCCAAGAACTAAAGGGCTCTTTTTTACAGTTCCCGTCATATTTGTTGTTAACAGAACTGTAACTCGATCTTTTTGTTTTTTTCCAACGGAGGATAGATCATTTTTGAACATCATTGTATACTCGGGCATCGCTCTAAAATAGAGCCCAGTCTCGTCAGTGTTAAAAATTTGATGAGGAGCGTATTTTTCTAATAGAGGTGGTAAGCTTTGCGTAATCCATGAAGATGCCGACTCGGAGTCCGCGTCCTGCTTCTCTCCATAATTTTTTTTGTACACAATGTTATTTCGTTCTTTCCAGCGGCTTAACCAACCATCAGTCGTACGAATCTTATTTGAGTGCATAAGCAGAGATGCCTTTCCTTATCAGTATGTTTCCTTAACTGCCAAAAGATTAAAACTCGTTTCTTACTGGTTTGGGGTTGTTCCCCCTAAGCCTTTCTACGGAGAAATTCTCTGTCATCCTTTGTTACATAGCAAACTCCCACCCCCTCCCCGTACGCCCAGAGACAAGAGATAACAACTCGTCCTTCAGTTAACCTTAAACAAATGGATTTTTTTCTTTTTTACACCCGCGTCGCAAGGAAATCAACAAATTTTCTGTAGAAAACTGTTTCTTATAAGCGGAATCGTGTTTCTTATAAGCGACACAATTTTAATGTTAAAATGAAGTTTGTATTTGTTTCTGTCGTTTTGGGTCTTATAAACGGCTGTTTCTTATAACCACTGAATCTTATAACCGGCGGTCACTGTACTTGAATACACTTTCATAAACGAAGTTTCAATATTTCTAATTTGGGTAGCATATATTTCGTTAGTTATACAAAATATAATTTTAATTTTTGTAAAATCTTCAATCGCCACAAAATGTCGGACTTCTGTAAGTTTAGAGTAAAATTTTTTTATGTCCGATTATCTGATTTATTTATTTTCTCATACTATGTAATATAATATAGAGAAAGTGTTGTTTTCACGAACTTTTCAAATTCAAGATTTTGATGCCAATATATGTTTAAAGAATTCCTGAACACGTTTTGACTACTTTTGGAGTGATGTCCGTCTGTTTGTATGTCTCTGGTCGATTTCTTGTGCAGCGACAACAAGTATTAATGGATTTTCATGAAACTTTATATCTGGTTTTGTTATCAAAAAGTCTAGAACTGGATAGAGTTTTCTTTAAATTCGAGCTAAAACGTTGAAAATTTTTATTTATGAAACTTAATATTCTTTTTAACATGGAAGCATGGGTCAAAATATGGCATAATCATGCATAAATGGGTTTATTTATAAGTGAATATTCACCAGACTTAATAGTTTCAATCATTGTGAAAGATATCCGCGATACAATTTGTTTTGTTCGTGACATCATTAGTCCCCCTCAAAGGACATGTCCCCCCTGTGTTTACATTATCAAGTATGTTATCAATCGAAATATTTTTTCCAAAACCTTTAATATAAAGGGTAACATGCTATAATTGTAATAACCTAGCATTTACCTAACTTAAAACAATATCAAAACAAAGAAATATACTAAGAATGACTTCTCTTTCCCGGCCGTCCAAGCTGTTACTCGAGTCCTTTGGATGAGTCGGACGGTCTGGGTCTTCAACTAAGAATGACTTCCATCAAACTTAAGTTGTTTGCAAAGAAGTCTTAGCTCTTTATATCAGTATCAATATGGCGAAGCATCCGTTTGTGTATTTGGAAGTTTTAGAAAGAATAAATCTGATTTCCCGTTAAAAATCCCATGTTACACGAGAATCTCAGTTAGATAAAAAAAAATCTGATGTGGGCAACACATGACTTTCCTTATATAATGAAATGAATATATTACTTTTACAAAAAAAAAAGGTTTTTCTTATAGTAGATACTTATATTCTTTCCAAGATATTGAATTTTCGGCAATTAGTCGTCATTTTCATTCATTTAGCGTCATTTTTATCCATTTAGCAAGATTTTCGTTAATTTGGCAACATTTAAAAAAGTCGCCAAGTTGGCGACATTCCGACAAATTCGTCGCCAAAATCTCGCCAAACGTTATGGACGGAGAAATAGGTTACTCTTATAGCAGATAAATAACTATTGGCGTTCAAATACAAAAGTATTACTCAAAGTATCTTTTCTCATGAATGGAACGAGCTAGATCCACGAGAATGATGTCGCCAAATTTATCACATGATATTACATATGAAAAGGGAACATGTTTCTCAACAGTTAATATTTCTTTTTAATTTATGGGATTTTTTGATAAATTTATTTGAATAATGTGCAATATCTCGAGATACGTTAATGCTAGCGTTCTAAAGGCTATGTTAATCGTTTTCTAAGGAAAAATTACATAAGAAATGTCTATTTGCGTAACTTTATTAAAGTTTTTGATTTTTTGATGATTTATTCAAAATTTCACTCGAAAATTTATTTTATTTTATTTTATTTTATTTATTTTATTTTATTCAATTTACGTCGCAACTACAGATGAAATCCAGTTACAGTAGCCACACAAGAAATTAAAAAGTACAGAACATAGGACACAAGAATACTAATTAGTAAACATGTCAACAGCATTGAAACAGGCTTTTTTAAAACAAGCAGGAGTCAAGTTAAATATATCAATATCAGCACAATAGGTATTATATAGATCAACAAATTTATAGATAGAATAGCATTTAATGTAGTTGTGTTTAACAGTAGTATTGTGAAAAAGAGTTTTTTTCCTGGTATTATTGACAGGTATGTGGAATTCCAGGCAAGAAAGTAAAGTAGGGCAATCAATAGTATTATTTAAAACCTTATAATAAAAGAAGAGGCAGGAGAGAATAGCTTCTTCTTTTTTTAAGAGACATTAAACTATATTTCTGTCTGAGTTCCCTTGCATGCATATCATAAGGATAATAGGCAGTCAATCTGTAATCAATAGTACGTAATAGTTTATTTTGCACGATTTCTATCCGTTGAGAATGTAGATTGTAAACAGGGTCCCAAATCATTGCACAATATTCCAAGATTGGTTTAACAAGGAGGGTATTATAAATACAAATAATCGCATCAGAACTGGCAAAAACATGAGATCGTCTTAAGGTAAAACCAAGTCTTTGGTAGGCTCTTTTAATAATTTTACCGATATGTCTCTGAAGGTTAAAAGTATCATCGAAAGTGACACCTAAATCCACAATATGACTACATCGAGATAGAGATGAATTATTTAAAATATAATTGTAATTAAGAATATTATGGATTCTAGCAATGCTCATAACATAGGATTTAGAAATATTTAAATGGAGTTTATTTAGTACAGACCAGTTATACAGTTCATCTAGATCTCTCTGCATTAGTTCACAATCAGTTAATGAGTTGATTTTCATATAAAGCTTAAAATCGTCTGCAAACATAAGACATTTAGCTGTTTTAAAAATCCGGAGAATTCCAATAATAAAAATTAAAACAAGAAAGATCAATCATGCTTAAAGCATTGATTATGAAACATTTTCCAGCTTCAATGCAATTTTATTTAAACAAGTCAAAAATGCAATACATTCCTCGGTAATATTTTGAAACTTATCACAATACTGCATTAATTTATTATATTTGAAAACTTAAACCTTCATCAAAAAAAATGAACTTCATTCAAATGACGGCATTGAAATATAAATTGCCTGGTTTTAACATCTTTAAAATGTTATACATTCTTCGGTAATAGTTTTAGAATTATCATAATACTACGATAATTTATTATATTTGAAAACTTCATCGAAAACAACTGAAATTAATTCAAATGACGTCATAGATACAGGAATTCTAATACAACTCAGTCTATATATTTTGCTGTTTGCATTTTACATAGGTGAAAAATAGGCTTAGTTGTAGAAATAATCAAATTTAGATGAGCATTTACCTAGAGCACGGATGAGCACGGATACAACACTCAATAGGAATTAAAAAGAACTTAAAAAAATCACGATTTTGAAACAAGATGGATGCCATATATCCTTTTGAAGTGGGTCATGTGATCGTTTTATATCATGGTCACGTGATCGTTTCATATAAGAGGTGTAATTATTATTTTAATTTTTATTTAAAAAACTACTGAATATATTTCGCTGAATTTTTTTTATATATTTTATGGAACAATTTGAATATTACCTAAAATTTTCGAAGCAATTTGTGAATTTTAAATCCCCTTAAAAAATGTTTGAAAAATTAGGTCTCATAGGGCTCAATGTATCTCATTTTTTCGACCCGGGTTCAATCCAAAACTAATTGGGTGATATTATTCATTTATATTCCCATAGGTTCTACAGACCGTCTGAACAACATACTAAAATTTCATTTTGATTAAGTCGTTTTTACGGCAGTTATCGTGCTAACGGACAGACAGACAGACAGACAGACAGACAGAATGAACAAAGTCATAAACACTTTTAAACTTTGTTGTAAAGTGTTAATAAAAAGGAGTGGGCCCAGATTAGAACCCTGAGGAACACCCGAGGAATTACTGTATAGTCTAGAGTTTACACCACAGTACTTTACAGAATACAGTCTATCTGAAATATAAGAGTATAACCAAGTCGACAAATCAACACTAAAACCACTAGTAATCAGTTTACGGGTTAATAACCCCAGATCTATGTGATCAAAAGCTTTACTAAAGGCAGTATAAATAACATCAAGTTGTCTCTTGGTTTTAATAGCATCAACAATTAAGGGGGGTTCTGAACATTCGATTACGTTTAAAACAATAAGCTTTCAATATTCACGGATTGTGATTTTTGTACCAAATTTCATTCGATTCGCTCCATTCGTTCGTGAGATATCGTCTCCACAGGTTCACTGACACACACACGCACACACACACCCACAGACGTCACCTCAAAAATGTTTGATTCGTGATCAGGGATGCTTGAAACGTGCTCTCCCGTCGAAAACTCGAATTCGAATTTTCGACCCCGTCACAATACTTTCCTTATACATTATGTATATAAGGAAAGTAAAAACACCGACAGCAAATAAGCATTTGTAAGTTAATAAAAAAAACAGTAAAACACAAAATAATTACAATAAATGATCTTTAAAACTTGTTAATGAAGGAAGAAATATCGAAATCATCAGGCAGGCTATTGTATAATTTACAGAAATTAATGAAAAAACTTCTAAATTCATTGTAAAAATGAATTCCGATTTTTGTCTTCATTTATAAATTTTTCGACACATTACAATAGGTAGGATAAAGAAACTAATGGAGCCAATTGCTTTAAACAAAAATATTCCACCCAAATTCTTTAGAAATCCATTCCTGCACCGAAAAGCCTGCAACGTCCATTGCACAACATCTAGATTGGTCTCCCATCCGACTGGACTCTGACCAAGTGAATCCAGTGTTCTTTGAACTCCAACATCAGCTAGGTTGGTCTCCAGCCGAACAGGACGCTCGACTCTAGTGAATATGTAATGCAGTTGCATAACTTCAATATCATCATCTAGAACGGTCTCCAACCGAAGAGGACGCTCGACTCTAGGGGGATGGAAGCTAACTTAGAGCGGCTACCCCCTAGATTGGCTCCACCTCCGATTGGACGCATCCTAGTGGATCAGAAATTGTAACTTCACGGTGAAGGATCAGATATGTTCTACTAATTTGTGTATATATATATATATATATATATATACACAATATATGTATATATATGTATATATATGTATACATGTCTTATATATATGATATTTTTGTAATTATTTTTAAAAATTGGTAGATTAAACTGGTAGTAAGTTTAAATCCAGAAATTTTATTTGTTACATTTGAAAAATCTGATGTGCACATGACTTTCCCTGAAGACTCATATTCAAGCTCTCTTTACTGTTCAAAAATTTAACACCTCAAAATAACATGCGTAATTATTTAAAATTAAACTGAATTTGTACAGTTTTAATTCAATTATCGTTATATTGGCAACAGATTATTTTCAAAAATGTTTTTGCGAAAATGCGGAAGGAATAAAATATCTCAAGAACGGTTATTCTTAGAGTAATGGGGTTGGTCTTGTGCTTCTCACCTCCAAAAAATACGTATAAAACAGGCATTTAATTGATATATTTGAGCATACGTAGTTTATTATTTTAGGTTGACATTTTTTGCTGGCCATTTCGCAAGAAAGGCAGGTTCTTTTTTTGGCGAATCGCACCGAAATCTAATCAACACCAGGGTAACTCACAAGTGCCTTATCTACCAAATTTTGTGAAATTTGGTCTATTAGTTTTGCAGTTAAAGTGGATATATACATTGCACAGACAGACACACACGCACCTAGACTTCAATCTAAAAACTATTTTTTCGTGTTCTAGAGGTCCGAAAACGTGCAGATCTGTCCAAAACTCGAGTTGTAATCTCGAGAACGGCTTGGTCTAGTGTAATGGGGTTGGTCTTATTCTTTTTTTCGCTAAAAATTAAGTATGAAACAAGCATTTAATAGTTGAGCATACGCAGTTTTTAATTTTAGATTTTTGCGATTTTTGAGGGCCATTTTGCTAAAAAAGGCAGATTATTTTTTTTCGAATCCTACCAAAATCTAATCAGCACCAGGGTGACTCACAACTGACTTATCTTCCGAATTTTGTGAAATTCGGTCCATTAGTTTTTTAGCTAGAGTGGATAAGCTTTTAAGGGCCATTTCGCTAAAAAAGGCTGGTTATTTTATTCCGAATCGTACCCAAAACTAATCGCCCACAAGTGACTTACCTACCAAATTTTGTGAAATTCGGTCCATTGGTTTTAGAGTGGATACAAAATCTGCACAGACAGACAGACACACACATAGACTTAACGCTAAAAATAGTTCTTCCGCATTCTAGACGTCTCGAAACGTTTAGATCCGTCGAAAACTCGAGTTGCGAATTTCAGCATGATTCCAATACTTTCTCTATACATTACTAAGTATTGCTGGGAAAGTAATATGCTGAAATAGATCATTGACTCAATTTAGATGGATATTAATTTAATAATAATAAAATCATATATAAAATGAAAATAATAATAAAATTCGAAAATGTATCCTGTATTGCCCGAGATTTAAAGCAGGGATTAATTGATTTCATTTATCTAACATTTTAAAAGATGTAGTCATATTATTAGCCCCTGACATATTTTATTTATTTATTCATTTTTGTCAATGATACGCAACTGAATATGCCCAATTACAAAAATCTGATGTGGGTAGCACATGACTTTCCCTGCAGACTGAAATTAATATTTTCTTTATTTCTTTAATAATTTTCATTAGATTGAGTTTAATTGAACCAAATAACACTAAATTTGCATTTTTAATTCAATTTTTGTTTTTATTTGGTAATTGGACATTTTTCCGAAATCGGCGTAACAAAAATGCAAAAAATCTCAAATATCTTGAGAACGGTTAGTCATAAAGTACCGGGTGGTCAGAATTAAAACACCCCTACTCTGAGCTCTCTATACATCGAACTACTCAGTGTAAAGGCTCCAAAATTGTTGAACCTACTATTCAAGACATGGGGAAAGGGATAACGCGAAAAAAAATTAGTTCCAGAAACACCGATAGGTGGCGCTGTACAACAGAAAATATGCTGAAAAGACACAAAATAATCACAAAAAAAAACATGCGATATGGAATTTTTC
Source organism: Amaurobius ferox (assembly GCA_951213105.1). Classification (NCBI taxonomy): domain Eukaryota; kingdom Metazoa; phylum Arthropoda; class Arachnida; order Araneae; family Amaurobiidae; genus Amaurobius; species Amaurobius ferox. The sequence continues at coordinate 111,693,203 of OX578137.1, read as the reverse complement.
CTTTTTAATTTCTTTTGCTGATATGAAAAAAAAAGAAGATAAAAAAGTGGAGAAACTTAAACTGTCATTGTAACTGCAATTTCGCACTGTAAGCACAAAAATTTGCATAAACTCTTGGTTTGCAGCTACTATGTTCTGGGAACGCTTTTTGCTTGTGAAGCTGTTTTATGAAAACAAAGGACATGCTGCAGCTGCACTTCGAAAGTTTCGTCGACTTAAGAATCGTCGACAAAGGACCATTACTTCCACAAGCTCTCAGGAGAATGATCGCTCGATTCGAGAAAACTGGACATCTTGGAGTTCAGCCGGGTCGAGGACGCAAATCGACTCGTTCAGATGTCGTTGATGATGTTGCCACCGCTATTGTTGAACAATCAATGGATAATGTTATAGGCTGTAGTAGAGCACGTGGAGTGTCACGACAGTTGGGTGTTCCCTACAGCACAGTACGGAACGTACTGAGAAACATAGTGCATTTTTTCCCGTACAAAATTAGTCACAATCACCACTTGCTGACCATCGACAGGGAGAAGCGACTGACCTTTGTATTGACATTTCTGTCTAGAGTTGAAGTGGATGCATCGTGGCCATGGCAGATTTTATGGAGCGATGAAGCGCATTTCCATCTAAGTGGAACAGTTAACACCCATAACTGTCGCATTTGGGACACGGGAAACCCTCGTACCTATCAAGAGATTCCACTTCACTCACCGAAAGTTACAGTCTGGTGTGGATTCACAGCCACATTCATTATTGGACCTTTCTTTTTCGAAGAGGCTACTCCCAATGGCCCTGTGACATGCACCGTGACGGCCAGGAGGTACAAAAACATGCTCGAAAATTTTGTTGTACCCCAACTGCAACAGCACCAATATCTTGATTCAATTAATTTTATGCAAGATGGAGCGCCTCCACACATTGGACTTTGTGTACAGCAGTTTCTTCGGCAACATTTTACTAATGGTAGAGTAATTAGTCGGGCGTTTCCGACAACCTGGCCGTCTCGTTCTCCAGATCTTAATCCCTGTGATTTTTGGCTGTGGGGATACTTAAAAAGTCTTGCTTATCGAGGACGTCTGATAACCTTGGCAGATTTGAAAGACAGTATCACTCCGCATGTGAGAAGCATCTCAATCGACCAATTACGATCCGCAGTTGAACAAGCTGTCCAGAGACTGCAGATTTTACATCTTGAAGAAGGGAATCATATTGAGCAGCCTACCCTGCATCGATAAAGTCCTTGTGAAATGAATGTTTGGTACGTTCGAATAAAATGTGTTACAAATGTGTATTTTGTGCCTTTTCAGCATATTTTCTGTTGTACAGCGCCACCTATCGGTGTTTCTGGAACTAATTTTATTTCACGTAATCCCTTTCCCCATGTCTGGAATAGTAGGTTCAACAATTTTGGAGCCTTTACACTGAGTAGTTCGATGTATAGAGAGCTCAGAGTAGAGGGTGTTTTAATTCTGACCACCGGGTATAATGGAGTGTGTTATATTATTTTTCTCTTCAAAAATTGCGTATAAAACAAGAATTTAATTGATACATTTGAGCATACGCTACTTAGTCTTTTTAGATTTTGGCGATTTTGGAGGGGCATTTCATACAAAAGGCAGGTTGTTCTTTTCCGAATCGTACCAAAATCGAATCAGCACCAGAGTATCCCACAAGTAACTTACCTATCAAATTTTTTGAAATTTGGTCAATTAGTATTTTAGCTAGAGTGGATACATGAAATTTTTGAGGGCCATTTCGGAAAAAAGCGCAGGCTCTTCTTTTCTGAAGCGTACCAAATTCTAATCAGCACCAGAGTATCTAGCAAGTAACTTATCTACCAAATTTTGTGAAATTTGGTCAATTAGTATTTTATCTAGAGCGGGTAAATGAAATTTTTAAGGGCCACTTCACAAAAAAAGGCGGGTTCTGTTTTTACGAATTTACGAATCGTACCAAAAACTAATCAGAACCAGGGTCACATCCAAGTGACTTACCTACCAAATTTTATGAAATTCGGTTCATTAGTTTTTGAGTTAGAGTGGATACATACATTGCACAGACAGATAGACAGACACACAGATACACACACAGACGTCACACTAAAAATATTTTTTTTCGTATTCTAGAGGTCTCGAAACGTGTAGATCCGTCGAAAACTCGAGTTGCGATTTTCGGCATGATTCCAATACTTTCCCTACACATTGTCATGTATTGCAGGGAAAGTAAAAATCACACTACAGGAAATCAAAGAAAAATCTTCAAACATATATTTAACAAAAAAATTCAGGCAGAGCAAACAAATCATTACTATTACAGCATAAATTAAATAATGTATAAAATTTAAAAACAGAAAAGTTTTTCAAAAAATTGCGATTAACCTTAGCTGGAATATGAAATAACATATGGCACCTTCAGCTAGGCTTGCTAGCATGGATATGGATGACATTTAAAAGTGCACCACAATCAATTTAATTGGTGAGTAATTTCTTAATAAACAAGAAAGATCAAGCATGCAGAAGCACTGATTATGGAAACATTTCCAACTGAAATGCAATTTTATTATAAACATCTCTAAACTGTGATGCATTCAGGCTTGATATATTACTTTCCCTGCAATATATGATAATATATAGGGAAAGTATTGGAATCACACGGGATCATACGGATCATACGGATCTACACGTTTCGAGACCTCTGGAATACGAAAAAACTATTTTTAGTGTGACGGCTGTGTGTGTGTCTGTCTGTCTGTGCAGATTTTGTATCCACTCTAACTAAAAAACTACTGGACCTAATTTCATAAAATTTGGTAGGTAAGTCACTTGTGGGCGAATCTGGTGCTGATTAGTTTTGGGTACGATTCGGGATAGAAGAACCCGCCTTTTTTTGCGAAATAGCCCGCAAAAGCTTCTATCCACTCTAGCTGCAAAACTAAAAGACCGAATTTTACAAAATTCGGTAGATAAGTCACTCGTGGAACACCCTGGTGCTGATTAGATTTTGGTACGAAAAAAAAATAACCTGCCTTTTTATGCAAAATGGCCAGCAAAAATCGTCAAAATCTAAAATTAAAAACTACGTATACTCAAATATATACATTAAATGCTTATTTTATACGTAATTTTTAACGAAGAAAATAATAAGACCAACCCCCATTACACTAGGACTAGCCGTTCTCGAGATATCTAAGTTTTTCATATTTTCTCTACGCCACCTTTGAAAATAACCCCAGTTACCAAATGAGAATGAAAATTGAATTAAAATTGAATTAAATTTAATTAAAATAAAGAGAACGTGGATATATATATAAATCTGCAGGGAAAGTCATGTGCTGTCCACATCAGATTTTTTTAAATTATCATAATTTATACATTTTTTAAAATTGTCTACTGTAATTTATTATATTTGAAAGTTTAAAACTTAAAATCGAATTATAAATCGTCTGCTTCCGTCTGTAAAATCAATGAATGAACATTTATTTCATTATTTCATTCATATCACTTATATTCCGGACTCCAGAGATAAATACTTTTATTTGAAAATTTTTCAGCAATTCTTATACAACTGACTTTACAATAGCTTGATTTGTTTACATTCTGCATAATTAAAAATTAGGCTTCGTTGTAGAAATAATCAAAGTTTAATGATCACTAAAAATAAAAAGTATTGTAATTGCGCAGGTACGGAGTTTAGATGCACAGATAATACGCAAAAATAAAGCGGTTTTATGACGGATGCAACAATAAATATAATTTTAAAAGAACTTTAAAAATCACGATTTTTACACTGGGAAATAAAGATGGATGCCATATTCTATTTTGAAGTGGGTGACGTGGTCACTTCATATTATATGGGTGTAATTAATATTTTAATTTTTAATTAAAAAACTACAAAACATATTTTGCTGCAATTTCTTTTATATATTTTATGCAATAATTTGATTATTTCTTAAAATTTTTGAAGCAATCTGTGAATTTTAACTTCACTTAGAACATGTTTAAAAAATTACGTCCCGTAGGGTTCAATGAATTTCATTTCTTCAACCCTGGATCAATCCAAAATTAATTGGGTGATATTATTCATTTACTTAAATATCACGATTTTTACACACGGAAAAGAAAATGGATGCAATATTACTTTCCTTATATACATAATGTATAAGGAAAGTATTGTGACGGGGTTGAAAATTCGAATTCGAGTTTTCGACGGGAGAGCACGTTTCAAGCATCCCTGATCAGGAATCAAACAGTTTTGAAGTGATGTTTGTGTGTGTGTGTGTGTGTGTGTGCGTGTGTGTGAAAGTATGTGTGTGTGTGAAAGTATGTGTGTGTGTGTGTGTGTCAGTGAGTCTGTGGAGACGATAACTGACGAACGAACGGACCGATTTGAACCAAATTTGGAACAAAAATCACAATCCATAAACACTGGAAGCCTATTGTTTTTATACGCATTCGAATGTTCAACACCCCCCTAAATTTTCGATTGAAATTTTGAAAAAATCGTCAAAAAATCAAAACCACTAATAAAGTTACGCAAATAGACATTTCTTATGTAATTTTTCATTAGAAAACGATTGACATAAATGTTAGAACGCTAACATTAACCGTTCTTGAGATATTGCACATTTTCCAAAAAAATTATCAAAAAGTCATATAAAATAAAAAAGAAAAATATTTCCTCTTGAGAAACATGTTCACTTCTCATATGTAATACCATGCGATAAATTGGATGACATAATTCTCGTGAATCTAGCTCGTTCCATTCAAGAAAAAAGATACTTTGAGTAATACTTTTGTATTTGAACGCTAATAGTCATTTATCTGCTGTAAGAATAACTTATTTCTTCGTTCATAACGCTTAGAGAGATTTTGGCGACGAATTTGGCGGAATGTCGCCAACTTGGCGACTTTTTGAAATGTTGGCAAATTAACTAAAATCTCGCCAAATGGACAAAAATGACGCTAAATCAATGAAAATGACGACTAATTATTGAAAATTCAATATCTTGGAAAGAATATTAGTATCTACTATAAGAAAAACCTATTTATTTTACTGTAAAAGTTGTAAATTCATTACATTATATAAGGAAAGTCATGTGTTGCCCACATCAGATTTTTTTATTTCGCAATGAGTCACGTTATCTCTTCTTATATCATGAGTGCAATTATTATTTTAATTTTTATTTAAAAAATCTGATGTGGGCATTTTAATCCATTTGGCGAGATTTTCGTTAATTTGACAACATTTCAAAAAGTCGCCAAGTTGGCGACATTCCGCCAAATTCGTCGCCAAAATCTCGCCAAGCTTTACTGACGGAGAAATAAGTTATTCTTATTACAGATAAATGACTATTGGCGTTCAAATACAAAAGTATTACTCGAAGTATCTTTTTCCATGAATGGAACGAGCTAGATCCACGAAAATGATGTCACCTAATTTATCGCATGGTATTACATATGGAAAAAGAACATGTTTCTCAATAGGAAATATATATTTTTTATTTTATATAACTTTTCGATAATTTTTTTGAAAAATGTGAAATATCTCGAGAACGGTTCATGCTAGCGTTCTAAAATTTATGCCAATCGTTTTCTAATGAAAAATTGCATAAGAAATGTCTATTTGCGTAACTTTATTAACAGTTTTGATTTTTTGACGATTTTTTCAAAATTTCAATCGAAAATTTAGGGGGGTTCTGAGCATTCGATTGCATATAAAAACGATAGGCTTCCAGTGTTTACATATTGTGATTTTTGTACCAAATTTCGTTCGAATAAGTCCATTCGTTCGTCAGTTATTTTCTCCACAGGCCCACTGACACACACTCACACACACACACACACACACTCACACACACACACACACACACACACACACACACACACGCACACATACTTTCACACACACACACACACACACATACACACACACACACACATACATCACTTCAAAAATGTTTGATTCGTGATCAGGGATGCTTGAAACGTGCTCTCCCGTCGAAAACTCGAATTCGAATTTTCGACCCCGTCGTTTCGACTTTCCTTATACATTATGTATAGAAGGAAAGTAAAAAGTGTTTGATAATTTTCTTGCGAATTCTTAGCATATTGTAATTATAAAATATTTTTAAGTTCTCATAGTACAGTATTTATAAATAATTAATATGCAACATTGTTGACTACATTGATTTTTTACTAAGCTTATGTATGAGATTTCTGATCAATTTTCAGTGCACTCTTCCTTACATGGGCATCTGAAGAACGTTTTCCGAGGAGGGAGCGACTATATTTATTAAAATGGTTGCAAAATTTCAACTAATTTAGAAATAAGGAAACATTTAAAATGTTATATTTTGTACGTATTTACCTAACATAGGTAGCTTATTTTAAAATATAGTGCATTTCAGTCACTCTTAGCATTTTTATGTTAAATTATTTTATTTTACTCACCAAGGAAATAAAGTGCATTCAAAGTGCGAATTCCAATATAAATTTCACTTATAATACAAAAATCTTTTCCAAGTTTAAACACACAAATCGCTCCAATCAAAAATACCACGCTGCGTAACTTTTCTTAACTTTCTAGATAATATGTCAATATGTTTAGGTATTATTAATATTCTTTAAAGAAATAATCTAATATTGAAAGACAGTCATATATCTCATGTTAGTAAAATAAATATTTTGCCAGTATTAAATGTGAGTGAAGCTATAGACTCGAAAGCGATTCAACTGCCTTTTCCTATAAGTGTGGTAAAGGCACAATATATCTATTAACCTTTTATAAAAATCTGACCTGTTGAATATGATTTTTTCTATATTAACAAACAGAGTTATATAACATTAGAGTGGAAAATTCAGTGCATCTTTATAACTCTATACGTTATAAATTTTTAGACCTTTTGTTGAAAGTGTTGTATCCTTCCCCTCTCCTTATTCTTCAGCATTATTTCATATTCTAACTAACTTTCTAAAACACAGAACTTTAAAATCCCATTTGATCATCTATATCGAAAAAAATGGTAAATTTCAATTTTATATCAAAATTCAAATATTAAATTATAATTATAAATTGACAAATCGATAGAAAATATAACCCTTTCTTAAGACGCCATGCATGTAGCGAGACTGCATTGTATTAGAAACGCTGGCTCGGCAATACTAAGAAAATAAGTTAGTTGTTTTTTGCTTAGTTTTCACATTACGCCATTATTAGAGGTCAGGATTGGAGCATATTTTTAGAAGCATTTAAAACTAGAAACTTTTGAACATAACGACAACTCCTATAAAACCGGCCACACATAACACACCTAACTCCTATAAGCCGGCCACACATTTAGTTGCTGTAAGCCTCTGGGCCAGTCGTGTGGTCTGGATCTTCAACTCCTATAAAACCAGTGCTGAAACAGTCCATTACATCATTGCTAAAATTTTAAGCCAGAAACCACCCTAATCCAATTTGCAAATTTTTTAACAGAAATAATTTTTTATCACCCTATTTTGTTACTCAAAATAGCTACCTTCTACTGAGAGATGACATATATTCGTCGTTAACAATGTCGAAATAATTACTACAAAAATTCTTTCTTGAAAAATGGATTGATAAAAATTATATTTTGAAACTAAAATAATGAAATTATTTACTCCCAAAATATTTTTGAACGCTTCAACTCTGGTGCATATTTCGACAACAATCATCTCATATTTGAGTCTGAAATTTGATTACAAGAATCGACTGGCATCTGCATGATAGGCCCCCGCCCTAGTTCATTTGGTTGGTAGTGCCGACGCCGACAATATTCCAGGGTAATTAGTGGTAGAGATCCCTTCAATTATTCCCTGTAATGGGAATTATTATCAGTGTTATAACTGATGAAGGTTCAAATAAGATTGAAATGGAAATGATAACGCATAGACAGATATGCAATGGGAGAATGCCATTTCAGACCTTTTCCGAGTATTAGAGGGCTTACTGGGAAGAGCTACGGGTTATACGTGTATAATCCATTTGTGGCATATGTACCAGGTTGAGTCTAGGGATGACAAACTGAACGGGAAGGAACATGCAGTTTATTAATTCTTGTAGATGAAAGTGGAAAGACTATAGTACTTGAGTATTTAAGTCCGCAGTACATAGATATTGTCTATGCATTGTTACAATTTTGCATTTCATAATTGATCGTTGGGATGCACTAAGATGCAAATCCAGGCTTAATGCAAACCCTTTTATAACGCGCAATATAAATTATCTAAATTTATCTATTTATCAACAATCTCTGCTCAACAGAAGCCCAAAAATAAATATAAATGCTTAATTTTTTTGTTACACGCTGTAAATAAATGTTTATCAGTGGGTACTGTTGTTGACTTCGCACTTGTTTGTTACTTTCCCTGCAATACATGGTAATGTATAGGGGGAGTATTGGAATCATACCAAAAATCACAACTCGAGTTTTCGACGGATCTACACGTTTTGGGACCTTTAGAATACAAAGAAATTATTTTTAGCCTGACGTCTGTGTGTGTGTCTGTCTGTCTGTCTGCCTGTGCAGTGTATGTATCCACTTTAACTCAAGAACTAATGGCCCAAATTTCATAAAATTTGATTGGTAAGTCACTTGTAGGTGACCCTGGTGCTGATTAGTTTTTGGTTCGATTTGGGATAACAGAACCTGCCTTTTTTGCGAAATGGCCCTCAAAAATTTCCTGTATTCACTCTAGCTACAAAACTAATAGATCAAATTTTACAAAACTTGGTAGATAAGTCACTGATGGGTTACCCTGGTGCTGATTAGATTTTGGTACGATTCGGTGAAAAATAACCTGCCTTCCTTTGCGAAATGGCCCACAAAATTCAACAAAATCTGAAATAAAAACTACGTAGTCTCAAATATATCCATTAAATGCTTGTTTTATACGTAATTTTTAACAATAAAAAGAATGAGAACAACCCCATTACACTAGAACTAGCCGTTTTTGAGATACTCCAGTTTTCTCGTATTTTCGCTACGCAACCTTTGAAAATACGTCCATTGCCAAATGAGAACGGAAATTGAATTAAAAATGAATTAAATTGAATTAAAATAAAGATAACGTGAATATAAGTCTTCAGGGAAAGTCGTGTGTTGCCCACATGAGATATTTGACTTATGTAACCAGTTTTGTAATCAAGTTCAGTATACGGGTTTTAAGAATTTGAGTTTCTATGAAACTAAAATATTATATCTTCTAAAATATTATATCTATCTAAAATATTATATCTATGAAACTAAAATATGATATTTTTATCAATTTGGCGATATTTTTGTCAATCTGGCAATATTTAAAAAACTCGTCAAGTTAGCGATATTTCGCCGCAAAAATTTCGCCAAGCATTGTGGATGGAGAAATAAGTTATTTCGACTACTGGCGTCAAATTACAAAGCTATTACCTAAGTATATTTTCTCGTGAATGGGACGAGCTAGATCTACGAGAATGATGATCATAAATTTATCGCATAATATTACATATGAAAAGTGAACAGATTTCACAATAGTTAATACTTTTTTTTTAATTTTATGTGGTTTTTTGATAAATTTATTTGAAAAATGCGCAATATCTCAAGAACGGTTTGTGCTAGCGTTCTAAAATTTATTTCAATAGTTTTCTAAGGAAAAATTACATAAGAAGTGATTATCTGCGTAAATTTATTAAAGGTTCTGATTTTTGGATGATTTTTTCAAAATTTTATATCAAAATTTATGAAAGTTCTGATCATTCGATTGCTTGTAAAAACAATAAGTTTCCAGTATTCACGGATTGTGATATCAAATTTTTTTCGAATCGCTTCATTCATTTGTGAGATATAGTATCCACAAACTCACTAACACACACACATATACACACACACAGACATCCTCTCAGAAACGTCTGATTCGTGTTCAGGGATGCTTGAAACGTGATCTCTCGTCGAAAACTCGAATTAGGATCTTCGACCCCGTCACAATATTTTCCTTATACATTATACTATATATAAGGAAATTAAGACTTTTCCTTTTAATGGAAATTTTGGTGTTAAATATTCCATTTTCATTGGAAAATATATATAAATTATTACATTGCAATTCAATTAATATATTTGTCGTATGTCAAAAAGTTAAGTAACAAAGAAAATTCATTTATTCGAATTTATCGAAAAGTTCACAGATCATGGAGTATAACAAATGGCACTAGAGTGAAGAAATTCAGAGAAAATAATAAGTAAATAATTAAATAATGGAGATAAAAAACAACATAAGATATTGGGTTGCTAAAACGGTTCATTTGTGAAGGTCTGTTAGTACGGAATGTGATGAGCTCTGCTGGAAACGCATATACGATAACGTCGATTCATGCAAAGAATAAGATCATCTATGATGGTTTGGAGTATCTTTGCCCATCCACGGATCACATATGTTTTTAGCTGGTAAAGGTTCTGAGGGAATTTAAACATCTCCCAAGTATGTCCCATACATGCTTGATGGGATTCCAGTCTGGTGATTTCGATGGCTATTCCATACGAAGCAGTGTTTCCAATTTTAAGTACTGGCCGACAATGCAGAAAACTGTCATCTCCATCAACGGTTGTGACCCTTGGACTTCCACGCACTGGTCTTCGCGACACTGCTACCGGTTTCACAGGCGGCAAATGATGGAACGATCAACATTTAGGGTTCGGGCTACCTCCGACTGGCCGCCTTCGAGACGCCCAATTACCGCCCATAGTATGGCCTACTTAGATGATGTCGTCTACTCATTTTTTAAAATTTGGCTATTTCGATTCTCCTTCTGGAATCCGTAACACGGAGTTACAGGTTCTGCACGAAACCGGCCGATTTTATACCCAATACGTTTCCTTGATAAAAAAAAGTTGGTATGCAAAATGTTTTCTGCGGGATAGTTTTCACGTGCATGCGTCTGTCATGCACGCAAATATTGTGGCGACAATTTTGTGGTTTCTGTGAGACCAGAAATAGATCTCAGACGTGTTTTAGTGAGGCAGTTTTATGCCAATTATTTATTGATCCGGACAATACCTCCAGTCTGAAGGACGCCAAGGTTTACGACACGTGAACCCAGAGGTCAGAAAACCACAAATTTAGGGGCATCAAGACAGAGGGGGCCGAGCGAACGCTTACGAAAGTGTATAGTAACGACATTGGATGGAAAGGCAAGCCAATGGAGAAGGTCTTGTTGCGTCACCCTGAATGCTGCAAATCAGAAAAAAGGGGGAGTGACAGTCGCGAGGCAAAAGAGCCACAACCGCGGACTTCAGAACGACACTAAAAAATGACAGTTCGACATTACAAATAGAAATACGATGACTTAAGAACGACCCTATGACATAACGATGATAATACTCAGTGAAAGATATATACGTATGACTTGGCGAATACAGATATGACTACGAGAATGACATAAGTGCGAGTGTTTGAGTCAGCAGTACAATATGATCGACAAATTTAAGTGTCGATGCATTACACCGCGAGTTAATGCTGGTAATAAGGACGACATCAAGTACGTGCTGCTAACAAAGTTCAAGACAGACTTGAAGGTATGCGTTCCTCAAATATGACATCTGGTCCTAACCACATTTTAGACATTTTCATACTGGTCTCACATGGTCCCTCCGCCGAAATAATTAATAAGAAGAATAATTGCTGTAATTAAATACTTTATGTTGTTAATAAATGTTTTATTGTTAAAGTTAAAATGATCCATTTAGTATTATATTAATTAATATTTCTTTATAGAACTCACGCAAAAGGTGAAACAATTGGAGGGTTAATAGCGACACATAATGCAATGTACTACAATAATAATGAGTACGATTTTACGGCCATGTTAAGATATATACAGATATTATGTTGATGATAATTAAGCTAAAAGTTTAACTTTAAGTTCACTTTTTCTAATTAGTTACCACAGTTTCTTTAGTCAAATTTGCTAATTTTTTTTTGTTGCTTAACTTTTGGGCATGAGTATATCTAACATATTCTAACATTAATACAAGAGTTTGGAATGTTGAAAATTTCTTTTCATCACATGACCGTGAGTCGGAGGTAATGTTTTAATAAAACATTTCTCATGCGTCTTTTATATAATTTCTGTAAAATACAATTATGCAGATTTTAAAAAAAGTCCTTGAGGACCAAATTTGGTTTTTGAATTAGTTGTTGAGAAATACTGGTGTGAAGTTACTGGATACAATCAGCTTGCTAATAATCGTATTTCATTTCAAGCAGACGAATTAATGAATAAAGATTAAATGGGTCCTTTTTCATCAGATTATTTTAAAATACTTGATTAATAATAAATATTTTCGTTCATTCGTAGGCCTCAAAGAAGAGCTCATTGATGGACATTCAATCAGTGAGTCCTTGTTTGGGGCCGGATGATAAAAATGCAGCTAAAAGAAACTGATGTAGTGAACTAACTTTAGCATGTACATCATTTTCTGTATTGGAAACACTATTTAAGGAAATAAATTTATACATTTGATTAATTTTAAATGTGTAGTTTAATCCGTAAAATTTTATGATGTAAGTCAAATTATACATTCGGAATATTATAACAAGAAAGATCAATCATGCATAAAGCATTGATTATGAAACACTTTCCAACTGCAATGCAATTTCATTTAAACATCTCTAAAATGCGATACATTCAGCGGTAATATTTTTAAAATTATTAAAATATTACATTAATTTATTATGTTTGGAAACTTAAAACTTCATCGAAAAAAATGAACTTTATTCAAATGACGTCATTGAAATATAAATCGCCTGGCTCTCTATGTAAAGCCTGTAAATATTTCATTCATACACTTTTATTCCATTCCTTTCATTCATCACAATGCTTTAATAATATATTTTATTTAAAAACTTAAAATCATGGAGGTAAAAGTAATTTAACTCCATGCTTAAAACTTCATCGAAAAAGTCTGCTATGAAATTGTCTGCTTTTCTATGTAAAATCAATGAATGTTTCATTCCTATCAGCTATATTGCAGACTCCAGAGCTAAATAATTTTGCGTTAAAGAAATTCAGCAATTCTTATACAACTTATCCAACATCTTTATGTGTTTACATTCTCCATAAGAGAAAATTAGGCTTCGTTGTGAAAGTAATCAAAGTTGGATGATCATTTGAATTCAAATATATTGTAATTGCGTTGTTTCAGAATGCAGATGCACAGAAATTAAGCAAAAATGAAGTGGTTTTAAAACGCATTCAACACTAAATACAAATTAAAGAGAACATTAAAAATCATGATTTTTACACGAACTACCATCCTTTGCAACGGATCATCCTGGATGTGCAGTACGATCGGTTGTATTCAGCCAGACCCTCCTGTATTCCTTCTTTTGGCATGCGAATGCGCAATAGTGTATCATCAACTCCACTAGAAAATCTCAATGTTAGAAAGAGAAAGGCTTGTTGTTGTTGTTGAAACCCAGACCGTCCGACCTACCAGAAAGGTGTAAGGTAACTGTTTTCTTTTTTCTCAATCCTTTTGATAGTTTTTTAAAGAGTAGTACACCTGATTCCATTTATGTTCAACTTTTTGCAGAACATAGATATTTATTTAAGGAGTTCACTCCCATTTTTACAGATGGCTCCAAAACAGCAGCTCATGTCGGATTTGCTTATGTATGTAATGATATATTGAAGTCTTTTAAGCTTCATACCTCATGTTCCATTTTTATTGCTGAAATCACAGCAATTCACCAATCATTAATTTTCATCTCTCATCAAAGGGTAAAAAAATACATCATATATACAGATTCGTTAAGTTCTTTGCAATTACTTTCATCCAAAATGGCCATGCGTCATCCCATTGACTCAGATATCCTCCAACTTGTGCATCGTCTGAAGGCACGAGGACACCATATTAAATTTTGTTGGGTTCCGGGTCATGTTGGTATACAGGGAAACGAATTGGCTGATACCGCTGCAAAAACAGCTGATCATATTCTGAATCATCCCATTCCCTTGACAGATATAAAAAAAACTATTAGTAAAATATTGTATGATAAATGGAAACATTCATGGAATCAGCAAACTCAAAATAAATTGTATGAGATAAAGCCTTTAATACAAAAGTGGACTAGTTTTCAGTGTAGGAAACTTGAGGTACTTTTAACTCGTTTGCGCATTTGTCATACTCGTTTTACCCATAGACACTTACTTTTAGGAGAAATTGAACCCTTTTGTAATAGTTGTCAGACCTCAGCAAGTATCAAACATATTTTAATTGAGTGTTCGAAATATAAACAGTTTCGTTTTAAGCATTTTAAGACTTATACTATACATTTGTCAGAACTGAATGGAGAAAATCCTCATTTGGAGCTTTTCCCATTCCTATTGGACATTGGTTTTTCCCATCATTTTTAACTTCACCTTTTATAACCTTTTAGCAATTTTTCATCTCGTTTGCATTGTTGTACATGTTCCATAGTCATGGGTTTTTTTACACATTATCACTCTTTTAAATTATACATGTGTTTTAATCCATACTAATTTATGTAACTTGGTACCATATGTCTGGCGCAGCATATCCTCTTTGGATCTTGTGCCATAAAACCTTAATCAACCAACCAACCAACCATGATTTTGACACACGATGGTTGCCATATTTTATTTTGAAGTGGGTCACATGATCTCTTCATATAATATGGGTGCAATTATTATTTAAATTTTTATTTAAAAAACTACCGAATATATTTAGCTGATACTTTTTCATATTTTTTATGGGATAATTTGAATATTTCCTAGAACTTTCGAAGCAATTTGTGACTTTTATATTCGTTTAAAAAATGTTTGAAAAATTAGGTCCCATAGGGTTCAATGCATTTCGTTTTTTCAACTCGGGTTCAGTCCAAAACTAATTGGGTGATATTATTCATTTATATTACCATAGGTCCCACAGACCATCCAAACAGCATACTTAAATTTCATTTTGATAAATTCATTTTTACAGCAGTTATCGTGCGAACGGACAGACAGACAGAATGAACAAAGTTCTAAATAGTTTTCAACTATGTTGTAAAGTGTTAAAAATAGAAAGATTTTCATTAGTTCTCTGGCCCCAAAGAAGTGCTTACTGATGGGACGTGGTCCACCAGGGAGCTCCTCTTTGGGGCCGGCTACTGAAAATGCTGATAAAAGAACTGATGTAGTGTACTAACCAAAATACGTACATCATTTTTCTGTATTGAAAACAGGATTTAAGCAAATAAGTTTCAAAATGTATTCACTTAATTGCTTTTAAATGTAGTTCAATCTATAATATTTTAAGATACAACTCAACAAAGTATCTTTTGTTGTCAGACATTATGAACATTATGACAATCAAAGGAATTTGATTCGTTCGCCGGCCCCAAAGAAAAGCTCATCGAAGGGACATGTTCCACCAGTGAGCTCTTTTCTGGGGATGATGGTTGATAAAAATACCGGTAAAAACTGCTATGTAGTGTACTAAAGTATGCACATAATTTTGCTGTATTGAAAACACTATTTATTGAAATAAGCTGTAAAATGTATCCACTTGATTATTTTTAAATGTATAGTCCGGTCCATAAATCTAGTTTAGTCAAAATATCTTTTGAAGTCAGGCATTATGAATGTCAAAAAGTTAGAGATATCTTGATTCGTTTGACGGCTTCTTATGGGCCGCGTTCTATACTTGATAAAACTCCTTTCATACTGATAAGAAATCTGTTGTAGTGTACTAGTTTAATACGTACATGATTTTGCTATACCGAAAACACGGCTTAAGCAAGGATGCAAAATTTACCCACTTGATTATTTACAGTTACTTTCTACCTATAAGATTTTAAACAGTTAAATTAGAATCTTGTCTTACGAAAATAAGAAAAATTGAAAAATCGTACTTAATTTTGCAAACATTAGAATTTTTTCTCTAAAGTATAGCTCAACTTCATTGAGTATAATTCTTGTACATATTGTTACAGACAATGGGAAGAGAAGAGACAGGAAAATTACTTTTATGGGAATTTTTTTTATTTAAAATGCTCGAAGACATTCAATTTAAAACAGTTGTATGTGAATAACTTATTTAAGGATGGTCTTAACGACGCCTGGTCCAGCCAGGATTCCAGCGCCCTTCAGACCGATGGGAGAGATAAGTCCGTTGCTCAGTCCAAGCGGTGAAGCTCCAATGAGTCCGTTGGAGATGATGCCATTGCTATAGGCAAGGGGGCTTCCGATCAGTCCAGGGGCGGCGACTACTGATCTGGTGATGGGGATGCCAGAGGTCAGGAGAGGAGAGCCCTTATAAATCCCAGTGTTCAGGAATCCTGGAGCAAGGATTCCAGAGTTAAGGAGTCCAGGAGCAACGATGCCAGAGTTAAGAAGTCCAGGAGCAACGATGCCGGTGTTAAGGAGTCCAGGTGACAGAATTCCTGTGTTAAGAAGTCCTGGAGCAACAATACCGGATCCTAGAAGTGCGGTGGCACTTGCAGCACCCACTGCAGCGCAGAGAAGTACAACCTGAAAACAATATAAATGTCGAACATTTTCATTTTTCATTCACTGGATATTTTATATCAAGTATAAAAACACAAAAAATATACTGATATCAAATAAACACAAACTAATTATATCGAATATGTAAGTTACTGTGAACGTGCATCTTTGCAGGAACTTTATGCATATCTAATTATTTTTTGAACCATACTCGTTGAAGATTGGATTTTTAAAATGATAAGACATAATTTTGAATTGAAATTCTAGAAAATGGAATTTTAAGAAGATTTGCGCTTCAATAAACAAGATCCAAATAAAATACCTAACTGTAATAAGTTTATCCTATATTGTTGTAAAAAAAATTAACCGTATAAAGTTCATCCATCATTGTTATAAATAAATAAAGAAAAAAAAAGAACATATTCTCTGTTTCTATATTTCAAATTAGTATAAACCTTTGGTGTTTTTAGGATTCAAACATTCCAATAAAATAAAAATGTTCCTTTATTTTCGTAGAATTTTTTAATTGTTTTCACTGCATATATTTATTTGTTTCTTCAAAACCTTTTTTAATTTCAGAAAACTGTATGTATCAATTTTATTGTCCATATAATTTTATTGTCCATCAATTTTATTGTTCAAGAGCATATTGTCCGTGGAATGCTCTCCAGCAAACATCATTTCAAAATATTACTCAATACCTTACATTTTGAGCATGAAACAGAAATATCTGATTATTAAGTATGATATTGTCCATAATTGCTTTTAATAAATTCAAACGTAAGCAGATTTTGAAGAAATGATGTAACATTATAACAGAATGAAAATAAAGTCCATAATGGAAGGAATAACTATTGTTTGCTCTTTATAATATATTTTGGCAATGTAAACCTACTGAAAGTTGCCATTTGCTTTACAATATGTTAAAGTTAGTTTTGCATGGATTATAAATTATTTGGATCAGAACTGTGAATTAATTTCTCTCGCAAATGCGTCCAGTGCATAATTTCTGCCAGTGTAGTGTTTAATTTGCATCAGATTGGATCAAATCATCATCTGCAATTTGCATTAAATGAAAACTACTTACATGTAATTTTCATTAATCAATAATCTAAAATGATATAAAAAATATAACGCAATTTTTTATGTTTTTTTATTAAGTTTTCAATATTTTATCTAAAGATATACTATTTTCAATATCGACACTATATGGACATATAGGAAGAGTATTTAATGTCTTATTCGTAAATCAATTATATAGTTTTTAAAAAATATAACTGTGAAAATTACAAAAAAATATATTTTTTTGCATAAGTTTCAGAAAAACATTTAAATTGAAAAATTTGAAATATTAAGTAAAATTTGCGGTTTATTTTAAGTTGGATATAAACAACAGACTATTTGTCCATGTTTTCTGAAGAACATGAATCCCTATAGAGGTTGTGAAATTTTATGGCCTATATTTTGTTAAAAATATAAATCTATACAAAAGACGATAGGTAAATAAATATTTTCAATTTTTTATATAAAATGATTGAGCAAGATGCTTAGATTTTTGTGTTTTATATAAAGCACATTTAAAAAATGTTTTAAACTGAAAACATTTGCACTATGATTTAAAATAAAATTTATCTAAAAATTTAAATAGACAAACAAGATTTCTGAGCACCAGAGAATGACATTGAATATTTTCAAAGATACATATACATTGCATGTCTTTTTTTCTGCGACAGACAATATTTTAAAGTAGCTACCTACCCATGATCTAAATAGTTGGAATATATCACAACCTATGCAAAACATGTTCGATAAGGGTTCATATTCATATATATGCAATATTCAATGATAAGAAGGTAACACTTGAGTAAAATATTATGAAACATATTGTAAAGTTTTCTTTGAGATTTATTTACTGGTAAAAAAAAAGTTAGGTAAAGTTAGATGTTTCCTTTTAAGGAACTCAAAGCTTTCCAAACCAAGAAATTCCTTCAAGAATTTTTTTAGAATTGTAGGAACAGGCTTTCTAATGGACTTTCAGAGAGTAGAAAAGTTTACCTGTGGCCGAACGTTTAATTCTATGGATTTTGCAATCATACATGTTGATAGCAGTGCAGGATTTCCTTTAAATTATAGATTCTGGTCAGAGAAATGAAATCCAGACAAATTCAAGTATTGAAAGCAGTGACTAAAAATAAATTCTTGTTAAATTATTTATTTAAAAAAAAATCGAATCAAACAGGGCAGTTCGATTCCTCATATCACTGAAAAGCAGGGCGAATATTTTTTTATATTTGATATAAGTTTTAGATAATGAGCGCGAACTGTCAATATTTTTCTTGAAATAACATATGTTACAATAATTGAAAGGTTGTTCAAACAATTAAAAAACATTTCAGTATTATCAATGAAAATAATAAATGTGAGTTTGGAATTTGTTTAGAAATATTTTTGTTCAAATAGGTAATAAATTATTTATGAAATTACATAGAAAAGTGATGGTTATATTACAATTCAAATTTTATTATTCGATTGAATCAATTATGGTCTTGAACTTAAAATTTTGGAGCACACAGCAATCTAAATTGCTAAACTATCTAAAGCAGAAATAGGAAAAAAAAAATGCATTCAAATATAGATTCCAGATTGTTTGAAAATATGAATGAAAAAATTTGAAAATATTGTTTATTTTACTATTAATTTAAAACTCCATATTCAAAAATTTAATTTTCCTACTTTTCTTATACTCGAAATGACTGTATGCTAAAATCCAACGACAAGATTGAAATAAAAGTGCGACAAATGTTATATTTATTAGTATTAAATTAAAATGCGATAATTTTTAAAAATATAAGTTTTATTGACAGACAATCCTTAAAACTTCGCAGCTAGATTTACCACTGTATGTAACCATGTATGTTTATAACATATTTCAGACTATTTAAGATTCTTCCTGGGAAGGCATTTTAGTAAGTTTCGAAATATTATATTATCAACTGACTGTATTAACATCACTGTAAATTAGTTGGCACAAGTTATTTGCAAAATTCGTTAGAACAGGTTAAAACACTTACCTTAGCGATCATGGTGGATTAGATGCTTCGCCTATGAGTTTAGGGATAATTGAGATAGTAACACAGGAGTTTATATACAATTTTGAAAATGCTTTGAAACAATGAATATCAGCGTTGGAGGAAGTACCGGTTGTATCAAAGGGCAGGCACACCGGTATGCCCCACCCTTTAGCCGCTTCGATGACATTGAGACTTCTTATGTTTAGTAAATAATGCGTAAAAACAATAGCGTAAGAGTGAGTCTCGATTGCATCAGATATCAGAATCTATATTCACGGTATAGTTTGATAGATTCGACAGAAGGTACAATTCAGGGGATTAAAATTAAAAAAATATATATCTAGACGTCCAATCTCCACTCGAATTTATTATTTATTATTATTTCATATTACTTCTCTATATGCATATAATATATAATGTATTATAAATGTATGTAATGTAATGTCGAAAATTTGAATTCGAATTTTCGACGGTATGTAATAATTGTGTAATATTTTGACGGAAGAATCTCTGAACTCGAATTGGATGTTTTTAGGGTGATGTGTGTGTGTGTGTGTGTGTGTGTGTGTGTGTGTGTTAATGTGTTTGTGTGTGTCCGTGAATCGATGGAAGTGATATTTCATGAACAAATGGAACGAAATTTTTATATGAATATTACCATCAGTAAATACTGGAACCCTATTGAGTAAAAATGTGATCGAATGTTCGGAAGACCCCCCCCCCCCCCCCCCAATTTTCGAATGAAGTTTTTTAAAAATTATTATAATAGTCAGGACTTTTAAAATTGTTCAATACATAATAATTTTACACGTAATGGATAATTCGAAAACTATTGGCAACCATATTAGAACGTCAGTATGAACTGTTCTCAAGATTTAACATGTATTGGGAAGAATATTATTGTTACATAAAAGTTACATAAAATTATACATAAAAGTTACATAAAATTATACATAAAAGTTACATAAAGTTATACATAAAAGTTACATAATATTATTATTACACATATAAGTAATATACAATTTAAAATGTTATAAGTATTTTTAAATAGGTTGATCTTGGCGACTAATTTGGCAAAATATGGCCAACTCTGCAACATATTGAAAATGACAAAAATGACGCCCAACTTTTTGAAATCCAATATCTTGGAAAGTGATTGATCAATTTCTTTGATAATCCTCGTCACTTTGAGGTAATTAATATTCTCAATTTAAAATGTTATGCGTTTCACATAGTAATTACGTTTTGATAAGAAGTCGTATAAGAATTAATAATATTTATTGGGAGAGATTTAGTATATGTCCAAGGATATGTCAAAGCAACACAAGTGCTGCAAAAAATGAAATATATAGTGACATGTCGAAAACCCAGACCATCCCCACTGACCCAAAGGTTTACAGCAACAGTTTGGGTGGCCGGATATAGTGATATGCTATTGTTGTTGAGACCCAGACTGTCCGACCTACCAGAACGGTGGATATAGTAACATGTTGTTGTTGTTGAGATCCAGACCGTCCGACTTACCAGAAAGGTGTAAGGTAACTGTTTGGATGGCCGGGAAATGCCACCTAATTTAGACCGGAACCCAGTGGGGGAGGCATTGGATATAGTGACATATGAAAAACATTATTAGATTTTGAATTTTAGTAACTTAGTGAGTGAAACTCAAACTATCCTAGCGAAGTTTCCAATTGTCATGTTAGATTTACGCGAAATATATGTTTATTGGGTATATCGAAATAGCCTAGTTGTCACCCAAGAAATCAACCAAAATATTAACGTCATAAGATTTTCTTTTATTTTAATTTGTATATCAATCGGCATCAAAGAGAAAATTTATCTGGAGTGGAAGTACGCTCTTTATTTTCTCACAAACATTTTATATACTTTATCACAATGTATATCACAATTTGTATCACAATGATTATTGGAGTGTAAATAAGTGATTCTTTTAGTAGATTTTTTTCGATATGGTCTTACGAATTATTTCTTAATTCGTTAACAAAAGTATAAGTTTGCATCAAATCAGGCAAGCTGATGACTTGGATGCATTCAGCGATTTCTGTTGATAAAAGATATCTTAACTTTTTAAACATGCATCACGAAATTTTTCTGTTGATTCCAATCATAGCAATGTCCTAGAAATTATTATCATTGCTAAAGAAATAATGTTATCAAAATCTTCTTTCGAACAATTCCTGCTCTAATCATTCGCATTACAAATAATTTTATATAGTATCACAGTAGAAAATGAAAATAAAATATGCTTCTATTAACAAACCTTCATTACTGCTTTAATTTTTTGCTTTCTACACTTCCGACCTACCTAAAGGTGTATCGCTGCTTGGACGGCATGGAAAGTGTCACCCAATTAAGACAGGGACTAAATAGGGGTGACAACCACAGGGACTATACAATCTGTACGCCAATCCTCCATGTCTCGGATGGACTTTATGCTCCTTTGCTTTTATTTGCGCTGCATTTTATGTTGTTGTTGTTGAGACCCAGACCGTCCGACCTACCAGAAAGGTGTAAGGTAACTGTTTGGACAGCCGGGAAGTGCCACCCAATTTAGACCGGAACCCAGCGGGGGAGGCATCCACAGGGACCGTACCCTCCTTCCCCTACCACCAACCTCTCGGAAGGACTTACGGACCCACATGTTTAACGTGATCGTACTCCGCGTGAACACAGCGGCAGTTTTTTGCCAGTGGCTGGAATCGAACCCGGGCCTACCGAGTGCAACTCCAGCGCGCTAACCAATGGGCTACCGTTTTATGTTGTGAACCAGTTCAAATTAGTTAATAATTTGTCAAGTTATCATTATCTGAAATCAAATTACTATCTTATGCATTCTTATTAGAGGGTAATGGTGATTTTAGGAGCTTTTTTCTGGACGTATCAGGCTAGCGTCGTGAGGGTGTAGCTAGCTGATAGTGCGTCCACAAAACGTACGAATATGCCTTTTAAGAGATTGAATGATTGAATGCAAATTATTTTTCCTTTAAATTTCGAACAATGCCGCGTACATTTTGTAGGTCTAGAATGAACTGTTCCGAAATCAGCTCTGTAGTAAGACTGAGTTTGTTTCTTTCGACAAAGACCGTCCTACCTACCCGGAGATGTAAGGTAACTGTTTGAGCGGCCGGAACAGTGCCACCCAATTTAGACTGGAATCCAATGAGCGCGGCATTCACAGGGATCGCACACTTTTCTCCTTCTCACAACCTCGCCGGAGGACTTACTGACTTATATATTTAACGTGCCAACACGAGGACAGTTTGGACAGAGCTTAGGAATCCATCTCGAGTGCAATCCTCGCGCGCTAACCACTGGGCTATCCCACCACAAGAGAGATCATTCTCCCTCTTCTTCTTCGACCCAGATCGTCCGACCTACAAGAAAGATACAAGGTATCTATTTGAACTCCTGGGAACTGCCATCCTATTTAGATTGGAACCCAGTAGGAGAGACATCCACAGGGGCCGTACACTCCTTCCTCTATCACCAATCTCTCGGAAGGACTTACGGGCCCACATGTCGAAAGTGATCGTACTCGGCGTGAACATGGCGGCAGTTTTGGCAGTGACGGGAATCGAACCCGGGCCGTCCGAGTGCAATTCCCGCGCGCTAACCACTGGGCTATTGGTCCCCAAGATAGGACAGACAGCACAAAAAGGCGGAACCAACCAGAATCTGCCCCATAGATCAGTAATATCTAAAGTTGTACGCGAGTCGATGCATGGAACTACAACAAGAAAATTTAACATTTTCATTTAGCATTTCCTCCCCTTTTCCAAAAAATAAAAAAAAATAATTTCAGAGTAACAAATATTAAATTATATTTTTTAATTAAACGGTTATAAGCACAATGTTATTTTATTATATGAATATTACTTTATTAGAACACAGTTCAGAAGAACAACAAAAAAAAAATTCTTCCGCTATTTTAATACCCATCTTCCGTGTTAGAATCAAAGTCCGTTTAGAACTAGAAAAAAAAAATACTTCATCAGCATTTATCATAGAGAAGCCGTAAGCGAGTAGACCTCAGGAGTACGGTCAATATTTGGAAATTACAGTCATAAATGGCAGATTTGCTGTACAAAGGGACTGCAAAATTCATTGCAGTACCGCCATCTGGTGAGCAGAAAATGAAATTTTTCTCTTATGTCCACATTTCATCCTTGCATTTTCCCTGATGAAATCCGGACTCATAAAATTTGTCATAATTAGCTTTTACAAATTAAAAACTCATATATTTACATGATAACATTAAGGTATCACCTCTAAAATTTAAATATAAAACTTTTTAAGGTCTTTATTTTATGTTACTAAAAGATGTTAAACCTGAGCGCTAAAAAGCGAACCTGAGCACTTTCGGAAGCAAAACGTCTGTCCTCAGAGGAAAATTATAAGAAAAAGATCAGTCAAAGACCGCGAATAAATCTGCATATCATTAATTACCAAAATACAAAGAACAAAATCTGATGTGGGCAGCATATGACTTTCCTTATATAATGCAATGTATTTACTACTTTTACAGTAAAAACAAAATTGGTTATTCTTATAGTAGATAGTTATATTTTTCCCAAGATATTGAATTTTCGTCAAATAGTCGTTATTTTCATTGATTTAGCGTTATTTTTATCCATTTGGGAAGATTTTCTTTGATTTGGTAACATTTAAAAAAGTCGTCAAGTTGGCGACATTCGGCCAAATTTGTCGCCAAAATCACGCCAAGCGTTATGGACGGAGAAATAATTTATTCTTAGATAAATGACTATTGGCGTTCAAATACAAAAGTATTACTCAAAGTCTCTTTTTTCATGAATGGAACGAGCTAGGATCCACGAGAATGATACTATCACCAAATTTATCGCATGAAAATACACATGAAAAGTGAACATGTTTCTCAATAGGAAATATTTTTTACTTTCCTTATATACATAATGTATAAGGAAAGTATTCTGATATTCGATAAATTTGGTGACATCATTCTTGTGGATCTAACTCGTTCCATTCACCAGAAAAGATACATTGAGTAATACTATTGTATTTGAACACCAATAGTCACTTATCTGCTGTAAGAATAACTTATTTCTCCGTCCATAACGCGTAGCGAGATTTTGGCGACGAATTTAGCGGACGAATTTGGCGACATTTTTAATTGTTGCCAAATTAACGAACATCTCTCCAGATGGATAAAAATGACGCTAAATCAATGAAAATGATGACTAATTGAAGAAAATTTAGTATTTTGGAAAGAATATAAGTATCTACTATAAGAATAACACTTTTTTAAACTGTAAAAGTAGTAAATTCATTGCATTATATAAGGAAAGTCATTTGCTGTCCACATCAGATTTTTTTTAATTTCTCATAATATGATATGAAAAGAAATGTTTCTCCGATGATTTCCGAATTCGAGATTTTGACAAATCAGAATGTTTTAAGACTCCCATAACTGAACAACTCATTTTAAAGAATTTCGGACAAATTTAATGTTTGTGTGCGTAAGATGTGGATAAAATAACTCAAACTCGAACGCAACTATCGACATCCAAGTTTCTGTGTAGATACTCTGTGTGAAATACTAGAACTGGATAGCATTTTAATATTTGTTGATTTGAATTAGAATTTAAAGATTTTTATATCATATTCTCCTATGCAAAAAAAAAAATGATAATTCTCAAACAATAATGGTAGTAACTACTGGAAAGTTTGTCGGTCTGTATTTCTGTCTGATTCGTATATAAATGCAAAGCTTTGGACGTATTTTTTTCCAATTTAGTCTGGTTATGCTCTATAACTTCCGTCCATGTTTGGATTTTATTTGACCAAACGTTGTTCAGATATCAATGAGGAATAAAAACCCAAATCTTTCATTGAAAAACGCATTATTCAAACGATTATTTTCAAACGATTATTGGAAAATTATAATGTTGCTTAGCAACGGAGTTAAATCAAATGTGTTTCCTCGGCAGACGATCTTTAATTTATTTATAGAATTTAAATTAAGTAGTAAAGACATTAGTAAGTAAAATACACTTTATGCGAAGGAGAAGGAAAATTTATGCAACATATATAGGCACAAATGAAATGATAATTATTTCTACTTATATACGTTGCTCAAGATTTCCTTAATGAAGACACTGATACAAATATAAATTTTTGAATGAAATTATTTTCTCGACTTATTTCTATTTCTATCGGTTAAGGCCTTAGGATATAAAGTTAATTGATAGTTTCAATTTATAGTTATAGTCATCTGTTTTGATTGCTCAAAGATTTTGAATTATATATATATTCTGCTGTATTTTATTGATTGTTGGAACAGGATAAATTAATATAATGTAGCGGCACATGACTTTCCTCACAAAGTCAAACTCATTCTCTCTTTTTTTCTTTCCCAATTCATTAAATTATGTTTAATTACATTAAATAACACAGATAATTATTTGAAATCACATTGTATTTGTAGTTTTAATTTATTTTTATTTTTCATTTGGCAATTGGATTTATTTTCAAAGGCGATGTGGAAAAAATGCGAAAACAGAAAAATATTACGAGAATGGTTACTCCTATAGTTATGGGGTTGGTATTGTTATTTTCTTAACCAAAATTAAGCATATAAAAGAAGCATATAATTGGTACATTTTAGTATACATAGCCCTTTATTTTATATTTTGACTATCTTTGTGGGCCATTTAGCATAAAGGCAAGTTTTTTCCCCCAAACCATGCCCAAATAGCAATCACGCCCCAATCAACACCAGGGTAACATACAAGTGACTTTGCAGAGTCCACATCGACAATAAGAGCTCGCAATTTCGTCCCAATAGCTCAAAGGTAGAGCATCAGTGGACCAATTCGGAGATCCAAGGTTCGATTCTCGGTTGGGGTAGTAAGGATCTTTAAATCTTATCTACAAATTTTGTGAAATCAAGTAGACAGTTAGTTTCAGCTACAGTGTGAAAAACCCAGACCACACGACAGACCCGAGGGCTTACTGTTGCTTGATGTGTGGCCGGCCAGCTACAGTCCATAAATACATGCACAGGCAGACAAACATCACGCTAAAAGTATTTTTTCGGGCGTTTAAATGCTCAAAGCGTGTAAATACGTCGAAATGCCACGTTGCGATTTATGATTTTCCCTACAGACTAAATTTTATTTTTTTCCGTATTTCATGATACATTGAATCCAATTATAGAAAATAACATGCATACTTTTCTGATATTATATCCAATTTGCATTTTCAATGCATCTTAAGCAACAATGCATTCAATGCATTTAGCAACTTAAGGTATTTTAAAATCTCTTAAGCACTTCAAAATTCTAAAACACTAAAATATCTCGAGAACGGTATATCTTATAGAGTCATTTGATCAGACTTGTTTGATTTCTTGTCAAAAATTACACGACGAACATACATATAATTAATATATCAAACAATTCTAATAAGGTCTAATAAGGTCTAAAAAAGTTCTAATAAAAATATTCTAATAAGGTCTGGAGATTTTTGTTACTTCGAAGTACTTGAATATAATTTCACAAATGAACTTTTCTCTGCTATTCAGCAATTTTATTCATTTACTTCAGATTTTCACTGTTTCTGTGCCGTTTTGCAAGACAGGGCCGGTAATATTTTTCTGAATCACGCCAGAATCCAATCAGCATCAGGACAAATCTCAAGGAACTTAACCTTTTGCTTAGGGGGGGGGCAGCGTCAATCCTAAACGAAGGACCTCTCGAAAAGACAGGTATTGGACATACCCTATCCCAAATAGTTCGATCCCCCTTTGCAGGCATTGGCGTCCATTTCGATCCCCTTTTGCAGGCATTAGCGTCAATTGATGACAGGCAATTGGCGCCAATGTCTGCAAAGGGGAATCGAAATGGACGCCAATATCTGCAAAAGGGGATCGAATTGTTTGGGACAGGGTATGTCAAATACCTGTCTGTTTTTGAGAGGTTCTTCGTTTGGGATGGCCGCTGTCCCACCCATAAGCAAAAGGTTAACAAATAAATTTTAAAGGATTTCATTAAATATATTTTTAACTACAATGATAAACGTCTTTGGCTCTTCAAAAATAAAAACAACTTATTTATCTCGTGAATGGATACATCTTAGAGTAATAAGGTTTGTCTTATTCTATTCGCAATCAAAAATAAGAATTTAATTGATACATTTGAGCATATGCAGTCTTTAATTTTAGATTTTAACGATTTTTTTCAAGCTATTTTACAAAAAAAAAAAAAAAAAAAAAAAAAAGGATCAAAATCGTACTTTTATCAAAATAATACAGAAATCTAATCAGCATCACGGTTACCAACAAGTTACTTATCTGCCAAATTTTGTGACAATTGGTCAATTAGTTTCTCAACTAGAGATATACGATTATTACGGGACATATCGCAGAAAAAGGCAGGTTTTTTTTCCGGAATCGTACCCAAATCTGATCAATACCAGGGTAATTTACCTACAAGTGATTTACCTACAGAATTCTATGAAATTGAGTCAATAATTTTTTGAGTTGTAAGGAATACACCCTGCGCACAAAGACATCACGTTAAATAAAGTTCCCCGTGTTCTAGGGTGCTCGAAACGTGTAGATCTGTCTAAAACTTCAATTGCGATTTTCGACACGATTCTAATACTATCTCTATACATTATAATGTATCGTAGGGAAAGTAAAAACGTGCAATTGAACCTTACATATAAATAACATTATGCAGACGATATTTTGAACCCTTGAAGAAAATCGTTTCGTGTTGATCATGTATATTTATATCGCATATGATTTTTATTTAATTTATAAGACTTCAAGAATAAATAAATGGATAAGAAAGAAATGAATAGCAGTTTAAACTGATATCAACGTGCTTTCTAACTACATGTTCAACTTTTTGGTATTGTATCGTGTAATACATGCATCCAATGTGAATCTGCAGCCCGGCCAGTTTCATACATTGAAAATAGAGAGTTTACTTCGAAGATAAGAGTTTGTAATTCGGTTCCAGTAGCTTAATTGGGACAGCGTTAGCTGGTGAAGAAGACCTGCGGTTCGAGCACCGGTTGAGACCGCAAGGCTCTTTACAACGGCCCCCGGACAAATCAACCCTGCAGGTTAGTGTAATAATGTCGGCGTTCTGAAAGTGAGCACAGTACGACTAGCATAAATTCAGTGGATTATCGGGTATTGAGTGTCAATTTCAAATCGGATAGCCAACGACCATACGATAATCTGAACTAGAGGATTGCAATAGTATTGTCAGGAAATTAATCTGAGGCAAAAATAACAGGAGGTAGTAAATCAGATTGTCAATTTGTATTTCAATCTGACATTAGAGGGAGGAGAATACACAATGCGACGATAAGAACTTGCAATTTAGTCCCAGTAACTCAGCTAGAAGAGAACGTTGGTTGACCAATGCGAAGATCTGTGGTTCGAACCCGGTTGAGCCAGCAAGGCTATTTACAAAGATACCATAAGGGTTGATATTGCTAAAAGTTTCTATAAATACTATAGATTTTTTTTGGCTCACTCTAACATTATTAAAAATATTATAGATGTGAAAGCCGAATGCAGTCTCTCACTCCACGAATTTTACTTATGTATGAATGTTATAATGCTGTCGCCCCAGATGCGGACAGTGAAAGAATCGGAATTGTTATAATAAAATCTAAATAATTCCATTTGGTCGGCTAATTTAAATATCCCAAAACAAGAACAAGGTGAAGAACTTTGTAAGCTAGAATAAACGCGTTACACGTGACACGCAAGTGATTTTCACCCTCCATAATAACGAGCCGGTTATTTGTAGCATGTTTGAAAGAACAAAAATAAAGCGAGGATTTTTCGAAGAGATTGTTGGGAGTATGTCTGCCCTGCCCACAAAAAAAAAAAAAAAAATTTGTATGATAATCCTGTCACCGGACCTTGAAGGAATCTTTTGACTCCAAGTATAAATACCGGGTGCTGTTGCATAGCAAATCATTCTGAATCTCCAGAGTTCAAAGAAATCTACAGCCATGCTTGCAAAGGTAGGTGCTTTCAAGTATCTAAGAGTGTTTCAAGTTGTAATGTAAATTCAGTAACGGTCTTTTGATGCTGCATGACCTAGACGCTGATATTGACGCTATCGCAAAGTTTCCACAGCAGCATTTCAAATAGAAAAACTTTCTACATAACAAATATATAAGTGCTCTATATTTTAGTAGAACTTTTTATTTTTCAATATTAAACATCTGCGAAAAGAAGAACTCGATTAAATTCTCATTTTCGTGTTTCGTTCATAATGGGGGTATATCTGCTAGTTTTAAAGTGTTTGCCTGGTATATCTGCTAGTTTTAAAGTGTTCGCCTGGTAAATCTGCTAGTTTTAAAGTGCTTGACTGGTGTATCTGTTAGTTTTAAAGTGTTTGCCTGGTATATCTGCTAGTTTTAAAGTGTTTGCCTGGTGTATCTGCTAGTTTTAAAGTGTTTGCCTGGTATATCTGCTAGTTTTACATAAAAAATATTCAAAACGATAAGAACTATTTTGCTTATGTATAAATACATTTTTCGGCTTAATTTTTGCATTTAATTGTATATTAAAATTATTACAACTAGATATTTTATTTCAATGTCTATTACTGACCTAAAATATCTGTTTAAATACTCATTTCACAGTTTATATTTCTTTTTATTACACATTCTCTATTACACATTATCTTTCTATTACACATTATCTCTTTTCAAAATTTTATGTATAGTGGTAACAAATTCGTTCAAATGTAGAATTTAGAAGTTTAGTGAATTCTCTCAAAGTTTAATATAAAAACATGATATTCACAGGAAATATAATAAAAAACAGTAATAATGTCTAAGCATTCATAAATCCTTTTTAAGTAATTTAACATTTGTCTTTAAGTTAAAAGTATAAAGTGTATGTTAAAAGTGTAAGTTTTAACTTTTAAAATCCTTTTCAAACATTATTCAATTCTTAGCGTTTATAAAAATGAAAATTTTCTTAAACTGTTACAGAAGCTAAAAAGGTAAAATATTTTGAGTTCTGTATTTAGACGAAATATCATCACTTCAATAGATTTCAAGTATTAAAATGTCTGTGTCTGTTTTAAAAATTTTGGTTCGCGTAATTTCAATTGTAGTTTAAGAAAAGATGCATTTTCTGCATATTACCTATTTGTATTTTACATTATCCAGAAATGCTTGAATGAAATATAAAAGTTTTCTCTCAAATGGTAAGTTTGCTAGTTTTAGATGTCTCTGATTCTATTGCAGATTTTTAACTTGCTACTTAATGTAATTACATTTTAATGTCAGGTATATATACCGCACTACTCCTTTGTGTCAACTGTAGTAAAACACATTTAGACGCCAAAAGATATAAATATAAAAAGACGATTGTCAAAAATTCGTTAGAAAGGATTTTGCCACTGTTTGGGTATTATTGTTGTTTTTATATTTCAAGTACACACATTTTAAATAAACATTGCTGTTTTTTGATGTATTAATATTAATAATTTGACGGTCAATTGACTGTTTCATTTCAGCAATAATTTTGTATTGAAATTCAGCTTTTTATACTTGAGTTCATATTTTTGAATCAATAACGCCGTTCAGTCGGTTCACTATTGGGCCCAATTGCAACCTATTACTGTGTGTTATTTAGTGTAAATATGCTGTGTGGGAAATTTATTGACTTGTGAGTATTATTTGCATAATATTTGCGAAAATATTTCTGATAATTGGAGAACGAAAATGTTATGGAAAATATTAATGTTTTTAAACTATTATAATATACATATGTCAATTTCAGGTAGCCATCTTGTGCGCAGTGTTTGCTGCAGCCCAAGCCAGCGCCATTCTGGCTGCTCCTTTAATCAATACTGGTGGCAGTATCAGTTCTAGGCAGCAAGACGTGAGTATTATTATAACAAATTCTTAAAAAATGTATGTAGTAAGTTTCGTGACTATTAAAGTCACGTCATTATTTTCCAACTTTAAAAATGCTTAAAAATGAACATAAAATTATTATATAACCACCTAATTGATTTATTTAATTAAGAATATCTACTAATATGTAATTATATTTAAACAAAGACTATTATATATTTTCCTTTACGATAGTCTTATAACAATATAATATTTTTTTATCAAAACGAATTTTGAGTCAATTATGAGTCTATTTAAATAAAGCAATAAGCTCAAATTGTAAAAAAGGATTTAAAGCAAACGCAAATAAAGATCGAAATTTTCAAAATAAAAATCAGTAATAAATTTGTAGTATCAGCATTTAATAATAAGGAAAAATTTTTTAATACTAAACAATCCTTTGGAGCAAAAAGTTTGGTTTTAAAGTAAAAATTTCATTAAAAAGACATATGGCAATTAGTAACGGATATAATCAGTTTTGAAGTCTAAAGTCATCCTCCTTCTTATGGATAAAAAGACAGATCAATAACCCTAGTAAAGACAAGGACAGATGCCTTCTTATCTTTGTTGCTGTAATTAATCTGCCTTTTTATCCTGAAGAAAAAAAATTATGTTTCGCCTCCGAAACCAGTTGATACATTTACTAATTACAACGAAATCGTTACTTGTCATGTGCTGCATTTTTACGAACGTTTCACCTTACAATCATTTTTGCAGCACTTTGAGTGATTTAATTTCGAAACTTAAAGTAAATAATGTAAAGAATCAAAACAAATTAAAATATTTTGGAACTTTGCGGATGTAGAGGATATTTCGATATAATTTTCATTACTACTTAAAAGATTATAGACGATCAAGAGTATTATTGAAATCCAGCATAAATTTGCTATAATAAAAATGTATTTTTTATGTTTGCTCACAGGGGCTGGGAAACTACGCTTTCGCCTACGACATCGGTGGATTGGGTGGCGGCAATTCCCGATCTGAAATCGGAGATGCTGCTGGCAACAAGAAGGGCTCCTACTCCCTGGTAGGAGCTGACGGAAGGGCAAGGAGGGTCGACTACGTTGCTGATGCACTCGGATTCAGGGCTTCCGTCAAGACCAACGAACCAGGAACCGCCCTCAGTGCCCCAGCAGCTGCTGCAATCGTCAGTCCCTACGCCGCACCAGTTGCTCCAGTGGCTGCTGCTCCAGTCGCTGTCGCTGCTCCTCTCCTCGCCGCCCCATCCGCGTACAGCACCGTCATCGGCCATGCAGCTCCTGTTTCCGCATACAGCAGTGTCATTGGGCATGGAATCGGATCCCCACTGGGACTCGGTCTTTACGGAGCTCCTCTTGGCAAATCACTCCTCTGGTAAACGACTATTGCAGTAATAATCATCAATGGATATTAGGAATTGATTAGAGAGCTCTAGTCTCGTCTCCGTGAAAATGAGAATATCAACGGAATTACGTTGTTTGAAAATAGCAATTCTGTCAGGATTTTTTGTTTAATCACGGAGATGAGTTATGTGTTTAAATTATCATCATGGAACAAAGTTTTATATTGTATATCACTGCAATCTTGAAATGAAATAAAATTCAATACCATAATTTGTTTTTTCTTTTCATTTAGATTGAATAATATAAAAAAAAAATGTTTCAAAAGTTTGATGGATTAAGAGTTAAATATGCCACCTGTGGAGATCAATGTTCAGAGCTATGGCTTTCGAATCCATATGGCCGAATCCATATATGCTATGCATGGATACTCGCAGTACTTTGAAATCATCTCTTAATTGTATGGTCTAAGGCTGTAATATGGAGTTCGTATTACAAAAGTGCATAGTTCGTATCACAAAAATGCGGTTCATATTATAAACTGCTTTTTTTGGTTCACCAGTATAACATTTTTGAAGGCAAATGGTTCAAAATTCTTGACCAATATTATGGAAATATAACACTATATCAGTGCCTGGCTATTGAAAAAAAATAGTTAAATGTTTTTCTATAAAACCTGCCAAGCTGAATCTTACTAATGAGTCAGTTTGTTAGATTATATCCATACTATAAAAATTATACCCAAACATATAATTCTTTATATATTTAGATATTAGTTTGAGCTCTTGTTTGAAAAAATAGTTCAAATGTCATTTTATTCTTTAATTTATATACACTTCGACCATACTTTCAGCAGCCTCAATAAAGTGGAATAAATGGGTTTGATATGCATATTTTTGTTAAACAGGCCTTAGAAAATAAATGTGAAAAAAATTCTAATAAGGTCTGGAGATTTTTGTTACTTCAAAGTACTTCAATATACTTTCACAAACTTTTCTTTGCTTCTAATTTAGGCAGTATATGTATCGTTAATTATATAAAATGCTAAAACGTATTTATGTAAAATCTTCAATCGTCACAACATGTCGGACTACAATGAATTCAAAGTGAAAATTTCCGATGTCCGGCTATCTTATTTATTTTTTATTCAATTTATTCATTTACTTAACTTTTTAAGAGGAAATTCACCGTAAGTAACATTTAATAAATTGAGAAATGCTGTATTTGCTAAGAATTATGTTTAAAATTATAAATTGGTTGACAGAGATCAATAGATGATTATTGAGCATATTTTTTTTTAACATGGAATGGCATATTTTACAACATTTCTACACCAAAGTAGTAAGATAGATATTTTACAAGTTTTTTATTCATTACAAACAAGTTAACTAGAAAACAAAACATCAAATTAAACATAGCATTTCAAATTTCCCGTTTATTGCAACTTATTTGCTACTTATTTGCTAATTTTCAAATTATTAACAGTCTGTTTATTATTTCAAATTCGTGAATATTTTACGACCTTTTCTAGATCTTTATTTTCAGTTATTCCAAAAATTCGCGTTTTGAATCACCATACGTGTTCACATACATTCCTACTTACATTGTCGGACGTGTTTTAATAAATAGTGTTGAAGCAAAAATTTTCAGAAGAAGAAATGATCAAAGATCATGCAATTTAGCTTAGCACAGAACGATCACCGGCAGACCTAAAATCAATGAATATTTCATTCATATCACTTAAATTCCAGACTCACGAGCTAAATAACTTAATTTTGCGTGAAAATAATTCAGCAATTCTTATACAAGTCATCTTACAATCGCTGGAAATAGTTTTATGGTTATAACACACAGCGCAGTGCAAGTATTTAGAAATAGTTTTATGGTTATAGCTAAATAGTGTGACTGTATAGAAAAACAACATAAACATTTTGTGTTAACAAGTTATTTGATATTACATGAGCTTTCTTTACATCTGCTATATATTGCAGAGAAAGTGAATAGGCTCAAAAGTAAGTTCCTTTCGAAAACAACATATTAACTGATTTAAGGAAAATAATGAACACATAAAATATTATACTATCGACAACCTTGAATATTGTAAATACGTCTCAAATCAATAACAAACGATTATTAATTGACGATGATATCACATGATACTGGCTTTTGAAAATAAAATTTTTTAATACTGTGGTAGGCTAATTGAAAAGGGAGTATAACCATGTTTAATCACTTTATCAGTCTCCATAGAAATATACTATCAAGGTAAACGTTTGTCTTTGAATTCCTATTGATATTCACGAAATGAATACGTGATCTAGGTTTTGAATAAGCCGGTTTTTTGAAGTTCATTCAGTTAGTTCTCCGTGCCGACATCAAAAGCACATCAAATGTTATCAGCGAAAAGATGTTATCAGCACCGATCACTTATTGCAGATGCTACTAGTAAAAGTAACATTTTTCGTGGAGGGGTGTTGTTGTTGTTGAGACCCAGACCGTCCGACCTACCAGAAAGGTGTAAGGTAACTGTTTGGACAGCCGGGAAGTACCACCCAATTTAGACCGGAACCCAGTGGCGGAGGCATCTACAGGGACCGTACCCTCCTTCCCCTACCACCAACCTCTCGGAAGGACGTGGAGGGGTGTGTGAAATTTTTGATACTTCACTGAAATTGAATAAAAAAATAAAAAAATTGAAAGTTCCATTTCGTTATTTAAATAAGATTATTTTATTGTTCTATTTATCCACACACACACGCATACACACAAAAAAGTGTTCTTTTATGTTCTTGAATAAAAAATAAGCAGAAAATTAAAAGTTTCATCTCGTTATTTAAATAAGATTATTTTATTGTTCCCTTTATACACACACACACACGCAAAAAAGGTGTTCTTTTATGTCCTTAAAAAAAATCAGAAAATTGAAAGTTTCATTTCTTTATTTAAATAAGATTATTTTATTGTTTTCTTTATCCACACACAAAAAGTGTTCTTTTATGTCCTGTTAGTACATAAAAATAGTATATAGTTAGTGTTTTAAATAAATATAATTTAAAGGGCATCGGAAGAGATTGGGTGCACCCCTAAATATTTGAAGTGTTAAAAATCGATACTCGCATAATCTGCCCATCCCATAGGGTAGGGAAACGCTTCCAATGGGAGCAATTGCATTTGTAATAAGATCGCTCCCATTGCAAATAACATGGATCAGATTTTCGTTTTTTATGCACACGTCAAGCAAATAATAAAACAGACTTGACATATGCGTATTTCATTCCTACAAAGTGTTGAAGCTCAATGTGAAAGATTACTGTCAATCTAGTGTTATCAGACTTAAATAATCAATTTTAAATATCATTTTCATTATAACTCTTTAAAAACTCAATATGGTTCACGAAAATTTTTTAAACAGTTTGTATGAAAATGTTAACATTTACACTCACATATTTATGTTTTGTTTTTAGAAGATCTTTCTGTTTGAAAATAAAACGATATAACACATAGGAAGAATAAATGGATTTTTGTCACTTTTTCTCAGGGACGATCATTTGCATTTTCCTTATTTTTTATTAGTGGTAGTTGAATACTTTCAGAAATTTTGTGAAACGCACTTTTATATTGGTTTAGTTGAATTACAATTTTTGTATTTGAGTTTAGAAAATTCAAACAGTAAATATCTGCAATGCGAGATTATCTGTAATCGACTTTCTCATATGTTCATATTCCAATTATTCTTTTACTTTCGGCAAACTAAACTTGAGACTAAAGAATCAAAGTAAAAATTATAAGCCTCGAAAAAGTTACATAGCCCATCAATTTAACGCAAAAGAAAAAAAAAATCTAACACTTCTCTCATACTTCTTTCATATTTCAATAATAAAAGTATTCTCAATGGATATTCAAAATGAATTCTGTTATTATGGAAATGGACCAGTCAATGTCGTATAATACACATATGAAGACAAAAATGGGGAAAATAATAATACTAACGTTTTTGTGTTGAACAAACTGTAAAATCGGCGGTGGTTTTAGTCTGATGGAGCCGACAAGACTTTTCGAGAATCACGTATCATAAAATAAAACGTCGATAAAGTTTAATAAGTTTTTCGTTGTTTTCAGTCGCATTTGTTTCGTAAGCAACAGGTAACATAAGCCTATGATGACCAAAGTGACATACATGAATGAAACAGCATGATCTCCCAAAGTTACCAACGGATATCAAATATATAAAGTTTGACCGCGCGTAGTATACTTTACAGAAAATAAATTTTTAAGTTCAACATAGTCTGCATAAAATTCTGGTAAATTCTAAATTTTTCCATTTTCTGATTTCTTAATGTCTGTGTTAAAATATCCAACTAACAGAATGGGCTTATTCGGATAACTGAAGTTCATTGATATTATAACCATTATATTTCAAAAACTAAGAACTCAAGCTGAAATCCAATCACACATCCTTGTAGGTCTTTTAATTGGACATAAATACTTGCTATATAACTAATACTGTTTATAACTAAAAATATAAGCATTGAAACTTTAAAAACGAAAGTTTTCAATTTTCTTTAACTCGACAAGATAATCGCTCAAAACCAAAAAAACACATTTTAAAAGTGATTAATTTAAAAACCCGATTTCTTGCTAAATATTTTTGAGTCTTACCGCTTTTATCTATCTTTTATAAGTTTCGAGTGAAAGTAAACAAAGTGAATCAAAAGTTCTTTCGAACAAAAAATTCTTATTTTATTTTCTAGAAAAGGAAGTTCAAAATATTAAACTATTGAAATTAGTTTTGTATATTCATAAATGTTATCCTATTATCAACAAGGCAACTATAAATTGTTTACATGTTTATCCATTAGGCTCGGTTATATAAGCGTCCAAACTGTTGATATTTTTCTTAACACTTCGATTTAAGCCAGACACACCTTAAAGTTGCACAAAAAACCCGAGAACTTTTAAAAGCGGGAATAAACTAGGGAATTCTGGGGAATAAACTGGGAATTTTGGAAGCATTGGAATCTATGATGGGAAGAAACTAATTTACTCGGTTCTTATATGCTCTGGCTAATCCGGCACATTGCGCAGCTTAAACCTTAATAATGGATTGCCATTTAGATAAATTTGCTAAATTTTTGTATTAGTTTAAGGGTAAAGTCTGTTGAAATAAAATTTTTGAAAATTTGAAGTTAAAATTTTGTTGAAAATGTGCAAATTATATTGATCACAAAATTATTAAATTCTTATTGGGACTAACATAGATTTCTTATTATCGTTCAATATTAAATGAATATGAATGAATTAATCACTTTGTAATAAGTATTCCATCGTTCGGAATGTTTTTATTTTTAAAATATGTACAAATTAAATATCACAATTTATTTATGGAATGAATGTTCGTTTATATTCATACGTAATAAGAAAGACATATACCTATATTTTGCTTGGATCTAACAAATTTCTTTCCATTTTCCACGGGGTTAGCTATTTACAGTTTCGAATTCAAAAAATAAATATAAGTTTTGAGCCATACACATTTCTTTTGCAATGAAAAATGCAATAATTAAAAATTTCCACTTTTAGGAAGCTTTAAAAATTTCCAGTTTTTCAAAATTCCCTTCCAAAAAACCCGATTGTTTCCCGTAAATAACCCGGTTGTTTTCTCTTCTTTGCAACTCCGCACATACGTTATTCAGGTCAAAAACTAGCTCGTTGTTGTTACTATGGGGTGTCGAGCTCTGATCCTGATACCGCCACAGTCGTTGCGAAAATAACGAACAGCAATGGCAATAAAAAAAAAAAGTTCGGATTTTTATAGTTTCCCAGGAAAATAAAGAAGCAAGAAGACAAATCGGTGTAGGAAGTGATAAGTAGTACCGCATGTCACAAAGGCCATATTGGATACTCCACCCTTTCATCTGGATGGAATGGCATTGGGACATCGAACGTATTACATAAATGAGATGCATGAAAAAGTGGAGCAACTTCACTGAAGATTACCGTAAGGACAAGTTTGGTAACTTTAATTGTAACTGTCAGGGAAGAAAATATGTAGCCAGGAATTAGTTGGAAGAAGTTTCCGTTTTAATCATGAAAGTCTATACAGGTTGCTTAAAAAAATCGGCTGTAGCTCCAATCCGGTGGAATCGAAATGCTTTTGCGTGAATAACATTTTGCAATTTAACTCAACTTTTATGATATAAAAAAAAGAGCTTGATCCAAAATTTGATTACATACATTTATAGGGTTTTCAAAGAGCTATCCATTCGTACTTATTGCTTATAGTTATTACTTTTAGTTTTTAAGATATAAGCATTACAAAGTGCAAAATTTTCCTACATCTTCAATTTGATAAGACGATTACTCAAAAATTATAAGAGCTTTTTTAAAAATAAATACAAATTGAGAAACTAAATTTCCTCATAAAAAGTTTTGTCACTTACTATATATATCTATCTTTTATAGTTTCGTAGACATTTCGAGTAAAATTATGGAAAATGGAAAATAAATCTCGTTCAGACAGACACTTTTTAATTTTTTTTCAAAAAATAGAGGTCGATCCAAAATCCAATTATATACACTTGTAGATTTTTCAAAGAGCTACATATTCTTGCTTACTGTTATTCTTTCTAACTTTAAATTTTAAGATATAAGCATTAACAACTTTAAAAACGGAAAATTTCCCATCTTCTTCAACTTGGTAAGAGGATTACTCGAAAACTATAAGAGCTTTCTTTAATACTAAATATTATAGTACACATTAATGTTATTTACTATTTATATCTAATATAGTTTACTATATATTTCGGGTAAAAGTTCGAAAAATGAAAATGTAGGAAAAGTAGCTAGTAGAGGTACTTTTCGACAAAACAAAATTCCAAATATTAAAATATTGAAATTATTCATATATATTTATAATTTGAACCCTATTTCCGACAAAACAATAAAAAATATTTATATTTTTATCGATTAGGTTCGGGATATGCGTTTGCATTGTTTACATTTTCCATAACACTGCGTTTTTCCGCTAGTGAAGCCCCAACCATAAATGTTATTTACATCAAGAGATTGCACAACTAAATATCGCTTGGACGATTAGCAGCAGATCCATAGTTCTAATTTAAGAAATGCTTTAAATGAGGTTAATATTGTTCTCTTGACGTGTTTTCGCAAAAATGACAAAATTTAACTTTCCTTTTACATTAAAAAAATTCAATTAGCAAATTGATTTTTATTCATTTAAAGATCGTTTGAAATAAAAACCTGGTTCCGTAAGTCCTCTAATAAAATTGACAGTGAAAATATTGTCAAAGTTAGTTATAGCACTAAACCTCTTTTGACGTGTTCAAAAGACATATCAAAAACATTATATCAAAAACATAAATGTGAGGGGCCGTACAAAAATTGAATGTCGTTAGATAAAATTTCTATTCAAAAACTTATATTTGAACCTATTTTTATTAAAAGTTTTGTATAGTCTCCAATAGAAAACTTAATTAATGATATCCCGAGGAATTTTGTTCGTATGACAATGGAACGTTTTTGTTTAGGGTGTAGAACATATTTTTTATAATTAATATTTTTTCCAAGGGGCCTACGTCTCATGCGATTTGCATACATTTTTTGCTAGTGTATTTAACTTAATTGAGAGCTTTTTAGTTTTTATAGAAACCAGAAAAAGTTATAGCCTTAAAATTTTAGGGAGATAATGTTAAAATAATAAAGGTAGTAAAAATTTAAATAAAAATATAGCTTTAAAAAGTTACACACTTTTGTATCATAATAAGGTACAAAGATCATTTTCAATACCATAAAATTTAACTTTTTTGCATATTTATGCGCGCTAACTTTTGAAGATCGTATATCCACATCTTTTCACAAAGTAATAAAAAAAGAACGAAACATTGGCTAAAATATCTCAGCGTTTGATTACGACAGATAAAGCTAAACCCCGATGTATCACAATATTACCCATACTTGGTAACAGTATGCAAGAATGTTAATTCTAAAATACATGTAATGTGCATAGTAATTAAAACATTTACTATTACTAATTAGTCTTACTTAATTATTTTTAAACATATGATTGTTAGGAAAACTTATATCATCTGTTAATTTTATTAATTTCATTGGAGAATATTTATGAGTTAAAATAGTTTTTTGCATAAGGCAAAAAATATATTTTAAAAATAAATTTAATATGAAATTCTAAATTTTAAGAATACAGAGAAAAGTTTACATATATTTTCGGCTGTTATCTATATTATTTACAGAATAAATACTTTTAAAATGTCACAATAAAGACCTGTAATAAGTCGCAATAAATACTCTTAATAAATCGAAATAAATACTTTTAGTAAATCACAAAATATTTTAGGTACCAATTTAAACACAATTATACATTCTCATTTGTCGAAAAAATGTTTTTTTTTTAAACGTGACCTTAATAGGTGGTAAATTGAAATTATAATTTTTACATTAGGACAAAAAATGTGAATTATTTCATTTAGCATAAGTTAAAGCATTCTAACGGGAATTTTAAATACTAGTTCGATTTTATTGCAAATGAAAATATTTGATAAACATATAATACATGAATATGCACAATGTACCATACCAAACTGTACAATATCAATACGGATAATGTCAAACTTAGACATATTTTTATTCTTTGAGGGGGGGAGTTATTAATCCTGGAAATTTTTAACTTAAAATGCTTAGAGGAATAGGTAATTTGATAAGGGAAGAAATTTGGCGAAAACTTTAGGTCGTTGTTAGATAAAACTGGAAGATCGGAGCAATCCCGAGATTAGATCTCTTAATTAAATCCAAATAAATTAGAATACTAGATAGAATATGCCTTTTCTTTACTTCTGAAGATTAAAATTGCGCTTCTAGTTAAAAATCATCTGTATTCAGGAGTGAAATTACATATCTTTAGTATTTCAATAATATTTGTGATAGATAAACTTGAAATATACGCATAATTTAGATGTCATAAATATCGATTCGTT
Source organism: Amaurobius ferox (assembly GCA_951213105.1). NCBI lineage: Eukaryota > Metazoa > Arthropoda > Arachnida > Araneae > Amaurobiidae > Amaurobius > Amaurobius ferox. The sequence continues at coordinate 111,651,347 of OX578137.1, read as the reverse complement.
TTTTGTTTTTATAGTTATGTCAAACCATGTTATTCATAAATGAGATATTGAGAAGCGTTTTTGGCACGAAACTTCACGGTTAATTTTGACTTATAGGGGCGGTGGGGTGATAACCCTTAGCAACTCAAAAATGGTTGTTTGCAAAGGAATATTCAAAATTTTATGAACCTGTCAAAATATTTCTTAAATTATATCGAATTTTTAGAGTATGTTATCTTACTCTTTATCTATTATTGGAAATAAATTATTTAATGAAAGTTTGATAGAGCATTTTATTTTTATAATAGATTAATGGATATTTTTTTAAAGTGTTTTCGCGACACTACTGCTTTGCTCTCAGGTTTTTGGATAAACTGTGACACATGCCTTCCTAATCTTTTAATATAATTTCTTGAAATTATACTTGGACCTTCACCAAAAATTATATTGGAATTTGCCGAAAAATTGATAATAATTAATTGTAAAGTAGTTTTGTGATTAAATGTTAAAAATATCAAACAGTTTTGATATGTTGACAGACAGCATATATATATATATATATATATATATATATATATATATGCGAGTACAATGAAAAGTTATAAGATTATGGATTAATTAATTTTGAAGTTAATTGATACATAATTTTAATGCACCAAAAGATTGAAAATAACAGTTTTGAGAAAAACGATCTTAAAATCAAGGAAGCTTGCTTTATTTGTGAAGGTATTGCATATTTGTAAATGTATTCAATTTTATTATATAGTTGGAATACTTTTATAATTATTTCTTAAAAATTTTCTTAAAATTTTTTCAATATTACAATATCAAACATATATAATATATATATATATATATATATATATATATAATAAAAATATTAGTCTTTAACTATTATAATTGTTTAAATATTGACTGTATAGCCTAGCAGGTGAGAGTAATATTTTTAATTTTTAAGTTGTATTTGTGTAATATAATTTGGTGCATGAAATAAATTTACACATATTCACCAAGATAAACGCCAAATGTGAACTTACAACGGCGAAAATCCAAAAATTGTGTGCCATGAATTTTGTACATAATAATTTTTTTATTATACTAACGATGTGTTTGAGAAGTCCAAAAACTCAAGAGAAATTCTAAAGTTTTCCATATTTCATCCTTGTTTTTTGAACTTATTTGCTAATATTTTTATTATCAATTTATTGCACGTTTGAACAAAGATTTAGAACCTAGGTTATATATTTACAGAATTTTTTTCTTTTTTTTGCATCAGTCCAGTCTCTACTACTAATTATGCCACTTTTAATGATGAAACACATATAAATATTTCAAATAATTATAAATAGCAAAATATAGATTCATGGTTCTTGGAAAAGATATGTGTTAATTATATCACATTTAAAAAAATATTGCGGTAAGAAAACGTTATTATTAATTAGTAGTAGCCCAAACTTTCCGAAATGGTTCTTCAAATATTCGAAAGCAATTACTTTTGTTATGGGAGAACACCTTGAATGAACGTGATACAATCGAACAACAAAACGAGCTGATCAAGGTGAAGATTCGGAGCAGACGGAAGGACTGCCACTTCACGTAGTACGTGACAAGAACGTAAACACAACACTGCGTGAAAGAGCCAGCAAACTGCACTTGTTTTTGACAGTGCAAAAATAAAAAAAGCGTAGTATTCAGAATAATTGATACACAAAATTGAGTTCTGCTCGATGAGCTAATTTTTATTTTAAGGAAGTTTTACATGTAGACCTTGACAGAGTTTCCGGATCTCCAAGTATATATAGACCCTTCTGCAGACGATCTGATCAATCTGATTTTCAGAACACTTACATCTACAACCATGATTTCTAAGGTAAGATATAAGTTTTCATAGAAAAATATTTTTCAACTTTCTCAATTTCGAAGTTTTTTCTGAGTATGTTTCAAGTATGAGTGAATGAGCATATTGAATTTAGAGTTTGACTTTAACTTATGTTCTGTAAAGAGCTCATGATTTGAACTGGCCTTAGCCTGATCAGTAAATCTATATCTATTGAACGATATTTGGATCTTCTGTAGTAAACTTCTTGCATTTCACAGTATCAATCATTCCTGTCTGATATGACCTGTATGATGAATGATTTAAGACCTTAACTATTTTAACTCAAATATTTGATCAGATAAAATATTCGCATTTAAATAACAATGTAATGAAAATAACAATAATAATAATAATTTCTTTTTCTATTTGGAAGATTTGATTTATGGTATCAATTTATGAATTAGAGTAAAAATTTTGCAATAACTTTTTAACGTCTATTATGTTCTACCTTAAGTTTTAAGCTTAATGTTTAATATATTTAAATTTTATATATATTTTTATAAGGAATATATAATTGCATATGATATGTGGAACCTTTTTTATCCAAACCTTTTCATAGATTTCAATTTCAATGTTCTTGATTACTGTGGACGACAATCAAATAGCAGGACTGCCGATATTTTTTTTTGTCAATCATATAGAATTTTAGAACACTTAAAACTTATAACGACAAACATTCACATAATTGTTCTGTGTTCCATTTAGATGATTGGAAATTGTGTACTTTACCTGTGTGAAGATTCTGCAGATTTTTTAAAGTTTTAAACTTTATCCAAATGAAGTACAATGAATTATTGATTATATGCGTTTGATCAAATAAACGCTCAAAAACTTCTTCAATAATATCACAATAAAAAAACTTTAAATAAAGCAGAAACACAAAAATAAACTGGTATATTAGTTTCAAAGCCAAATAACAGGTTTTTCTTCAGGACCAACAAGAAGCGTGACTTAGCTTACTCAAATCAGGTTGACAACTGTTGAGTTGTTATTTATTGTATTATAACAACTCAACAGTTGTCAACTTTGATTACTTTACAAAGTTTTATATTTTAATTATAAGTTCTTTGTCTTTAATTACACTGCAATAGTTTTTATTATAATGAAAATTACTACTTGCTTCAATGCTTATTTTTTTACGTTTTATAAACTTAAATCAGGAAAAATATAAACTTTTGAGTCTAAGTATAATTAAATTTATTACATAACTCCGTGGTCTTTTATTCCCGGCTATTAAAAATAATAGTACGAAGTAATTTTAATCCCTATACTAAAATTGTGTTTTATATAAGATATAATCTTAGATTATTTACTATATTTTTCATCTGAAATTTACAGGTAGCCATCTTGTGCGCAGTTTTTGCTGCAGTTCACGCTAACATCCTCCTCGGAGCTCCCCTTATTAACACTGGAGTCAGCACCAGCTCAAGACAGCAAGACGTAAGTTATTCAAACTGAATTAAATAATTTTTGTTAGTGAAAAGTTAATAAGGATTTCTTCTGCATTTAAAATATTAAAAAAGTTAATATTATTTTTTTAATTTATATTAAAATATCCTGAAGTAGCTAATGCGGCTAATTTTCTATATGATAATATAAAATAAAATTTTCTATATTATATATTTAATGATTTAGTAGAATATTATGTATATTAAAATTGTGTGTATAAGATTATGTGCAGTAATGATTTAACAGATTTATAAGATGCATACTTCATTCATTTCTTTTAAGCAAAATTTAACTGAGTAGATCTTCAGATCATTTTGAAATATTTTCTATTGAGAAAATGATAATTTATTTTTAAAGATGCATAACAGTAATAACAGCATTAAGTAATAGTAGTAACCAAAATAGAATTACATGAAATTGTACCTTAAGAAAAAAAGATACTCTTTCAAAATACCCACTAAGCTAACTGTAATGTTTAATGTGAAACTTAAAAACCATTTTTTGATGTTCCATCTTTTTGTAATTACATTTTCTAAAAATATAAACAGAGAGCTTTTCTTTAGGGGTTGACTGATCAAGGAGAGAGCTGAACTGGGGTACTGAAATTGCATGTAAAAGATGCAAATGTACCCTATAAATGTTTTAATAAATCAGTGTTACTATAATATAAGAAAATTTTGCCTTTAAATACAGATAGAATTAATTTAAATTTTATAATTTTGTATTTCTCATTCGTTCGATCTTATATTTATTGATTGATTTTCTGTGATTGGACTGAGACTTCAGCCCTCAGAAAAATGTCTTTTCAATTTTCTATGAAATGCTATTTTATTTTTTAGTTTGTCCATTATATATAGCTTGGGTTACATTAAAGTCAGTTGGTCAGTAGAATTTGATTTATGATCACTATTATGTATTCTGCGTCATAAGATGAAATAATAATAATATAAAGAAATTTGGTTGAAATAATTGTAAATGTTATTCGTTTGATTGTATTATTTAAATGCATGTCTGGCATTTCTGTATAATTGATACTAATTATTAATAATTTATTATTAATTTATTAGTTATGATTTATGAATTAATGACTACTAAATATTAATCACCATGAAAAATTAATAACAGTTGAGTTAGTAATAATTTAGTTATTTAATAAAATTTTGTATATCCCCTTGGAAGTTTTCTACATATGCATATACCACTGTCTGAAACTGCATCTTACTAAACGGAGTTACGTCTATGTCTCCCTCAATCTTAATAAACATTTTAGAGGAAATTCTGTGTTTAGTAGGATCTAAAGCGTTTGAGTGTTGGAAATTTACCTTAAACTGAATATTTTACAAACTGATCTTTAGCTGAATGTTTTGAAAACTTATCTTTAGCTAAATGTTTTGCAAATTTACTTTTAACTAAATGTTTTATAAACTTCAGTGGTTAAACTTTAATATTTTACAAACTTGTGTGACAAATGTTATGACTGAAAGTTTATTCATGTTTCAAATATTTAAACTTTTAATAAAATATTCATGAAATCTTATTAGACATTTTCCATCATCTATATAGAATTTCTGCTTATGAAAGTCGCTTGTATTTTCCATAGGGTCACGGCAACTATGCTTTCAACTACAACATTGGTGGATTGGGTGGCGGAAACTCCCGTGTCGAAGTTGGTGATGCTGCTGGTAACAAGAAGGGTTCCTACTCCCTGGTAGGTGCTGACGGAAGGGCAAGAAGGGTCGATTACGTTGCTGATTCTCTCGGATTCAGGGCTTCCGTTAACACCAACGAACCAGGAACCGCCCTCAGCGCCCCTGCAGCTGCTGCCGTTATCAGTCCTTATGCAGCACCTGTTGCCCCAGTTGCTGCTGCTGCTCATGTCGTCGCTGCTCCAGCTGCTTACAGCACTGTCATCGGACACGGAGCCCCTATTGCATACGGTCACGGATTCGGATCCCCATTAGGACTCGGTCTTTATGGAGGCCACCTTGGCAAGTCTCTCATCTGGTAAATGCTATTAGATTCACTGTTTCATGATGGATATTGAGGATTCTGGAATGGTTAAACTTCACCAAAGGAAATTGTTATCATTGTACAAAATTTATGATTGTTGTATAAACATACAAGTGATTTAAATTAAAAAAAAATTATCTCTATGTATCTGTATACTTTTTGTACTGAAATATAATTCACAACACATAAAATCACTTTAAAGTAAAGTGGAAATTATTTTCAGGATGGGTTTGTGTTCGTATTTGGAAAAACATTATATATAATTTTGAAATATATCTTAACATTTTTATTTAAATATATTTGAAAATATTAAAAAGAAGATGGAAAATATTTGGAGTAACTCTTTTAATAATTGATATAAATTTTTGAGGGAGCCAATATGTCTAAAACCATTTAATAACATTTGTAGCAAAGAAATTAAAAAAAACTCTTTCATTAGTAAAGACATTAAAAATCCTTCTACCACTGCATATTTTCTACATATTATTGAATATTAATATTTATACAAACATCTTACGTTTCTGATAATAAAAGCAAAATATTTTTGAAATGCGTTTTAACGTTTTGTTAATACGCAATATAAATTATTAGTAACGCTGTCTTCCTAATCATTTGATGAATTTTGAAAAACTCAATGTCTGAATATAAATGAAAAACGTTAGATGAATATTTCTATAATGAATACTTACTATAATGAATACTTATTTCTGTAATGAATATTCCAGATCTTCACACATATTTTCAATTGCTACTTGCTGAACACTCGTAATAAGACGTGAACGTTTTCAAAACTAAGTGGTTGCGGTCACGATTTTAGATTGAAATAATTGAAATCCAAACGTATTTGAGAAATAAATTGGTTTCATGATCAGGAGCATAAGACGGTTATATAATTACTAATATTTAACAATATGGAAAAATAAGAATAAAACTCTCTAAAGTGTATTTTGGTCTCTAAACAACGGAATGAATTGAAAATATATAATAATTTCAAGTTAACTAAGTTCATTAAATGACGTAAAATATGGACGGAAATGATTAAAAAGCGTTAATTAATTTATATATTGTTATTAAGAACATTTAAAATATCATAAGTGGCTCTAGTCCGATAGAGCCGGAATGGTTTAGCGCGACTAACATCTTTCTTTATGAGTGTTGGTCTTCTTTAGACATTTTTAAAACAGTTCAAAATAGTATTAAAATATCAGAATTGTTACTACTATAATAAAAAAACTAAGGGCTGGATCCAATTCAATTATATACACTTTCAAACGACAACAAATGACTCTCAAACTAGCTAGTACTTTTAGTTTTCGCCCCAATTTCAACAGGACTTTTTTATCATTACAAGACAACCAGCAAACCCGAAGTCCAAAAGAGGAATGGGTACAAGGGAAGATACAAAGTGGGGATTATATATCTAAGACATGGATTAAGAGAGATCCAAACAGAAAGCAACATAAAGAATAGTCAAGATAAAGTGGAAACAAGAAATAACAACAAGAGATTGGTGTACCTCAAGACACGAAAGCGATATCCCGATGAGATCATTTAAGTCCGAACAAGGATAAATGAGACGAACATTATATACATAAAGAGCTCCAAAGGAATAGAATGAAGAAGAAGGGGGGATTTTCCAATGCACTCTGCCAGACTGTGGACAAAAAAGGAGTACTGGACATGTCCTTAACTAAATTGCTAGAATTTTTTGCTCAAAATGTATTTTACTTATTATAAAAGGAATAGTTAAATTCTCAATCAAATAATTTGATAGCATGAAATATCTTGATTGTTTCTCTCAACAATATGATGCAATGAGACATATTAACTTTTACATCGTTAATAAGGTCGTAGAACTCTATGTTATAAAGTGAGAAGAATGTCAACATATTTCACATTTTATATTTCATAATGTATGCATTATAAAAATTAGCGTATTTTTTCTAGTGATAAATATATATTTTTCCCCGGATGGAGGTAACTTGCCACCCAATGGATCTAATGACGTCATGAACAGAAAAATGAGTCGCCGTAATTTTTCACAACATTGATTAAAACTATTAAGTCTCGTGATCATTGAGCTATAGATGAACCCTTTCATGCATGATCATGTCAAATTTTGTCAGGTGCTGCCATTATAAAATTTCGAAGTTTTTGCTCAAATTAAAAAAAATTCTATCTAGTTCTAGATATTTTGATAACAAAGCCAGATATATTCGTGAAAATCCATTAATGTTTGTGGCTGCTATCGTGGGCAAAAGAAATTGATCACAGAGATTAGACTGACAGACAGACATCACTCCAAAAATAGTCAAAACGTGTTCAGAGAGCGAGAGCGAGAGAGAGAGCGAAAGAGAGCGAGCGAGAGAGAGAGCGAGAGAGAGAGCAAGAGAGAGCGATAGAGAGCGAGAGTGAGCGAGAGTGAGAGCGAGAGAGAGCGAGAGTGAGAGCGGGAGAGAGCGGGAGAGAGAGCGAGCGAGAGCGAGAGAAAGCGAGAGAGAGAGTGAGAGAGAGCGCGAGAGAGAGAGAGCGAGAGAGAGCGAGCGAGAGAGAGAGAGAGCGAGAGAGAGCGAGTGAGATAGCGAAAGACAGAACGAGAGAGAGAAAGCGAGTAATTATATGAAATTGTATGAAGTTTCCAATGTCCTTTACTTGAATGTGCAACACTAATGATTAAACAAACATTAATGATTAAACGAATGTGTGTATCAGTTTGGATATGTCCGCCAAACTATGTTTACTAGAGGAAGTACAGATGGTCAGGATAAGTAAGATAGTCTGGAAAAGAAAGGTCATTCTCATCGTCACACCCTTCAGCAAGCCGAACGGCATTGAACAGCATCTGTTTATTAAGCAGGAGCAGTAACCTGCATGTGAAACAGTTATAGACTCTTGCATCACTCCTATAAGTATTAATTATGTGAATTGTATTGTAAAATATCAATAGAGTTGGTATTATGCTCAAATTTCCATATTTACAGTAAAAATAATTATGTTCATTGAAGAATTTGGATTGTCCATTATGGCTTAATTTTTCATGAAACGGTGGGCGGAGTTATAACCATATAATAGAATCATGCTCCAAGAGTACTACTAGAACATGTAAACTAGTGTTTTGCGCTTATAAACGCTATTTAGTATCAAATAGACCAGGGGTCTCCAAACTACGGCCCGCGGGCCAACACCGGCCCGCGAGCACCACCAATCCGGCCCGCGGTAGCGTGGCGGACATGCCCGGTATCCGGCCCGTCATAGTTTATTTTGATTACATTGTAAAATTTATAATGAATGTTTTTATTTAACGACCAATTAAAAAACACAATAACTGACATACATAATGAAATTGAACATTTTAAACATCGAGTAACATATACCACCTTTGAGGCAAAAGGCCCTCGGACTAAACCCCCAGGCACCCCCTCAGGACTCCTCGCACATAGTGTCACAGGAAAAAAGACACCAACCTTCAGCACCTACCAGATCGGTGCAAGAGCAGGTCCCCAAATCATCGACCTCCAGAGAATTGACCCTGGAGGAAGAGTAAGAGCAGCTACAGCTGCCATTAAAAAGAGATCGGAAATAGAAAAAGCCAGACAGGCAAAGGAGGCAAAGGATAGGCTTGACATTAAGGTTGAGGATTGGAAACAAAATAAACGAGTCAGGGATGAAGAGATCGCGCAAACCCAGCCGTTAGTTAAAACGGGTGAAAAAAAGCAAAAAACTATCGAGTTCCAAAAGGACACTCACAAAAAAGTGCAAACCGCGGTTGAGGCTGAGGAAATGGAAGCTGAGACTGAACCGACTGATAAATCTGATGCTGAAAAGATGGAGGATATCATCAGCCTCATCAGAGGATTTATTAGCATGTTCAATTTAGACGACATAAAACATCTGTTGATGCAGTTCGCAGAGTTAGTACAAAAAAAGAGCGATCCTATGGTAATGGTCTTTGAGGCCCTTAAAATAATCGCGGACTTTAAAAATAACAGTGAGAATCAAACCCGTCATGGCTAGGTCCCAAAAAGAATCCTTAAAAATAATATTTTGGAATGCGAACGGCATATCTCCAAGAATAAATGAACTTAGGAACTATGTAAATGAAAATGACGTAGACGCCTTATTAATTCAGGAAACTAAAGTTAGAGAAAGTAAAAAACTAAATATAGCCAACTATATATGCTATCATAATCTTAGCTCAAATACTAATGCTAGAACGCCCCATGGAGGAACAGCAGTATACATTAAAAGAAATATTCCCCACGAGGAACTAAACAACATAAATCTTCAAGGTATAGAAAATACTAGTATAAAAATTAAAATTAATAATACTAGCCCGTTTATTCTAACCTCAACATATGTCAAAAATATGAGTAGAGTAGATGTAGCTGCGCAACTGGAACTGCTTTTCGCGCGATATCCAAACACTATACTCGCAGGCGACTTCAACGCGCACCACCGAGCGTGGGGCTGTAGGAGAGCCAATTCACGCGGTACACAGATACACAGACTGCTGAACACGACAAACACTAACATTATTGTACCGTCGACACCAACCTGCTTCTCAGGCGCCAACGGCTCATTTATAGACTTTGTCCTAACGCGAAACATAGATTACGCTCACACTATTAGTACCTTGGATGAATTCGACTCGGATCATCTGCCGGTACTGGTGACATTCGACCTGAACACACCTCTTCCAGCCTCTTTGGGACAAGAGAGGGTCAACTGGGAAGTATTCAAAAGAGCACTCTTCGAGCCGCACTTAGCAGTACCTAACATTTTGAGCACGGCGGATATTGACTCTGCCACGCACACACTCACAACGGAAATCAAGAGAGCAATTGCCTCTGCCACAACACATCGTGAGTCTCCAAAAATGCCCACACTTTCCCACCATGTCAAACAATTAGTCAGGCAAAGAAACAGAATACGTAAGACATGGCAGGCTAACAGAGACCCCGCCCTTAAAAGGGAGCTTAACAGACTCACGTGCAAAGTCAGGGAAAAAATTGTCGCAGAAAAGCAGCAACAGTATAAAGAACTAATCGAATCCCTTAGCCCAGAAGACGTATCGCTCTGGCAATTCGCAAAAAGACTTAGGAAACCTCAAATTAAGCTCCCGCCACTAATAGATGGTGCTAAAATCGCGTACTCAGACGAGGAAAAAGCCGAGGCGCTCGCAAGCCATTATGAAAAACAATTCCAACCAAACCACGATCTAATGTGTCAGGACACCCTAAGAATGGTCAGACAAACTTTAAATAATTTCAGGAATTCCCCGGTAACGGCTGAGATTAGCCCAGCCACCCCGCAGGAGATAGTAGAAATCATTAAAAATCTCAAAAACCGTAAAAGCCCAGGGCACGACAAAATCAGAAATATTGCGGTTAAAAACCTAACCTTAAACGTAATATGTTACTTGACAATCTTAATAAATAAAATATTAAAACTAAACTATTTTCCCAAAGAATGGAAGGAAGCGATAATTATAGCAATCCATAAGCCTGGTGAGGATGCCACAATTCCAGCCAACTATAGACCAATTAGCTTGCTACCGACACTTAGTAAAATTACTGAGAAAATTATTCTTAAGAGACTGAACACGCACCTTAGTGAGAATGACATTATCATTCCGGAGCAGTTTGGATTTCGGCCAAAGCACTCCACCACTCATCAATTGCTGAGAGTGGTAGAGTACATATCTTCTGGTCTCAATAACAAGACACCCACAGCTGCGATTTTTCTGGACATACAAAAAGCCTTTGATAAAGTATGGCACTGTGGATTAGCGTACAAATTGATCACTTTAAAAGTCCCTGACGCTATTGTCAAACTTTTAATCTCATACTTAAATAACAGACACTTTCAAGTCAGAGTAGGAGGTAACTTATCTACACCCAAGCTCATTAAAAGTAGTGTACCGCAAGGTTCTATCCTGGGCCCGACACTCTTTAACATATACCTGAACGACATCCCTAGGACTCTAAACACAGAGCTGGCACTCTATGCAGACGACAGTGCGATACTTGCAAAACACACCTATGTCTCAGTAATGCACAGACAGCTACAACAACACTTAGACATACTCCAAACTTGGCTGGAAAAATGGCGAATAAAATTAAACCCCAATAAATGTCATTGGATTTATTTCTCAAGAAAACGTAAACCTCCGCCGCCTCTGTACATAAACAACCATGCCCTAAAAGCGGAAAAATCTACTAAATACCTAGGTGTAACGATAGATTCCCACCTAACCTGGAAACAGCACGTAACGAACTTAATCAAAAAAGCGTATATGGCCACAGGAGCCTTATACCCAATGATAGGAAACGGAAATCTAAGTTATCAAAATAAACTCCTAATTTATAAATCGGTCATCCGCCCGGGAATGCTGTATGCAGCACCCGTATGGGGATATGCCTGTAAAACTACAATAGACCTCCTAGAGACAAAACAAAACAAAATCCTACGGATTATCAGGAAAGCTCCCAGGTACTTAAGAAACTCGGTAATTAGGAATGACTTCAAAATAAAAACTGTTAGAGCCCAAATTAAAAAGCTAGCGCTTAAATTTTACAGAAATTTGCCATCCGTTCCAAACGAACTGTTATTCAATCTGCATGACTATGATCATCGCAAGGCCAAATCTCGTAAGAGACCCCGCGCTGTTCTAAACATCGATAATCGGAATTAAATGATCCCACCTCAAACATCTGATTTTAAAATAAAACTCGCGACTATTATTTTATAAAAAAAAAAAAATATTCTAAACACTAAACTGCCAAAACGCTAGGTAACCCTTAGATCTGCATCAACCCCCCAAACTGCTTAAACTCTAAATGTGCAACAAACTGCCACACTAGGAGCTAGGATAAATAATAAAAAGTAGTAAATAAAAACCTCGAACCTCCAATTAGGGTCACTGAATTAATGTCACAGTTTGACGATAAGAACCACATATTGAAACTGGAGATTAAAGGCGCTTCGCGCCTGGTGCTCTGTCTTGTACGACACTACGTATTTTAAACATCGAGTAGCCGCCCAGGTGGTGAAGTGGATAGCGTTACCGGCTGCTGTCTAGTGGGCTTGGGTTCGAATCTCGAGTAAGGCATGGTTGTTTTCCTGAGGATGAAGACAGTCTTCCGCCTTCTGGGTCCTCGTTAAATGAGAAGCTGCACCCTTCAGACCTTAGTCAGTGATGCTTGCATGTATTAATAAACTTTGTATTCTTGTCTTGTGTGTCATTCTCTCTGTCCTTCTTCTGGTGTCACTGGACCTGTATTCGGGCTAATGCAGAAACATGGGTCATAAGCAACAACAAACATCGAATAAAAAGTAACACCTCAGCAGTATCTGAAACATCTGTTGACTTATCCAGGGCCAAAGAGAACCACTCTAAGTGTCGATTTTTGTCAGACAATTGAGTTAATATATTTTCTGCATATTTGTTCGAGTCAGTGTTTGCTGATAAACTGGTGTCTTTAAATAAATCAGCTTTTTCTGGACACATTTCTTCTGCTGCTGCAATCATGCAATCCTTAATTCGCCGTCAGTAAATGGTTTCTCATGTTTCGCTATTGAATGAGCCACGCGGAAACTAGCACGAGTTGCTGCTTCTTGTTCAGCATTTACTTTCTTAAACAATTGCTGAGATTTCAACCCGCTTTTCAAAGATTCATATTTTTCTAACCGTAGGCTTCCTGTAAATTTGGAGTCATTCTGAGAATGTTTAGTCTCACAATGACGTTTTATATTGCATTCTTTGGGGACTGGTATTGTTTCATTGCAAATTATACACATTGCCTTATTACTTGACTAAATCAGGAAATATTGATATCCCCATTGCTCTTTAAATGTTCTGCACTCTTGGCCCTTGGGCTGTTGCACTCTGGCCCTTGGGACTTAGTGGAGGAGTCAGTGTGGCCCCTATGATAAAAAGTTTGGAGACCCCTGAAATAGACGATAACTGCAGTGAATGCAAGTAAAACTTGGTATGTGATGCAATGTTGTTAGCTTTTGTTGTAAGGTTTTATAGAGCCATCATGAGATGGTAAAATGACTTTAGCCTGAAACAACGCTTCCCTGTTTAACCCGCCAAGTCGCTTTTGTCCAACACCCTAAAGAACCTCAAGATTGTTACACATTCCTGAATTATCGAGTCCATGCATGTACTAACCCATACACTTGAGCTACAGAAACACATTGATGCGGTCTTCAGTCTTGAACATATACTTTTAAAGAGTACTCTGAATGTGTTTAAGTGGTCTTAAAACGCGTTTTTCCGCTACAATATCGAATTATAAAATTTTTGGAAAAACAATTCGTCTTTTATACAATAGATGGTGAAATTTGAAATGCCATTTAAACTACGATATGATTATTTAATAATTTGTGAATTAAAAAAATCGAATATTTAAAAAAATTAGTATTTTTATCAAAGGTCGAATCTTTGTTTGCGACTCAAGGAAATGCCTTGTTAAAATGTTGTTGTTGTTGTTGAAACCCAGACCGTCCGACCTACCAGAAAGGTGTAAGGTAACTGTTTGTACGGTCGGGAAGTGCCACCCAATTTAGACCGGAACCCAGTGTGGGAGGCATCCACAGGGACCGTACCCTCCTTCCCCTACCACCAACCTCTCGGAAGGACTTTCGGACCCACATGTTTAACGTGATCGTACTCCGCATGAACACGGCGGCAGTTTTGGCAGTGGCTGGAATCGAACCCGGGCCTACCGAGTGCAACTCCAGCGCGCTAACCAATGGGCTACCGCGCCCGACCTTGCTAAGATGTGTCATGGTTTGAAAAGCTTTATTTTTTCTAACGGGAAGAATAACCTTTTCATATTTTTAACCCTTTGTTGCAGTAAAGAAATCAGCGTACTGCATAAATAGAGAAGTGCAATGTTTTGAGAGTCATATCTCCGTTAAATAAAAATTATTTTTGAAACAAATTAACTTTTTAGTATTTAATGAAAAAATATGTACATACAAAATGGTTGTTAAGTAGTTCTTAAGCATAAAATTAATTCTGGAAATGAATGTCTGTTGTTCGAATTCTTGAATGTCTGTTGTATGACTGACTGTCCAGACTGACTGTCTATTTACAGTTTTATATACAGGAAAGTCATTACTCACCCCAATAATTTTGTAAGAAATCGTCCATGAGTGTACACGTTATGTCTATCTATAGTAGAGTGATCATGCCCGATCGAATAGAAGTAATTGCAGAGTCTCTAATGGATATTTTGTTGTTGCTGTTTCTGATGACCTCCTGTTTCGGCACTGCCGATACAGGATCAGTGCCGCAGGAAAGAAATGATGAAAGACACACAAGACAATGGAATAAAGTTTATTACAAACAAGCATCACTGACGAAGGTCGGAGGGGGTGCAGCTTCACATTTAGCCGAGGACCCAGAAGGCGGAAGACTGACTTGCCTCAATAAACATACATGCCTTACTCGGGATTACAATCCTGCTTTCTCATTACAATCCTGCCATCTCTAAATGATCAAAAGATTGAATCATTACAATCTTATCATCTCCAAATGAGCAAGATGTTGAATCATTACAAGTCTATCATCTCTAAGTAAGCATGATGTTGAACTATTACAATCGTATCATCACGAGATGAGCAAAGCATTATTAAATGAGGGAGAAATAGCGCTGAATGACACTGGATTAGACTTCAGGCGCGCGAATCTAAATCGTCAACTGGAGAAATGCATGTAATCGAAGAAGAATTAGACTGAAATAAATACGAAGGTGTGCTGGATGAGAGAACCAGACTTTTGCCCCTCCTGGTACAAGAATGTCCCATCGTAGCTGAACCTTCAAAATATTCTTCATCGTTGCGTATGAATACCAGAAATGAAACCGCTACATCGCCTCAGTTTCATGCAAGTAAAACGCTGTGTTAAATGTAGCTTACTTCTTAGGGGGAATGTGTTGTCTGAAACTAAAGTTGACAGCTTTTGAACGGATTTGTCATTCATGGAATAGTTTCACCCGCACCAAGTTTTGCTTTTTCATATCGGGAACAAATTTAATTTGTCTTATGATTTACAGCAATAAATTTTAGTAATAAAAAATCTGATGTGGGCAGCACATGACTTTCTCTTCTGATTCAAATTCATTTTCACTTTAATTTTTTTAATAATTTTAATGATAATATTTTTTAATATTATTGCACAAAATAACACGCATAATAATTAGAAAATGCATTGAATATGCACCTTTAATTCAATTTTCATTTTCATTTGGTATTTGGACGTATTTTCAAAAGAGGCTTAGCTAAACCGCAAAGAAACTAAAATATATCTAGAACGGGTTAGTTCTAGAGTAATGGGATTGGTCTTATTTTTTTCATCGTCAAAAATTGCGTATAAAACAAGCGTTTAATTGATACATTTGAGCATACATAGTCTTTTATTTTAGATTTTGAAGATATTTGCGAGCCATTTCGTACCAAAAGGCAGGTTCTTTTTTTCGAATCGTACCGAAACCCCTTAATCAGCATCAAGGAAACCTACAAAGGATTTATCTACCAAATTTTGTGAAATTTAGTTAATTAGTTCTTTAGCTAGAGTGGATACATATGATTTTTGCGGGCCATTTCGCAAAAAAAGGCAAGTTCTTTTACTCCGAATCGTACTAAAATCCAATCACCACCATGGTAGCCAATAAGTGACTTATCTGTAAAATTTTATGAAATTTGGTCAATTAGTTTTTGAGTTACAGGGGATACATGTATTTCACAGACAATGCATTTCACACACACACACACACACACACACATACACACACACATACATACAAATACCTCACTCTAAAAATATATTTTCCGTGTTCTAGATGCCCGAAACGTGTAGACCCTCTGAAAACTCGAGTTGCGATTTTCGATACGATTTCAATACTTTTCTTATACATTACTATTTATTGTAGGGAAGGTTAAATATTTCCCTTTTACATTACCATATATTGTAGGGAAAGTAAAATACTTCTCTTTTACATTGCCATGTATTGTAGAGAAAGTAAGATACTTTCCATTTACAGTACCATGTATTGTAGGGAAAGTAAAATACTTCCCTTCTACATTATGTATCGTATTAAAAGTAATAAGGCTTCATCCAAAAGTAATTGTTAGTGAGAACTAGAAATAATATATCTTGGGTGAAGTTTTCTATAAATTAAATTTATTATTCCGACTTAAATATTTTAATTTTAATTTTACAAGGAAAGCATAAAAATATATCTTTATATTCTATTTACAGAAGAATTACAGAACTTTAATTGAAAATAATATGATGTGAGGGAACAAATGACTTCCACTGCGCACCTTAATGAGTTCTTTCAATATAAAGAAAATATTTATTTTCCCTTTCATTTATACCCATGTTAAGAAACCTCACAAAATTAAAATTATAGTTTTAAGCGACTGTGTTGATTAAATAAATCATTTATTCATGCGTACGTGCAAAATGCAGTCCAAAATATCAATGGTATTTTATAAATATTTCGTTAAAAAGTGAAATTTGGCTAATTAACTGGTATTACAGCACAAAGCTATTAATAAAAGTATTTTCTTGTAAATAGAATACGCTAAATCAGCGAGAAAAGTGTTAATGTACATATACGGCATATTTATATCCGATATTTAGTATTTCCTTAATTTTATGTAACTTTTTGGATATATGTATCCGAATATATGGATTCGAATATATTTGAATATATGTATCCGTGTAATATTTCGTCAAATTACGCATAAAATAACTGGGCATATATCATAAGTTATTGCCTAGTTTTCTTTGACGAAATTTTGCATAAAACATTCGAACATTTTTAGAGTTTCCGAAATGCATTCTAGTATTACCCGTAATTGCGAATTCCAGTAATTACAGATTGTGACAATATTGCCACATTTCATTCGTTTTATTATACACGTATAGTCCTTGAGTCGTGTCCCCAGACCGTAACATACATACTGACATACACAAAGACATTACCTCAAAATCGTTCAATCCGAGCTGAAGGATGTGAAAAGCGTGACATCCGAAGCAATTCCCAGCTCTATTAATACTTCCAATGAGCAGTTTCTGTGGTTGGTATATTGTACGTTAACTTTTACAATTACAGGGGAAACTTGTGCGGAATAGGTTACCGTCAGAAAGGAAAATTGTGTCTAAATTTTCTTCAGATCGGCTGAAATTTCTTGTAAACCTTCCCTAGAAAGCTTTGTAAAAGAAAACTTTTAAGGAAACTTTCGTAAAAGAGTAGTTGAATACTATTGCAATGTTTATCTGTACTTTCGTACGTATGGGAATGTGCATGTATTGCAATATTTTGAAAAATTCGAATCAAAGTAAAATATATTTAGTATAACTTTTAATAATTTTCATATACGGCAGCGTGTTGGGCTTATCAATGTGCTTGGGGTAGAAGGAATGACGAGTGACAGGCGATGTACCCCATTCGCCCACTGATATACGTTTTTGTATTATTTTAGTAATGTTATTTATTGCTTTTTATTGTGTTTGCAGATGATCTAAGTAACATTGTTATACTTAAGTGAAGACACGGCAGTGGTACACGGAAAACATGAAACAGGCTCTTAAATGGATGCGGGGCATGGCTGTGAAATATTAATTTTATCATATTATGCTCCGAGATTCAATTTACAATGATACATTCTAAACTTAAGAAAAAATACCTTGCAGCAATAATTGATAAAACTGATATCAAATTTGAATATGTTATATATTGCTTGTTATGGTGTTTGCAGTTGATCTAAGTAAAATTGTTATACTTATGTGAAGACACGGCAGTGGTACACGGAAAACATGAAACAGGCTCTTAAATAGATGCGGGGCATGGCTGTGAAATATTAATTTTATCATATTATGCTCCGAGATTCAATTTACAATGATACATTCTAAACTTAAGAAAAAGTACCTTGCAGCAGCAATTAATAAAACTGATATCAAATGTGAAAATGTGTTCGAATCTGAGCAAAAACGTGCGGATTTTATTATAAGCAAACGTAAGCGACTGCTTGTATTGATGCAAAAATACTGTTCTAATTTGGTATACTATTAAAGGGTCGATAGAGCAATTTTTATCATAGCGTAATTCCCGTGCCGAAATTAAAAGTGATGATGAAAAATCACAAGTTATCTGCGAATTTTTCCATCCGAAATCTCGATCTCGATCTCTTTATAAACTGCATATTGTATTTGTTACTTTTAGCATTTTATTTGTTAATTTTTAACACTTTACAACAAAGTTCAAAAGTGTTTATGACTTTGTTCATTCTGTCTGTCTGTCTGTCCGTCTGTCCATTAGCACGATAACTGCCGTAAAAATGACTTAATCAAAATGAAATTTTAGTATGTTGTTCAGACGGTCTGTAGGACCTATAGGAATATAAATGAATAATATCACCCAATTAGTTTTGGATTGAACCCGGGTTGAAAAAATGAAATAATTGAGCCCTATGGGACCTAAATTTTCAAACATTTTATAAGCGGATTTAAAATTCACAAATTGCTTCGAAAATTTTAAGTAATATTCAAATTGTTCCATAAAATATATAAAAAAAATTCAGCGAAATATATTCAGTAGTTTTTTAACTAAAATTTAAAATAATAATTACACCTCTTATATGAAGCGATCACGTGACCATGATATAAAAAGATCACGTAACCCACTTCAAAATGATATATGGCATCCATCTTGTCTTAAAATCGTGATTTTTAAAGTTCTTTTTGTGGTGACATTAAGGATACTCAGCAACAGTTCCACCCAGCTCAACCGCGTTATGTATAGTGGGGTTCGATTGGACCAAGTACATTGCATTCGCTGAAATAAATAATCACTCCCTTTTTTTTTTGTGGCCATTGAACAATTTATTTACAGAACACATAAAATCTCAATTAAACATTAATAACAATATACACAATTACAATGAATTCCCAATTTACCTAAGCTTGACCTCGGGGTGCACATTTAATTTTGCATTAATTTGTATATTTTTTTATTATCCTTTTTTTTTAAGGCAAACAAAATATAAATATCATTTGGGCAAATATCCCATTAAGCATAAAGTTGCTCTTAATACTGTAGATCACATCAAAATAAGTTTAGACATTTATATAAAGCACCACCATTTATATAAAATATCGCCACCGCCCGCAATTCTTCGGGCGGTGGCGACCAGAAAATTGAAGAAAGTCGTCATTGTTTTTTTGGTTGCAGTACAGCACAGCTCTGTCTCCAAAACGGCGTGGTGTGGGACCTTTGCTCTCTTAGCTGCATTTAAGTCGTGGTAACTGTGATACTGCGTGTACGGAGTGTTGCGGAGCATCAATCCCGGGCTCCTAAGCAGCAGACAAACTCTACGGAAACGTATCTGATCTTAACTTTTTTGGTAAAGCCTGTACGCAGTTCTCACGATCCGCTGGAAGGAAAGTGGACAGTGTGCCCATCTCCGGAATAATACTTGGCTAAATTGTTCGTCACTTGCTGATCCTTAACCGAGCTGCTCAGACTGGCAGTGTTTTTCATGAACTGTCCAAATAAATGAACTAACCTTCATTTAATCTTGTCGCCCATTCCAATGTACAGAGGGATAACTACCAGCACTCATTCAGAGTCATTCTTATGTAATGAAGGTATGAAAGTTATATATTGATTTTAAAATGTTTTATATAAATGTCTAAACTTATTTTGATGGGATCTACAGTATTAAAGGCAACTTTATGCTTAATGGGATATTTGCCCAAATGAAATTTATATTTTGTTTGCCTTAAAAAAAAAAGGATAATAAAAAATATAAAAATTAATGCAAAATTAACTGTGCACCCCGAGGTCAAGCTTAGGTAAATTGGGAATTCATTGTAATTGTGTATATTGTTATTAATGTTTAATTGAGATTTTATGTGTTCTGTAAATAAATTGTTCAATGGCCACAAAAAAAAGGGAGTGATTATTTATTTCAGCGAATGCAATGTACTTGCTCCAATCGGACCCCATTATACATAACGCGGTTGAGCTGGGTGGAACTATTAGTGAGTACCTTTAATGTATTTATGTGTTTAGTTTTTTTGTATTTATGTGTAAATTTCACCTCACCACACTTTTTAATTCATATTGAGTGTTGTATCCGGCCTAAAACCACTTTATTTTTGCTTAAATTTTGTGCATCTACATACTGAAACAACACAATGACAATATATTTGAGTTTAAATGCTCATCCAAATTTGATTATTTCTACAACGAAGCCTATTTTTCACTTATGTAAAATGTAAACAGCAAAATATGTAGAATGAGTTGTATTAGAATTGCTGCATTTCTTTAACACAAAATTATTTAGCTCATGGAGTCTGCATACCTGATATGAATGAAATATTCATTGATTTTACAAAGAGAAGGACGATTTTTTTCGATGAAGTTTTAAGCATAGAGTTTAATTACTTGTAGCTCCATGGTCTTAATTTTTAAATAAAATAAATTATTATAATATTGGGATGAATGACATGATTGGGAAATTGTTTATGAATGAAATGCTGCTTTTATAGAGAGAGCCAGGCGTGTTATTTTTTCTATGACGTCATTTGAATGAATTTCAGTTGTTTTCGATGAAGTTTTCAAATATAATAAATTATCGAAGTATTATGATAATTCTAAAATTATTACCGAGAAATGTATCGCATTTTAGAGATGTTTAAACCAGGCAATTCATATTTCAATGCGTCATTTGAATGAAGTTCATTTTTTTCGATGAAGGTTTAAGTTTTCAAATATAATAAATTAATGTAGTATTGTGATAAGTTTTAAAATATTACCGAGGAATGTATTGCATTTTAGACATGTTTAAATACAATTGCACTGAAGTTGGAAAGTGTTTCATAATCAATGCTTTAAGCATGATTGATCTTTCTTGTTTTTTATTTATTTATAATTATTTCATTTTACCTCATACATGAGGCAAAACGGGCAAAAACAATTTGTTCCGAAGAAGATTTAAAAACACATAATTTTATGTTTCTTTCGATTTTGCTGACATAATACGAAAATACAATGGGCACTTAAATTTCTCGATGTATCTTTAAATGTTATTTTATTATTTACTTCAAAAACTGACCCAAGCACTTAGAAGCCTGTTCTACCCTGGGTTTACTTATAGATTTAGCATGCATATTAAATGGTTTAAAAGCTAGCACATGTAAAGATGTAATTTTCACAATTACGAATCACTATTATGAAACACGTTCCATCAAAGACACGTTATGTGATTGATGATTCCTTGATATTTGATTGTAAATAAAAAAAAATTGATGTGGGCAACACATGACTTTCCTTATGTAATGCAATGAATTTACTACTTTTACAGTTAAAAAAAATGTTATTCTTATAGTAGATACATATATTCTTTCCAAGATATTGAATTTTCTTTAATGATTCGTCATCTTCATTGATTTAGGGTCATGTTTATCCATTCGGCGAGATTTTCGTTAATTTGGCAACTTAAAAATGTCGCCAAGTCGGCAACATTTCGCCAAATTCATCGCCAAAACCTCGCCAAGTGTTATGGATGGAGAAATAAGTTACTCTTAAAGCAGATAAATGGCTACTGGCGTTAAAATACAAAACTATTACTCAAAGTATCTTTTCTCGTAAATGGAACGAGTTAGATCCACGAGAATAATATCATGAAATTTATTGCATGATATTACATATGAAAATTAAACATGTTTCTCAACAGTTAATATTTTTTTTAATTTATGGGATTTTTTAGATAAATGTATTTGAAAAATGTGCTATATCTCGAGAACGGTTTATACTGGCGTTCGTTTATGTCAATCGTTTAAGGAAAAATTACGTAAGAAATGTCTATTTGCGAAACTTTATTAAAGGTTTTGAATTATTTATGATTTTTTCAAAATTTCATTCGAAAATTTAGGGAGTTCTGATCATTCAATTGTATTTTAAAACAATAAGCTTCCAGTATTCATGGATTCTGAATTTTGTATCAAATTTCATTCGAATAGCTCCATTCGTTCGTGAGATATCGCCTCCACAGACTCACTGAGGCACACACACACACATGCACACATACTTTCACACACACACACACATAACTTCAAAAATGTTCGATTCGTGATCAAGGATGCTTGAAACGTGCTCTCCCGTCGAAAACTCGAACTCCGTCACAATACTTTCCTTATACATTATTGTATATTAGGAAAGTAAAAAGGAAATTACTAAATAAGAGTAAAATATAGTCGTAACATAATTATATGAAAACTGTTGTGATCGCTGGAACTTCTGTAAACTTAAGCTAATTAATTGAGATATAACTGGATTGTTGAATATTTACGTATGAGAACGTTGAAAGCAATTTCACTCTAAAAATTTCCTTTACATCCATGAGTTGTGGGTAAAGAAAAAAGAACAACATACAAGCAACGAATTTTTATTGACTTAACGGAATGAAAGTATGAATCCAAAACCAAAAGCATGCAGAAATTCCACCACACCAGTGTCAAAAATGCTGAGGAATAACTATCAATAATTTTTGATGTACTTGAGCAATCTGTAGAAAAAAAGAAATGCAAATTTCAATACCTTTATATCATTAAACATGTTGTCTTTAATCTGTAAAATAATTCCCAAAATGTCATGTTTGATTTTATAAATATGATGCAGCAAGATTAAGGAACATTTTATTTTTTTATTCAAAGTTTTTCCATATTAGGAATATTATTTCAATGCCAAATAATAATTAATTTGAAAAATATTTATTGAATAAGAAAAAGTAATAGGAGAACTTATTTACATTGTTAAATGTGCAGTTGGTCAGAAACCACAGCTAACCAATTTAGTGGGTCATATGCCTTTTGCAGCAACAGAAATTGCCGTATAAGTTGAAGTTTTGGAAAATGTTGTATAACATTAACTTTATTGACTTCGATAATATTCTACTGTCAGATATATAAGTTACTTCTCCTACCTTTGAGAAATGAATAAAACTTTAAATGTTTTGACATAAGTTTTTATACATTTTGTATAAATCAATATGTATCATGCAAAATTTTACATTAATCCACTGTATAGTATTTGAGAAATATTTTATATTAATCCACTACGTAGTATTTGAGTTTCATAATCAAATAATACAGGAAATATAAGTCGTTTTAACACTGCATATATCAGTAAAATAGAAACTAAACTTAAACGTAGGACTAAACTGCTAAGCTTAACTATCATACACTTGTACTTGCACTTTTGATTATCTTGCACGACACCCCCTTCTCAGCCTATATTATAAAATAATGAAATAATTATATTTTATAGGGGGCTATGCTTCACTTCTTCTTGATAAGGAATAAGTGCTTTAAGAGCATTGTTATGTAAAAAATGTAGAAATGGGGATTGCAATTTTTAAACACATACACACACTACACAAAATCTTAAACTTAAGTACATATACTTGATTCACCAATCACTCTCGAACAATAAAAAGATACATATGTGCAGAGATCATTTATCAGGTATATTAGAATCAACCTATATTTCCATTCAAGTGTCCAGTTCATTTGTTTATTCAGAGAACCATGGAATAATTTAATTACCAAAATAGTCAAAACATTGATTAAAAAATGTTCATATTTATTACTGGAGATTAACAGTTGTTCAATATATTAGTATGACACATTCCACTTACAATCACTTTTTATGATCTTTTACCACATAATAGGTTTAGCAATTCCCAATCCGGATCCCAAGATTCCCAAAGGCGCGCCGATGGCAGCTCCATGTCCAATGACGGAACTGTAAGCAGATACAGGAATAGCACCAACTCCAAGAATAGGAGCGGATGCAAGGATTGGCGCAGTTGCCACTGGAGCAACTGGGGCAGCGTAAGGGCTGATGATGGCTGCAGCGGCTGGTGCACTCATAGCTGTTCCAGGTTCGTTGGTTTTGACGGCAGCCCTGAATCCAAGGCCGTCGGCAACATAGTCGACTCTTCTTACCCTTCCATCAATGTCAGCGAGGCTGTAGGAACCCTTCTTGTTGCCGGCAGCATCCCCAACTTCAGCACGAGAATTAGTCGCACCAATTCCATCAACAATATCGTAACCAAAGGCGTAGTTCCCATGAGCCTTAAATTAGTGAGGTTTCACAAAATTGAATATGATATAAAGCATCATGCTAATGAAAATTTATGCATTTCACTGAATCGGACTAATTTGAAAAGAAAACTAAATAAATATGAGTGATCTTAAAGGTTTAAATGCATTACAAACTTCGAAAAATTTAACGTAGATTTTTTTTATATAACTTTATTTTCATAATGCAATTCAACCTGTTTATGACAAGCTCTCTTATAGATTTTATTACCAATGTAGCAGGCTAATAGCCACACTTCCGCAGCCAGGATATATAACAAGAGCACAGAAAAATATGGAATAAAATAGGTAACAGAACAAAACTATCTAGCACAGAAAATTAAGAAAACTGCATGCATAGAGGACATTAAATCTCTAGCTTTCCAATACTGGCTGTAGATTGTCCCTCCAAATAAAACAGAACAGATGAGAAGATGATTGGCATTCATGACTTTGTAAAGAGACTTATTTCCCCACCCGGGAATTGAGCCTTAAATCTTCGAACTGGCCAGCCGACTTTCTACCGTTACTACTGGGACGAAATTGTAAGCTCTTATTGTCGACGTTGACTTTGAAACTTCCCCACTGTTTGCAATTTCAATTTTGTGATGCGCAGAAATGAACAATAAGCCTATCATGCCCCGTTGCCAATTGATCGCTTTAGTAAATAGCAGAGAGATTATTATGAAGATTTATTTGGCAACTTAACATTGCAAGGAGACCATTTTCAATATGAATATATACTGTTAGCAAAGAAGTAACATTGTAAGCAAATGTTTTGGCCTCTTGACTTTCATTTTCATTAAAAGTGGGATCGTCTGTGCTAATAAAGAGTGTTAGTACTCCGTAGTAGCGATATTATAACCTTGAGGCTGGTGAACTCATCATTGTGTTTGTTCTTCGAAGTTTATAAAGGAATATTATGTACTTTTATCTAGTATTTTCTTTTAATAAATGTGTTAGTTGTATATAAAAGGTCTTGGACTCCTGTTTCATGAAATTTGCACTTATTTTAGTTTGCATTATAGTACAGTAACTGATATTGATTTCATCGTTTGTTTTTTATTCTTAAACTACGTAAATTTCTTATTTTGAGTACAATTTCTGATTAATAAAGAAATACTTTTAAAAAATTTTAATATAGTCTGCAAGTCAAATGTTAATACTAAAATATTGAAATAGAGAAGCAGGAATGAAATATACAAGAAAAAAAAGAAAATTTTAAATACATTTATTGCACATTTACAAATTTTAATCGAAATATTAAAACTACTTTAATATACGTATTAGATTAAAAATAAAAAAATAGCAAAAGTGTATTACTAATATTGGAATCTAAGTACAACTACTGGAAATAAAATGAAATAGAAAAAACTCTTATTTTTCACTTAAGAGGTTCTTAAAAGAATGATCATGTTTTCAGATTTAACCATCTTGGAGAGACATATTTGTATTTATGTTGTAGGGTCCACTTCGACTATAAGAGCTTACAGTTTCGTCCCAATAGCTCAACGGTAGAGCGTCGGCTGGCCAGTTCGGAGATCAAGGGCTCGATTCCCGGTTGGGACAGCAAGGTTGTTTACAATGGCGCCAGAACAAATCAACCCTGTAGGTTTGTGCAAAGATGTCGGAGGTCTGAAGACCCCAGACCGTGCGACTCACATAGTGGGTTTAGAGTAGCTAGTTGCACGGCCGGGAACGGATACCTCCTTCACTCAGGAGGCACCCAAGGTCTACCATCCCGCCAAACGAATATTTATTTAGGTCTAAAAAGATAACAATTGATAAAAAATATTATGGTTAAACAGACAGTTTTACATTGCATTTGAACTTGACAAGTACGTCAATTTTTCAAAAATGGGAAAAGGGTTATTGCGAATATAGATAAAAAGATCATTGAAAAATAAAATTTAGAGTGAGGTATATTAACATAATGAAAAATAGATTAAAATTAAAGAAAATAATAAAATTTTAAAAGTAAAATTTAGAAAATATATAAAAATAAAATATATGTCAGAGGTCTGTTTGAAGACCCCAGACCGTGCGACTCACATAGTGGGTTTAGAGTAGCTAGCTGCACGGCCGGGAAAGGATACCTTCTGCACTCAGGAAGCACCCGACTCTACAATCTAGACCTTGGGTGCAGTATAATCAGAGGTCTGTCTGAAAGTACGACGATTAGTACGAATTCAGTTGACTCTGGAAGATTGAGCGCCGATTTCAAATTAAGAGGATAACGGCCCCGCAGGATACTAACCTGGGTAAAAATAGTAATAGTAGGAGGCTAACCTAAGGTAAAAATAGAAGGGGGTGGTCAGACAGATTGTCAGTTGCATGCCAATCTGACATTAGAGAGTGGAGAATGCAGAGTCCACTTTAACAATAAGAGCTTACAATTCCGTCCAAATAACTCACCTGTAGAGCGTCGGCTGGCCAGTTTGGAGATCCAGGGTTCGATTCCCGGTTGGGGCAGAAAGGTTATTTACAATGTTTAATTTCAGTTATTGTTAAAATATGCACTTACGTCCTGTTGTCTTGAGCTTGTGCTGATTCCTGTGCTCATAATGGGCGCATTCATAATGACGCCTGCATGGGCAGCAGCAAGAGCTACTGAAATAATGAAGACCTGAAAGAAAATAAGGGAAAATGCTATTATGATCTACCAGAATTTACATTTGTCTCCTCAAAGCCGAAGAAGATGTAAATTCTTAATTGAAAACTTTAATTTTTAAATCAAGTTTAAATGTAGAAATATGTACAATAAAAAATTAAGTTTGCATTGTTGTATATGATAATGAATTTCGTACTTATGCTAGTTATATATTGATATGTTCTGACAAAACTAAAGTAAAGTCGTAAAAAGTGAGTCTACACAGAAAAGTACTTCCAAAACTAAAAGCAAATTTTACATTTTGAATCTTGTGTAGCATTGTCCTGTTAAGTTTTTACATGTGATTTTTCCTAAAAGTGGTTGAGTTTGTTAGCTTTTTTATGATTATTTATACAGAAATTTACCAATTTGTAGCAATAAAGGCAAAAAAGGATTTTGGACAATTTGCCTTAACTTTTACAATGTAAGAAATAATTATCCTTGAGAAATTATGAAATGTTTTGGGAAAATTCGTTTCCAATAAATTTAGCAAATAAAACTTTTTGCAAATTATTTATCCAAAAGCCATACGAATAATATTTGAAGTTATGTTTTAATACGTTTTAATAATTAAAGAAGTATGACCCTCATTTTTTACTTTTAAAATGAAATGATCACTAACCTGACCAAAAAATAAAATTAAATACAAAAATCCTTTAATACGTATACTTTTACTAATTTTTTATATTTTTAATTGAACATGACATTTTATCACACAAAATGCACATTTAATTCAATATTTTTACATGAATAAAAATGCTACTCTACGAGATAGACATGTTGTCGCAAAATTAATTTAAACCATTTTTGTCACAGAACAAGGCATAATTTTATGCAATAAGAAAAATATATGAAATGTGAGACTCCATCCGATTTTAATTAGGATCAGATTAAAAAATAATTTATTTTTATGATATTTTTTACAAGTCACACTTAGAATTTTTTTTGATTTTTTAAAAGTTTGTAGTTGGCAACAGCTTAGTGGCTCTCGTGAGATCGATGTATTTTGCTAACTTTTGTTAATATAAACTATTTTAATATCAATCCCCTCTATAGTGTAGTTCTAACTATCACTATCACACAGAATATACAACCGCCATTGTTCCTGGAATTATTCTATTTCTTCATAGGACATACTGTTGTAACGATCTCAAATTTCGAATAAATCGATATCTAATAATGCAAATTGCTAAACCATCTCTGTAGTTATAGTTTTTTAATGTATGTACATATAAAATGTCATTTCATTCGCATTTCAATCACGTTGTCCAAATGTTACGGACTCACACACATGTCTTTCCATAAGCGTTCGAAATATGATTTTCATCAAAATAGTTTCATGTAATTTGGGGAAACAAATTACTTGATACTTATATTTTACTTAATAACTTATATTTTAAATATGATGAGAAGATAAAACTGAGCAAAGATCCTATATTGCTACATAAGGTATTTCATATTGAAGAAAACTTGAAGGACACATTTTATCTGTAGGAGCATATGTGCATAAAATGGTTCAAATTTTCCATTTTTCAATAGATTTATAAAAATCTGATGTGGGCAGCACATGACTTCCCCTGCACACTTATATTCACGTTCTTTTTATTTTAATTACATTTAATTCACTTTTAATTCAATTTTCGTTCTCATTTGATAACTGGACTTATTTTCAAAGGTGGCGTAGATAAAATACGAAAAAACTAATATATCTCGAGAACGGCTAGTCCTAGTGTAATGGGGTTGATCTTATTCTTTTCTTCGTTAAAAATTACGTATTAAACAAGCATTTTATGGATATATTTGAGCATACGTAGTTTTTTATTTTAGATTTTTGCGATTTTTGCGGGCCATTTTGCAAAAAAAGGCAGGTTATTTTTTTCTGAATCATACCAAAATCTAATCAGCACCAGGGTGACCTATACGTGACTCATCTACCGAATTTTGTGAAATTCGGTCCATTAGTTTTTCAGCTACAATGGATACAAGCTTTTGCGGGCCATTTCACAAAAAAGGCGGGTTCTTTTACTCCGAATCGTACCCAAAACTAATCAGCACCAGCCCCGGCCACAAGTGACTAACCTACAAAATTTTGTGAAATTCGGTCCATTAGTTTTTTAGTTAGAGTGGATACAAAATCTGCACAGACAGACACACAGACACACAGACACACAGACACACAGACAGACACACAGACACACACACAGACGTCACGCTAAAAATGGTTTTTTCGTATTCTAGAGGTCTCGAAACGTGTAGATCCGTCGAAAACTCGAGTTGCGATTTTCGGCATGATTCCAATACTTTCCCTATACATTACCATGTATTGCAGGGAAAGTAAAAATCTGATGTGGGCAGCACATGACTTTCCCAGCAGACTTATATCCATGTTCTCTTTATTTTAAATAAATTTATTTCACTTTTAATTCAATTTTCGTTCTCATTCGGTAACCGGACTTATTTTCAAAGGTGGCGTAGAGAAAATACGAAAAACTAAAATATCTCGAGAACGGCTAGTCCTAGTGTAATGGGGTTGGTCTTATTCTTTTCTTCGCTAAAAATTACGTATTAAACAAGCATTTAATGGATATATTTGAGCATACGTAGTTCTCTAGTTTAGATTTGGACGATTTTTGCGGGCCATTCTGCAAAAAAAGGCAGGTTATTTTTTTCTGAATCGTACCAAAATCTAATCAGCACCAGGGTGACCTATACGTGACTTATCTACCGAATTTTGTGAAATTCGGTTCATTAGTTTTTCAGCTACAGTGGATACAAGATTTTGCGGGCCATTTCACAAAAAAAGGCGGGTTCTTTTATTCCGAATCGTACCCAAAACTAATCAGCACCAGCCCCGCCCACAAGTGACTTACCTACAAAATTTTGTGAAATTCGGTCCATTAGTTTTTTAGTTAGAGTGGATACAATATCTGCACAGACAGACACACAGACACACAGACACACAGACAGACACACAGACAGACACACACACAGACGTCACGCTAAAAATGGTTTTTTCGTATTCTAGAGGTCTCGAAACGTGTAGATCCGTCGAAAACTCGTGTTGTGATTTTCGGCATGATTCCAATACCTTCCCTATACATTACCATGTATTGCAGGGAAAGTAAAAATCTGATGTGGTCAGCACATGACTTTCCCTGCAGATTTTATATCCTCGTTCTGTTTATTTTAATTAAATTTATTTCACTTTTAATTCAATTTTATTTCTCATTCGGTAACCGGACTTAATTTCATAGGTGGCGTAGAGAAATTACGAAAAACTGAAATATCTCGAGAACGGCTAGTCCTAGTGTAATGGGGTTGGTCTTATTCTTTTCTTCGTTAAAAATTACGTATTAAACAAGCATTTAATGGATATATTTGAGCATGCGTAGTTCTTTAGTATAGATTTTGACGATTTTAGCGGGCCATTTTGCAAAAAAAGGCGGGTTATTTTTTACCGAATCGTACCAAAATCTAATCAGCACCAGGGTGACCCACATGTGACTCATCTACCGAATTTTGTGAATTTCGGTCCATTAGTTTTTCAGCTAGAGTGGATACAAGCTTTTGCGGGCCATTTCGCAAAAAAAGGCGGGTTCTTTTATTCCGAATCGTACCCAAAACTAATCAGCACCAGCCCCGCCCACAAGTGACTTTCCTACCAAATTTTGTGAAATTCGGTCCATTAGTTTTTTAATTAGAGTGGATACAAAATCTGCACAGACAGACACACAGACACACAGACAGACACACAGACAGACACACAGACAGACACACACACAGACGTCACGCTAAAAATAGTTTTTTCGTTTTCTAGAGGTCTCGAAACGTGTAGATCCGTCGAAAACTCGAGTTGTGATTTTCGGCATGATTCCAATACTTTCCCTATACATTACCATGTATTGCAGGGAAAGTAAAAATCTGATGTGGGCAGCACATGACTTTCCCTGCAAACTTATATCCACGTTCTATTTATTTCAATTAAATGTAATTCAATTTTAATTCAATTTTCGTTCTCATTTGATAACTGGACTTATTTTCAAAGGTGGGGTGGAAAAATACGAAAAAAACTAATATATCTCGAGAACGGCTAGTCCTAGTGTAATGGGGTTGGTCTTATTCTTTTCTTCGTTAAAAATTTCGCATTAAACAAGGATTTAATGGATATATTTGAGCATACGTAGCTTTTTAGTTCAGATTTTGGCAATTTTTGCGGGCCATTCTACAAAAAAAGGCAGGTTATTTTTTTCTGAATCGTATCAAAATCTAATCAGCACCAGAGTGACCTATACGTGACTCATCTACCGAATTTTGTGAATTTCGGTCCATTAGTTTTTCAGCTAGAGTGGATACAAGCTTTTGCGGGCCATTTCGCAAAAAAAGGCGGGTTCTTTTATTCCAAATCGTACCCAAAACTAATCAGCACCAGCCCCGCCCACAAGTGACTTACGTACAAAATTTTGTGAAATTCGGTCCATTAGTTTTTTAGTTAGAGTGGATACAAAATCTGCACAGACAGACACACAGACACACAGACACACAGACACACAGACACACACACAGACGTCACGCTAAAAATGGTTTTTTCGTATTCTAGAGGTCTCGAAACGTGTAGATCCGTCGAAAACTCGAGTTGTGATTTTCGGCATGATTCCAATACTTTCCCTATACATTACCATGTATTGCAGGGAAAGTAAAAAAAATGGATGAAAACCAGACAATCCTAAAAATATATAAATTAAATAGATGTAAAATATATAAACACCCAAAATGCGACATTTAAATATGTAAGCAAGCATTGCTACCATTGTAAACAAACAGTTTTTAAATTTTTTTTTTCAAATTGTGTTTCTCTTCTTGTGGGGCATTATACAAAAAAAGTGCTTTTTAGATGATGAAATTTTTGATTTAAAATTTTGAACCAAATAAAAGTTGTTTAATATAAGTAAAAATCTAATTGCTATTCGTCAAGGATGGCTTATCTTTTGCGATGAGAACGGAGGATACCCAAATTTAAGTACGTTCTTAAGCACAACGAGAAAATTGTCCAAAAATTGTCCAACCACAATGGATATCTTTAGAATAAATAATAAATATTCAAATTTGCCATTTCTGATTTTTTCTTATTTTGTGTGAATGGAATAACCCTCGTTTTATAATTTTTTTATGTGAAATTCCATTCAGAATGGAGGAAACAGGAAAGGATTGTGAGAGTCTTAAAATACAATTTTTGTTTAAATGGACATTTTCAAATAATTTTGATGTTAAACTGTACTGTAACTTCTAATAAAAGATAATACTCTATTATATTGCAAATATGTTTTCAATATTGAAGCAATTGTTAAGAATGCAGCTAGGTAAAATAGGTTTTGACATGTAACGGAGGTACACCAGTACCCCCTTGATCATTACAGAAAACATATAAAAAAATCTGCATTTTTCATGAATAATATATCTACTTTAGATAGCATCATCAAATAAAATCTCTAAAAAATTCATTTTACTTAAGCTATAAAAATAAATTACTACCAACTAAATAAGCTACGTTTTTTGTAGAATGACCCATGTACAAAAAGTATTCAAAGTAGCAATTTAAAATTTCCACATTTGTGTAACAAACTTGCTTCATTAAAACTCCTTACAATTATAGATGTAACTACAAAAATAATTAAAATAACAAAAAACAGCGTTCTTAAAAATTTGAGAATTTTTGGATCATTCCAATAGAAAAATTAAAAATTAATTTACTTTCGCCTAAAATGTAGAATGCTTCTTATTATCATTAAATAATATAGTTTCAGCCATCACACCAAAGTTTAAGGAATTGAGTGTATTCAAATATTCATTTAGAAAAGTGCACCAGACTGACATACAGCCAAAAATAATTAAACGGCAGTATCAACGAAACTGCTTTAATTAAATTACATACGTAAACACCATTTTATATTCTACATATTAACTTTATGTGTATTTTATAAAAAAAATTATCACAAATATCTATGAACTTAAATACTGTTAAAGTGTGTAATAAATTTCACCTTCCAAGATATGCTATCTACTCTTAGATAGTCACAATTTTAAGGTAAATAAAAAATATTTTTCGAACTCCTTTTCCACTTCAGACTTCATTATAACTGCATTTTCATTGCGAAATACAAATGGACTTACCTTAGCAATCATGATTTCTTTAACACGCTGTTTCTAAACACTAATTGACACTATGCACCGAAATATCTGTTTATATTCTTTATGTCACCGGCAGAATTCCATTCCGAAGGTCACGGATGATTATGGAATATTTAGGATGGGTGGGGTCCTCGTTTGTAGATCCCATGCAGCAAGCAGTATTCACATTTTTGGAAAAAACAACCGATTGCCATTATGAGGCATTTTGAATTAATGACACTTTTATACCACGCTTTTAACACGTGGATGGAGAGTAGATGACCTCTGCTTTACGGTAGGTATTTTGAGCAGTTATGTTTCTTGGGTTTGTTTTAATTATTTTAATTTAATTTTAATTTTTCAGGAAGTGACTTGCATAAATAACGCTGAATTTCCTGGTTGAAAGATATCTTTTCATTTATTTTCGCGTAATTCGTATTCAGACCAGTGATGTGAAAAACAAGTTGTTGATCAATAACATTCCATATGTAATCGGCGTTTTAACAGAAATGAGAGTGTGAGTCTTCACTCGACTTTCTTATACATTCATATTGTACAGTATTTAGATTACTTCCACCGTAATCAATAACAAAATTCCAAAAAATGATCATTATATCAATTATCGTTCGCAGATTATTTTTAAAAAATATGTTGTGTCGGTTGTGCTGATGAATTGAATACTTGATATCTGTATAATATTTGTCTTTCTGTCTTTCCATACTCTCTACAAACCTGACGGTGAATTAGAAGATTAACTTTTTGCAAGATTACAGTCTCGACTAAGAGATAGAAACAATCAAGGCCAGATTTTTTATTTCTCCCTAGGCCCCATAATCGCACCCCTCCCACCCCCACTCCCTCCGGTATTTCTACAACCTCCAGAGGCCCTCAAGACCCGGAAAGTTAAGTATTTGCATACTTAAAGCACTTAAAGTATATACTACAGGATTTAACGATGCTGGATTTTAGATTTCTGATCCGGGGGAGGGGGTTGATGCGAAGAAGATGTATCAATTACCAAATTATCCCATACCCCATAGAAGCACCTTGATGAGCTAGAAGGTTGAATCCTTGTACTTTTAAAATATCATCTGCGTGCCAGAACCTGAGGGAGCCAGATTCTCAATGTCCGCCCATGGTTAAAATGTGGAGATAAAAATTTACTCAAGGCCCTCCAGAAACCTGCCGGTGACTTAAGCTGAAAGTAGAAAATGAGATGTTCCGAATTTCTTGATGTTTTAGTTTTCCATGATACTAATGGTTTCCATACCTCTGTTTTCTGTAAGCCTACTTTTACTAATGCAATTCATTTCAGTCTGCTCCTTCTAAAAATATTATTTTATTGCCTAGTTCAATCGTACCTTTAAGATCTGTTTTTTTATTCATAGTTTGATTGATGAATTTAATTTTGTCTTGAAGTAAAATAAAAACGGAAGCATTTGAAATTTTTAGAGAAACATCAATATAATCTGTATGCAGAAAACATCAGTCGGAGCTTAGAATTGATTAGAAAAGGAGGGGTAATATAATATGCGAGAAGTGAAAATTAAAAAATAAACTATAAATATTCGAATATGCCTTAAAAATGGGACGTATTAAAGCCAAGAACGAAATAATGAATTTTTCATTTTTACTTACACAACAATTATCGGCAATGCATAGAAAATAGTATATGTGAATAGGGCTTGAAATTTCGAACTTGAGTTTTCGATGGAACTACTTGGTTTGGATCCTCTGGAACGCGAATCCACTATTTTTAGAATGGCGTCTGTGTGTGGTGTGTGTGTGTGTATTTATTTGTATGTGTATGCGTGTATTTATTTGTATATATATATATGTGTGTGTGTGTGTCTGTACAACGTATTATATAATTCAAAGACCATTTGCTTAAATTCCTTGAAATTTTGTCTTTAAGTTACTTATGGGTTATGTGGTGTTTATTAGATTTTGATACAATTTAGAAAAATAGAACATGCCTTTATTTTTGAAATGACTAGTAAGTGTCGAAATCTGAAATTATTACCTATTTATTAAAATACTCATACTTTGTATTTAATAAGTACTTTTTATTTTCACATACTATAGAATATAGTATTGAGAAAGTACTATTGTTTTAACTAAAATTTTTGATTTCGATTTTAAGATTTTGATTCCAATATATGTTTCAGGACCTCCTGAAGACGTTTGACTATTTTTAGAGTGGTGTCTATCGTCTGTCTGTGGTCGATTATCGTATACAGGATAGTTCCCACAAATATTTATGTATTTACACGAAACTTAAGTCCAGAACTACATAGAATTTTATGATATTCGAGAGAAAATTTCAAAATTTTGCATTTCCTTAACATGGCAGCATAAGACAAAATATGACACAATAATGCATAAAAGGGTTATTTATGAATGCATGATCGCAAAACAATAGTGAGAACCACCCGTGATGCATCTTTTGTGTTCTTGATGCCATTAGCCTTCCCTCGAGGGGAGGGGGACGGTAAGTTACGCCCCGAGAAATTACACTGTAAAACTTGGCATCAATCAAAAGATTTTTTAAAGCCTTTAAAACTAAAGAATGACATGCTATAATTGTGGTCATTTGGTTCATATTTTAGTACGTATTTTTCAAATATTTTCTTGCAAAATTTGCAAAAAAAAAAAAAAATCTGATATGAGAAATTCTGAAATGAGGCAGTCGAGTTGAGTCACACACTTAACTATACTCGCGGTATTCTTAATTAACAGCAAGGATCCACTGGCCCTTTTCTAATTATTTATTTTTATTTTAGAGATACATTAGTTTCTTACACATTATGTAGTAATTTTTGGATTACATCATTTAATAATCTCAAAATTAACAATGTCCTTTAAGAATCAATTAATTAGATTAGTAATTTTTAGTTTACATAATTTAATAATCTCAAAATTAATACGTAATGTCTTTTAAGAATCAATTAATCAGATTAGTAATTTTAGATGCATATTTATTTTACATAATCTTCTTTCGTTTTTTAAACACATACGTTTCTTAAAATTATTTAGTAATATTTATATAATTAGATAATTTAACTTTTATTTAAAAAAATAGTACCTTGGACATATCCTTTAATCGAATACTGATATAAATTAGATAAGTATTTTTGATGCTACTAAGCAAATTATTTTTATTTAAATATTTTATAATACAATATCTTAAAATATTTGAAACCTTAAAATTATTAAATATCTAAACGAATTGAACATATTTTGCTGTGATCAAATACAAAGTGCTTCAGTATTTTCTAAAAATTTTTGCAAACATTCTGACCTTCCATATTTTTTTTTTTTTTTTTTTTTTTTTTTTTTTTTTTTTTTTTGTGGAATCATTAGTACCTCCACTTCGTACTACTGTTGAAGACAATTTGCAATAAAATTATTAGTCATTATACAGCTTTAATTTTTAATCGAATCATAATTTTCTTCAAAATTTATCTTGGTGATATTGATCGCATTTTAAACCGGTAAAAAAGGAAAATATGTTGCAAAGTGAATGAAGTTGTCCTTGCAGAACTTTTCAAAATAAAACTTCTTTATCTTACGTTACAGATGTGAATGCGGGTGATGCAGTATTGCCTTATATTGGTCATTCTTTAACAAGCATACAACATACACACTTCAGCGACTTTCATGGGAGGGAAAAATTAATATGACCTTTAAAGGAACTGGTATTTTTCGTTTTCGTAAAGATGCATTCTTTATGTTTAGTCGCATGAATAATATATAAGCTTAGGTCCCCACATGTCTTGTATTGCAACTTAATAGTCCTAATAACGATCTGAAATGATTGCAAAAGTAAGGATATGACAGTTCTTTATTTAAAATATTATGTGAAATAATGTTGCATAGTGTTAATATTGTATATTAGATTCCATAGTGTTAATATTGTATATTAGATTCCATAGTGTTAATATTGTATGTTAGATTTATAATATTGCATATTAGATTGCATAGTGTTAATATTGTATAGATTCATAATAGTGTATATTAGAATGGATTGTGTTAATATTGTATATTAGCTCATCAGCGATTTTACTGGTGTTTGAGTTTTACTTAAACACAAGTAAGCGATTTTACTGGTTGTTTAGATTCATTTAGTGCCTAGGTATATTGACGAAATCTAACATATCATACAAACTATTACACACCGGAGTTTTGCTTATTTATATACACTCATAGACAATGAAGTTATGCACCAAGAAGGAAGCATAGGATGGACCTGAAATTTTATTGATGGAAGGATACAGATGAATGATATACAGTATTGTGGCAATTAATTGAGAAATGCAGTTTTTTTTATAAAATTCAGTTTTATTCAAGTTTTCTATGGATACATTTAAAACTAATAAGTGATATGACCTCCCCGAGACTTTATAACATCACAGACACGTTTCGGCATGGAATGTACTAGACTAGCACATGTAGTTTTAATTTCAACGTCTCTGAACCATATGTCAATAACGGCCGTAATTAGCTTGTCCATCGTCGTACAGTCAAATTTGTGAAACCGTTTTTTGACAATAGCCCACAAATTTTCTATGGGATTCAAGTCTGGTGAATTCCCGGGCCAATCCAGTACGGTAATATTTTTTTTTGAGCAGAAATTTTTGATTCGCTTCGAAGTGTGACATGGCGGGCTGTCTTGTTGGAAAACGCAATCTCCGTTCAGCCACAGTTTAGCCATGGTTGGAAGCACTTTTCGGGTCAATATGACTTCGTAACTAGCACTGTTCATCATTCCCTCCACGGGAACAAGAGATTCTGTCCCCAAAACGCTGAAACAACCCCAAAACATCTTTTTGGGCGGATGCTTGGGTGCTTGATTGACGTGGTGCTGATTGAGAGGTTCTCCTTGGCTCCTTCTCACGAACATAGATCTAAATCCCTGAACCACAAAATGTGTTTGTCAGAAAAGAGAACTTTCTCCCAGTCTTTCTAAGTCCATGTTTTGTATTTTTGTGTCCATTCCAACCTTTTTTTCTTCATGCGAAGCGTCAGAAGCTGCTTCTTGTACGGTCGACGTGCTCTCCGTCGGCGTTCTAACAGCCTGTATCGCACTGTTGAAGGTGCAATATCAACACCAGCTGCCACCATGGACATAGACAGGTCAAAACTGGTTAATCGAGGATTTTTAACACTCATTCGATGTAAAGTTTTGTCGTCACGAGTCGAAGTTGATCTTTTTCGGCCGCATCTTCCAGAGCGGTTGGTTCCAGCATTTCCTGTTTCCTGAAACCGCTTCCAGATCCTCCCGACACTTGCTGTACTCACTCCACATATTTTACCTATTTCCTCGAACGTCTTAGAAGTGTGTTCTCTAAGCGCAATCACTTTAGCACGTGTTTCCGCGCTGATATCCATGACGCTAATGAGCCCCGCAACAACTGAGAAACTACCACTGCGGAACACTTGCCACCTGGCGGAGGAATTTGAACACCTGCTACTTACCAGGTGCATACGAACACCTGCTACTTTGATAATAACTGCAATTTGAACTCTGAGCTAATTTGGAGTGCTTCTTCCTAAGCTTACGTGTGATAAAACGAAAAAATGACATTTCTCAATTAATTGCCACAATACTGTACATGATCACAAAAACAGCGCAGCAGAACACGTACAGAGGGAGCTGTTTTGCACAGTCCGGTCATCGTCAATAGTGTCGTGCGCCTCATGCTGCGATACAAGCAACAATACGGTCAGGCATGGTGTCGAACAGACGCCTGATGTTGTCTTGCGGCAGCCGAGTCCACAGCTGTTGGACGTTACGTTCCAAATCCTTAAGGTTGTGGCAACGAGGCAGCTGGGTTTTAAATGGGCCCACACATTCTCGATAGGGCACAGGTTTGGGGAGCTGGCAGGCCATGGAAGTGTCTGGACATGGCTCAGACAGGCCTGAGTGATCCGAGCCGTGTGCAGCCGGGCGCTATCCTGCTGGAATTGCGCATCTGGAATACCAGCAACGAATGGGAGCACATGAGGTCGTAGAATCTCATCCACGTACCACTGGTCATTCCATATTCCAGGTACCACTACTAGAGCGGATCGGCTGTCGTAGGCTATGGCTCTCCAGCCCATGATGCATGCAGTGGGGCTGGTGTGGCGCTCGATAACGAGCTAGCTTGGGACTGTGTCGTTGTGCAGGGGACCTACACACCAGGACACGCTGATCATCGGTCCCCAAAATGAAGCGGTACTCATCGCTAAACACCACACATCGTCAATCTGTGGTATTCCACGTTGTTTTGGCCCGGCATCATTGCAACTGGAGCTGCCGATGTTCTCGTGTTAACGTCAGCACACGTAAGGGACGCTGAAGTCGCAGATTCGCTTCCTTCAGGAGTCTAGATATGGTTCGTGGGCACACAGGAGCCGCTACGTGTGCCTGTATCACGGATTGGGTCGCCGTGGCTCTGTACGTGCCTGCAGCACGATCATTCGATCTTCTCTATTCGTGGCATGCCTGGTCCGTTCAGAGACAGTCCTCCGTGTCTGGGTACATCTTGCGACAAGTGCTCCCAACACCATCGGACGGGCTATTCGACGCGCTGACCACCCTGCGGTTTTCAGCCCGATGATCAAGCCTCTTTCGAAGTCCGTTAGTTGCGTATACCGATGTTTCTGGGTTTACCCACCGTTCTTTTCACTCCCTACTCATGCTTGCGTTGACTAAAGCTTCTCGCATTGATAGGGCGTCGACTACACGCCAGTTTATAAGACCAATGGCTCATGCTTGGGGCGCCACTTACGGATGTGCGGTCATGCGCAATTACACCTGACTGGAAAAATTTGCATACCAGCCCGTCCTTTGGCCATTTACATCATTTCGTGGTTGTACCATGTTTTCTTCTTGGTGTGCAACTTTCATTGTTCGTGAATGTATTTTAAACCAGTTAATTTTTATTTTCTCTTGAGAAATTATTGTTTTCACGAAAATTTTCAATTTCGAGATGTTGACACCAGTATATGCTTTATGACCTCCTGAATTATGTTTTGACTATTTTGAGAGTGATGTCGGCCCGTCTGTTTATTTGACTGCATTCTTTTTCTTGTGTACACAATATCTGCAACTATTAATTGATTTTCACAAAACTTTATATTCGACTTTGTTATCGAAAAATCTAGGACTATAATTTTTTGAAATTCGAGAAAAAACTTCGAAATTTAATATTTTCTTAACATGGCAGCATACGACAACATGTGACATAATCATGCATAAAAGTCATTTTGTGGTTCCATGATCACGAAATTAATAAGTTCCAATCACTGTAGTGGAAAGCAGCAGCGATGCAATTTTTGTGTTTGTGACATCATTATCATCCTGATCCTCTTTAGATGCCTTTATAGAGGATTTTTACTTAATCTGTCAAAAGCGACTTAACTCAAACTTAGAGTACTTGACAGTTCCACCTTTCGGTTCAAGGGCAATAACACAGGAAGACACTGTTTAAAATATAACTCAGTCTATTGGGGACTTCAGAGAACTTACAGCAGCTTGCTGTTTAAAGCAATGGACAACATAGATACTAAATAGACTATATATAGAATAAATGACAAATATACAAGCTACTACAATATACTAGGCTGGAGATAATGTTTACATGGATACGTATCTACAAAGCTTATATGCTTACCACGACATTATGTTACTTCGTCCCGTATTGTGGCCATACCCCGAATACTAGACTCTTCCTAATCATCGTTGTATCGAATGCGGTTTCCTTCCACTCACAACTCGAATCCTTCATCGTCTACTCAAGAATCCTTCTTTCATTCTAAGAACCCTCTACTCAACACTCAAAACCTCAAGATATAAAACATATTCCTATTCTACCATAGGAACGCAGGAAATCCTGATTAGGTTGGTGATTTGTTTAACAACCGAACCAGTTAGGATGGTTAGTTTAAAGAAACATAAGTTATAAAACTGAGCGAAATTATCAAACTGAGCAAAATAATAATTAGTTAATAGGTTATTTTAATCTCACATATGCTATAACTGGGATCATCTGGATCAACGATACAGATTTTGCAAAATGTTTCTTGTAAATTTTGAAAAAAAACTACAAGCTATTTAAAAATGAATTATTTTATAAGAAAGTCGAGTTGAGTACTCCAGTTAATTCTCATTGTTTAAGGGGTCATAGGACTTAAAATATGAAAAATTGAAAAAAATCATCATGCTCAACTTTTTACATCTTAAATCATTCATTACAGCAACGTCGTTTTTCGTCCCAAGTGATCTATACCTTCTTTTATTGTACAATATTTTTAAAACATGATATAAAAAAATATTTTTCTATAGAAATAGTAGAAAACTACGAGTAATTTATCGAATAAAATTATGGTATGACAGTTTGCTCACTATATTAGTCAGAGAGTTTTATATCCAGAACAAAACTTTTGTTTTCTAATTATACCATAAGAACAATTGGTTATTTTGAACTTTAGTTAATGTATATGTAAAGCATATTTCTATTATGTGAAATATTGCCCTTATCTTTCATAAAAAAAATTGATTTCAATAAGATAAGTTCCTAAAATAATATTTTTGCATCAAGAAAACATGCACATTTTAGGTTAATTTTATAGAGATTAACATATACCTTAACTAATATATCATTTTATAGACACTAGCATATATCCTGTACTTTCAATGAAAGCATATTGAGAAGTTCTCGGGCGCAATGATCGAAAAATCACATTTTGGGAAAAACGACTTTAAAAGTATTTCGACTTTAAAAGGAAAAATATTTTTTATAATATTCTTAAAATATTTTAAACTTTGTGAATTGAAGATTAATTATAACGTAAGCACATTAACACCCCCAGAATCAATTTATAGCGCTTTTGGATATATTTATAATTTTTTAAACAAAAACAAAAACAAAATCTTGTGAACAAAAACTCATCGATATATATTTTCCATTCCGTAATACTAATTGTGAATATATATATATATATATATATATATATATATATATATATATATATATATATATATATATATATATATATTAAAATGAGAATTGATAAATTTAGGAGAATTTGAGATTTCACGAATATGAAAATAAAGATTGATAAAGTAATTGTAGTGTTTTGGGTCAAAACAGCATAAAGCACCAAATACAATATAAAAGGATAAAAAGGTAAGAAAAGGAAGGCAACGTAATGTGCTTACAAAA
This sequence comes from Amaurobius ferox, assembly GCA_951213105.1. Lineage (NCBI taxonomy): Eukaryota > Metazoa > Arthropoda > Arachnida > Araneae > Amaurobiidae > Amaurobius > Amaurobius ferox. The sequence continues at coordinate 111,608,835 of OX578137.1, read as the reverse complement.
TGGCGGTAATGGGTTGTGACCTTACTCCCCAGTTGACAACATGCATGTCCCAAATCCAGCGGCATTTCACCCCTGGTCGCCAGCACTGACTAAAGCCATCCCCCGGAGTGCTAATCACAATTAACACAAGACCTTTGCGAAAGTGTAAAGATAGATCAGACGTTACCATACGGGTGGAACAGTAATAATGGAATTTTAAACTGATGCATGTTCCCAAAGACATCAACGTGATACTAGTTCAGCAGTTTCGATTTTTGGTTGCCATGCCTACAATGTCATTAAAGATCCTAAATATTCACATAATTTTAAGTCATATTCATTAATCTTACCGTAGTAATTTCTGATGAAATGTTTCATGAAAGGTACAGGATATTGCTGTTTCAATGCTTGTTCAAAGAATGTTTTATCAATTTTGCAATCTGATGACGCCACTGCTTACAATTCGCTTAGTTCTTGATAAACCACTTATAAAAACATTCCTAAAAATATTTTTGTGTTAGATGACCAGTGAATGATTCTTGTTATAGGAATATTAAAAGTTTTTCTTTTATCGTATATATAAAAAGATAGATGTTGTTGACTAAAGTCTATACTTAGATCTAAAAAATTCACCACTTTATTATGTATCCTGGGATTCTCTTCCAATTTTAAATTTTCATGATAAAAATCAAAATTCATATGAAAGCTTTCGTTTTCATATCCAATGATCAGATCGTCAACAAAGCGGAGGTAGATTGTCTGATTATTGATGTGACACATTTTTTCATAATGATCTAGATAAATGTCAACTAAAATCTAAGAACAACCCCCCACCCATGGAGATGCCTTTGATCTGTTTATAAAAATTCAAACCATTAAAAGATAGTTTTCTTCGATTACTATCCTAATCAATGACTTATATTTGTTTATTTCAATATTGTGTTGCATTTCAAATTATTCATATAGTAAGATCAGCATACGGTATAAATCCCTGAGTTCAATATTATTAAAGTGTTCTTGGAAATCATAAGTTTTGATGAATAATTTAGTAGCATGATTTTTCAAAATATTAATAACTTCATAACTTTTTTTTATGATGTAAGAACCTCGATTTGAAATTTTCTTTAATATAGGTTTTAAAACAGCAAGAAGCATTGAGTTAGCTTTAGTAAGGTATGTGTTGAAACTAACAGTTACAGGTCTGAATCTTTTTGGATTCTTAAAAAGCTTTGGGATATTGATTAAATAAGGGTATTTTATACGTCCTGTGTATTTTATCCCTACTTTAAGAAATAATGCTCTAATTCTGTTATTGAGCGTATGGTTAGGTGTTTTTATAAGACAATATAGAGATTGATTTTCATAATGGGTGATAAGAGTTTTGATGTAGAGGTATTTGCAGGTGACTGCATAATTGTTAGGTACTTTATCAGTATAGGTTATTATAAACTTGTCCTGTAATGACTCGAGTTTCTTCATATCCACTCTACATATCCTATCTTGAGTATATAGCTTTCCATAATAATATTCAAAATCTTGTATCACCATAGATCGCCATTTGTATAAAGTGAAATCAGGTATGCTGAATTTTACAGACATCTGATAAATGAAGACCTTTATATCTTTCGAAAATCTCTTAATAGCATTTCCTTTATATGGATATCGGTATTTGGTGCCTAGTTTAAAGGCATCCATCAATTCCAGGTCGTTAAAGGCATCCATCAATTCCAGGTCGTTAATAACTTCGAGGTCACCAGTAACAACATGACTTATAAGAGGATCCCTATGAGGATTAGTGTCACAGTTACATTTCATGTCATTACTTGGCATAAGGTTTTTACTTAGTAAATTGTAATTATAGATTTTTCTCTTTCCAAAGGTATTTCATAGCTGTAAGAAGTTTTGATGTTGAGATTGAGAATAGGTAGTAGTTGTTTATGGGTATTAAATATTCTTCCAAATGGAATATTGTTAAAAGTTTTATTTTGAAACAAAACAGATAAATATACCACGTTAGAATTTTCTTCTATTTTTTCATCTCTCAAGATCATATGTAGAAAATTGGCCCGTTTTTTGAACCAATCACTGATAGTAGCCATATTAAGGTTTTGGATTAAATTCAATTCCTTGTTAGACCATTTTGTCACATGTTGTGACCATATATTCCAAATTTATTGCATATATTTTTTACGTAATCCGATAATAAATGATTTAATAACCTTTACGTTATGGACTTCAAATTGAAAGACGTTTTTGATTAAACATTTGAAAGACTCTTTGCATGCGTTAAAATTAATTTCTTTTCTTTTTTTACTTCTGAACCATCTTTTTCGTATAAAGTGATTGCATTGATGTTCTAAAGCAGAATTTGCAGTGGAATAGTAATAACCATTGTTATGTAAACGGTTAAACATCATAGAATTTAATCCATATGAATATATGGAATTACGTTGTAGTATATGCATATTCTCCCACCATATGCGTTCCTCCATTTTTACTACAAAATCTAATATGGTAATAGAAATATTATTGAATGAATGAGATTGATAGTGGGAGTAAAGTAGATGGTATTCTTGATTGGTGGCAGAATTTTTCTTTATCTGGTTACGATGGAGATTTATACGTATGTTTAACGGGTTTTTGGTGTGACCTATGTAGTTTAAATCACAGGTTTTACATTTGATCAGGTATATGCACTAATATGCTTTACAAAACAAAATAAATTTACTAGAATTTCCTATTATATTAGGGTTTGCACAGGGGCACAGCATACATCTTTTGAATGGCACAGCATACATCTTCGTCCCGTATTACGGCCATACCTAGAATACTAGACTCTCCTTAATCATCGATGTATCGAATGGGGTTTCCTTCCACTTACTACTCGAATCCTTCATCGTCTACTCAAGAATCCTTCTTTCATTCTAAGAATCCTTTTTTGATTCTAAGAATCCTTCTTTCATTCTAAGAACCCTTCTTCCATTCTAAGAATCCTTCGTTTCATTCTAAAAACTCTCTACTCAACACTCTACTCAAGAATACTCAAAACCTCACGATCCGAAACATATTCTTATTCTACCATAGAAACGCAGGAAATGCTGATTAGGTTGGTGATTCGTTTAACAACCGAATCAGTTAGGATGGTTAGTTTAAAGAAACTTAAATTATAAAACTGAGCGAAATAATAATCGGAAGGTTATTTTAATCTCACATATGCTATAATTGGGATCATCTGGATCAACGATACAGATTTTGCAAAATGTTTCTTGTAAAATTTGAAAAAAAAACACTACAAGCTATTTAAAAATGAATTATTTTATAAAAGTTGAATACTCCAGTTAATTCTCATTGTTTATGGGGTCATAAGACTTAAAATATTAAAAATTGAAAAAAATCATCATGAACATTTTACATCTTAAATCATTCATTAAAGAAACGTCGTTTTTCGTCCCTAGTGATCTATATCTTCTTTTATTGTACAATATTTTTAAAACATGATGTAACAAAATATTTTTTTATAGAAATTGTAGAAAACTACGAGTAATTTATCGAATAAAAGTATGGTATGACAGTTTGTTCACAACTTTACTCAGAGCGTTTTATATCCAAAACAAAACTTTTGTTATCTAATTATACCTTAAGAACAATTGCTTATTTTGAACTTTAGTTAATGTATATGTAAAGTATATTTCCATATTATGTGAACTATTGCCCGTAGCTTTCATAAAAAAAATTGATTTCAATAAGATAACTTCTTAAAATAATGTTTTTGCATCCAGAAAATATGCACATTTTAGGCTAATTTTATAGAGATTAACATATACCTTAACTGATGTATCATTTTATAGAGACTAACATATATCGTGTACTTTCCATGAAAACATATTGAGAAGTCTCAAAGTTTACTCGGGCGCAATGATCAAAAAATCACATTTTGAGAAAAATGACTTTAAAAGTATTTCGATATTAAAAGTAAAAATATTATTTATAATATTCTTAAAATATTTGAAACTTTTTGAATTGACGATTAATTATAATGTAAGCACATTAAGATCTCTTGAATCTATTTCTAACGCTTTTGGGTATATTTATAATTCTTTTTTTTTTCTTTTTCTTTTTTTTAAACAAAAAAAAAAAAAAATCTTGTGAACAAAAACTTACAAATCGATACGTATTTTTTCCATTCTGTGATACTAATTTTGATTTTATATATATATATATATATATATATATATATATATATATATATATATATATATATATATATATATATATATATATATATATATATATATATATATATATATAATCACAATTAGTATTACGGAATGGAAAAATATATGTCGATTTATGAGTTTTTGTTCACAAGATTTTGTTTTTGTTTTTGTTTTTGTTTAAAAAATTATAAATATATCCAAAAGCGCTAGAAGTAGATTCTGGAGATGTTAATGTGCTTACGTTATAATTAATCTTCAATTTGCAAAGTTTAAAATATTTTGAGAATATTATAAAAGATATTTTTACTTTTAAAGTCGAAATACTTTTAAAGTCGTTTTTCTCAAAATGTGATTTTTCGATCATTGCGCCCGAGAAAACTTTGAAATTTCTCAATATGTTTTCATTGAAAGTACAGGATACATGTTAGTCTTTATAAAATGATATATTAGTTAAGGTATATGTTAATCTCTATAAAATTAACCTAAAATGTGCATGTTTTCTTGATGCAAAATAATTATTTTAAGAACTTATCTTATTGAAATCAATTTTCTTTTATGAAAGATAAGGGCAATAGTTCACATAATAGAAATATACTTTACATATACATTAACTAAAGTTCAAAATAACCAATTGTTCTTAAGGTATAATTAGAAAACAAAAGTTTTGTTCTGGATATAAAAGTCTCTGAGTAATGTAGTGAGCAAACTATCATACCATAATTTCATTCGATAAATTCCTCGTAGTGTTCTACTAATTCTATAAAAAATATTTTGTTATATGATGTTTTAAAAATATTGTACAATAAAAGAAGATATAGATCACTAGGGACGAAAAACGACGTTGCTTTAATGAATGATTTAAGATGTAAAAAGTTGAGCATGATGATTTTTTTCAATTTTTAATATTTTAAGTCTTATGACCCCTTAAACAATTAAACAGAATTAACTGGAGTAAACCCCTTAAACAGAATCAACTGGAGTACTCAACTCGACTTTCTTATAAAATAATTCATTTTTAAATAGCTTGAAGTTTTTTTTTCAAATTTTACAAGAAACATTTTGCAAAATCTGTATCGTTGATCCAGATGATCCCAGTTATAGCATATGTCAGATTAAAATAACCTTCCGATTATTATTTTTCTCAGTTTGATAATTTCGCTCAGTTTTATAATTTATGTTTCTTTAAACTAACTATCCTAACTGGTTCGGTTGTTAAACAAATCACCAACCTTATCAGCATTTCCTGCGTTCCTATGGTAGAATAGGAATATGTTTCTATCTTGAGGTTTTGAGTGTTCTTGAGTAGAGTGTTGAGTAGAGGGTTATTTTAATGAAAGAATATATATATATATATATATATATATATATATATATATATATATATATATATATATATATATATATATATATATATATATATATATATATATATATTGTATATACATAACTATCTGTAAATAGATATGTTAGAAATTCAAGGGAAGCCTAGCATTCCATATATTTTATTATTAATATGGAGCACTACCCCTGTTGGCTACAGTAACGGAACGTGACCTTCTAATTTTAGAATTTAGAAGGCACACAAGCACCACCACCACCATTACAAACCCGTGATCGAATAGGCCGCAAAATAATCCACTTGGGTTCACGCTCCTGTCCGAAGAAGTAAATCTTCAAGATGAGTTGCCCGAAAGTCCAGTAGAACAAGATACATTTAAAAGTTTAAACCCTTACCTTGAGGAATCTTCTTCAGCAAATAATTAAAATAAGATAAATATCACAGTAAAGCAAAATACATACACCAATATTTTGGAATTAATTAAACATTATTTATTGCTTCGTAATAAGCATGGAGTTATTAAAACATCAGCTGAATCCTTATCAGCATCACCCATTGGACCCAGGACTTTAGTTAATATGGACAAAGACTTTAGTTAATATGCCACAAGCTTCGCAAAGCTTCAAACAGTAGTAATCAAATGTAATAAAAATCAGTGGCAAGCAAATAAATTTCATAAATATGGTATGGTCATAAACACTGGGGTCGAGCACTCGATAAACTCAATTGAATAAATTAATGAATACAAATCTCTTCCTTCGTAATAAATAAATTTCAATAATAAATATATATATTTGTAATTAAATATTAAATCTTTAGAAAATACTTTAGTGTAAAAATTCTCTATTTTGTTAACTTATATCAGGAGCCAGCAGAGATACATTTCAAATAAATTCTGTTCAGGCTCAGAGTTATTTCTGGGAGTTTGTAATCTGGTATTAGTTCAGTCTGAGTCGCCGCGGAACACAAATATTCCGAAAGTAACAGAAAATTAAAAGCTCGCCGGGAGCCAAGTTGGTGTGGAAAAAAGAGCAAAAGAGCGGAGGGGGCCCTCTAGGGGCAAAATCCTCCCTGAGAAGTGGAAGAGAGGTCTTTCACCGCGACCAGCAGAGATCCTGACGAAATTATCGCCCTTCCGTAATAGAAAACCTGGCACACCAGATGTGCCCACACAGGTGACACTTGGCCCGGAAAGAAGCTCATAGCCTCGACCAGAGAAGCATCTGCATCGCTCAAAAGAAAAACACGGCAGACAGACCCAGCATGGCCTCAGGTCATCCATCAGCTCAGGCATCATCGTCAGATTTTCGATCCGGCATGGTCTCGGATTATCCCCGGTCATCGCAGGGCAGCACTTCCACAGGAGAAATTGTAATGGATGGAAACATTGAGATCCCCAAAGAACCAGTTGATTGAAGCAAGCTACCCGGGATGCGAGATGGACGGCACACATCATCGGGTCAAAGGGGGCCCGGACAACAGTGTGATGTTTAGCAGCGAGAAATAGAAAGTGAGCCTCAAGGACGGGATCAGAGAAGTGCCCAAGAGAGGATATGATTCTCCCTTTAAATCTCTAGCGAAGAGAAAAAGAATACGGAAAAGGTGTTTCATAAAAAGGATAGAAATTAACTCTAAATTGTGCTTTGGGGGGGGGGGAGGCGAATATTGAAATCGATCCCGTCCCTAAGTCTCCAGAAAGGAACAAACTGGGGCCCAAGTGGGCATCCAGTAGAAATAGGGAAAGTTTAGATGGGGAAGGAGTCCCCCTAGGGGCTCAGGGTCTGATAGAAAGGCATGATGGTAAGTGCGCGACGAAAAATCGTGTACGAAGCTTTCGTACTAAAACCATACGGACCGTCACGAAAGCTTTAGAATGTCGTGGAACAATCCAGAACAAAATCCTCAAACGTCATAAAGGTTCCTACGCCAGTCAAACAAAAATGAGACATTTTGTCGAGATTCAAAGGCGGGGAAAAACATCTGCATAGACGAGCTTTTGCATATATATTCCAGCATGATACACAAATCGAAGGAGAAATGAAACTCAAACTTCCGATTTCATCATGCTATCTGTGACCTCGGGTGAAAACAGAAAAATGGTTCTTCCGAGTGGTCGCTTGAAATTATACTTTTAAATTGAATTCAGATTAATTACAGATTATGGTTTAAAGAATTAAATATCTCAGAAATACATGAATTACATAAAGGAATGACTAGAGGTGGTTTCAAACCGAATTAAAATAGTTAGATCATTTTAAATAGATTGAGTGGCTTAAAATACACTAGATGAACTTACAACTTATACACAGAAGTAATGCGGGTTCGAATCCCGACATTACACTATGTTCGCCAAGCCTCATTTTGTATGTGTATAAATTAAATTTTCAAAAACAATAAACGCATTATATTCTCACCAGATTTGCTAGTTTCATCGATGTAATAACTGCTATTTAATATTTATTTACCAATCAAAATGTATACACCTCATATGGACTGCATATAACAATTCCTATAGACTCGGATTCATTTTCTTTCTTTCATGATTTACTGAATTGCATTTAAGTGCATAAAATGACATGGAAACTTAATTGTTATTATATTCAATTTGCAGTTTTCATACTCAGTTTCTTTTGAATTTAGTACCTTACCACATTTGAAAATGTGATATGCTCCATATAACTTCCAAAAATCTTAAATACCATGAGACCAGTTTAACCTCTCTCTTGTTAAAATTACGTTTGAAATTAGCATTTCATCAATACAGTTAAGCATATTTAGTTTCCTGTTTCAGATTTTGACGATTTTTGAGGTCTCTTTTTCCGTAATCGAACCAAAATATAATCAGCACCAGGGTGAACTAATAGTAACTTATCTTTTAATCCGTCACTTATCTACAGATCCGTCTGAAACCGGAGTTATGATTTTCAATACGATTACAGTACTTTTCTTATACATTACCATCTATGGTAGGGAAAGTATTAATATCTGAGTAAAGCATTTTTTGAGTCTTAAATACGCCTAAGCATCATGAAATATATTATTAACAAAATATAAAGTAATTTGTATTCCAATAATTTTGTTAATTTTGAATTTAATAGTATGATTGTTCAAGTTCTTTAAATTGCCTAAATTCAGTTTCCTTTCATTATGACGATATGTAATATCCATTATCGAAATGATAAACAATCAAGGCTTAGAATGTTTTGATGTAATAATTTATTTATTAGGTTATAGTGAGGTTTTGAAATGTTTTAACATTTTATTTAAATCTATGATATAACAATTTATTTAATAGCAAACGACATAATTTATGGAATGCTAACGCGCGTCGTTGTTGATGTAATGCGTCAAATACTTATATTCGAAATTGAAAATATTTCGAAAGTGATTCTCTACTGGACTTTCTCATATAGCATATTCAATAGTGTCTAGTTCTATTTGCATCACAATTATTATCAGAATGAAAGTAAGATGCTATATTTTTTTCAGATATAGCACCTAAGTTATTCTTTTGAAGTATTTCGCTTAAATTCAAAAAATTACCTTCTTTTGCATTTTCAACAACTTAGTGACACATGTGTAAGTATTTGGCTTATCTGTGTTAATACAAACTATTTCAACACTATTAGCATACAGTGTACTTCTAATTATAAATTTCCCCATGTGCTGATACCACCATCATTGTTCAAAAAAGTATCGTTACCATTGGAAAGAATGCTATGAAAATCCAAAAATTTGAATAATTCGAGTTCTAATCACGAGAACGATTAAAACTTCTGTCTACTTCTAATATTTTACATAATGTATCTAGAGACAAAATTTTATATAGGTATTTGTTCTTGAGAAATTGTGCACACAAGCACACACACAGACAGGGCATTTTTCAAAAAGTATTCGAAGCGGATTCGAGGGAGCCTTAAAACGTATCCATCAAAGTATCGAATTCGGGTCTTTTCGGGAAAATAACGCTATGCAATATGCTATACACTATTTTACTATACAATAGTATGATAAAGTAAACATCATCAAACATTCAATATGTTCATTTTATCAAATGAGTGATTGCTTTTGTAAAAACTTAAGAACTTTTAAGCATAGAGGAATGTGCACCATTGTTTAGTTGTTCTCATGAACTACATACTAAAAAAGTATGGGTAAAAATACACAAAAAGCTATGTTTACTGCCACTAGAATGACATTTTTAAGCAGGTAAATTTCCAGTTACACATTTGAAAAGGTAACTATCTATATGAATGTGTTATTTTTCTATTTTGTATGAAAATTGCACGGAATAATGGGTAAATTTTATTTTACGCTGAAAAGACCGTTATAAAGAAGCCATTTTACGCACCTGTTTAGCCGTTACCCACTGGCTTACCTGCTTAAAAGGGTTCTTTAAGAGGATCCCATTTAAGTGGGTAAATAAGAGTATAAAACTAACATCTCATGCAAAATAAAATATACCTATTATTTCGTGCACTTCTCATACAAAAGAATAAAATACCAAATTCATATAGATATAGTTACCTTTTCGAATGTGCAACTGGACATTAACCTGTTTTAAAATGTCATTCTAGTGGCAGTAAACTCAGTTTTTTTTTTGTGTTTTTTCATATTTTTAGTGTGCATACTTAAACTATCAAAAATTTGACTCCACTTTAGAGAGCATTATATAAATGAATTAAACTGAGGAAAAGTATAAAAATTGGGCTTTCATATGAAGAGAATATTTCAAAGTTCTAAGAGAGTCGTCGTTGTAGCTCGGAGCACATACTTTATGAGTGGGCACAGGGAGATGGTTTTACAACTTGTGAGACCAGGAGATATTTAGGCGGTTTTAATATTACGAAGAATTACTATATAACCACGAAACCAAAGCGCAGACTCGTAGGCACCAGTTTACGATAGCCCTGGCCCGGGAAGTCATGACTGCAATAAACTCAGTGCACATAAATTACAGGTGTGGTAAGGTCAAAAATATCCTTGGGACCAAAGCTGAAACCAATCAAATTGGATAGTGAGCTGACCAGTGAAGAAGTGTTGCTGCATCGCCCTGAGTATCAACGAATAAGATACGGACAGTGCATCTGGACCTCAGGCGAAATGGTGTGGCAACAAGCAGGAAGAGTTCAACAAGAAATATTCAGAGATTGAAAAGCGGTCAATTGAGCAGCTTTACAATGCTTTACAATCAGTGAATGCTATATGCTTTACAATGAGTGAATTCAGAATGACCGGCTAAGAATGTTATGCTTTGAAAATGATGGCAAGCAATGACTGCCAATTAGAGTGTGTTTCAGTTGCATGACGAAAAGCAATGTAGGTCCAACCGTGCTTTTCAATGTCTAAGTCAACAAACAAAGACATGTCCAAATCTACATTTAATATTAGGTGTATATGATTTTGAGCAAATATAACCCTGGTCTCACACGTGCAGGTTCTACTTCTGAAGAGTACATATATAAGTAATGTAAGTTAATCGTAAATATAATATATGTAATAAATAATGTATATTTTAAAATTTTAAAATGTAGAAGTCAATTGTGTAGTATGTTAATTAATAATTATTTTTTAGGAACTCGCACAAAGATATGGTGGGTTATTACAGCCAATTTCAATTATGCACTAATGTCATGTTTAACTCTTATATTTTTAAATGTGCACCACACAACTTTAAAACGCGAGTAAGGAAATTTACCATAATTTATTTTATTAGTTCATATTTTTTGCTAAATTTAAACAATTTGGTGGCAGAAGTTTATTCTTATTTGATTAATGCCATATATTTAATCGTCGGTGGATCCTAACAAATCCCCTGACCTGGATGGGATCCATGGTCATATGCTGGCCAATTTGAGTCACTTGGGCAAAAATTTTCTTCTTGATATTTTTAACACTTCTTGGAATATTGGAGGACTCCCGAGGGAATGGAAAGATGCTCTTATTATCCCCATTAGAAAACAGGAAAAACAGGCTAATGATCCAAACAGTTTTAGGCCCATCGCCTTGACCAGCATTTCGTGCAAACTCATGGAGAGGATTGTCTTGCGTAGACTTACTTATCATCTTGACCACAATGGTCTACTACCTGTTGAACAGTATGGCTTTAGTAGGAGCCATTGCACGATGGATCAGGTTTTATATTTTGGTCAAAAGATCAGGGACGCTCAAAATCGTAGGCCTACAAATCACACTGTGGCCTCCTTCCTTGACCTGTCTAAAGCCTTCGACAGGGTTTGGAAAAAGAAACTCCTTTGCAAACTATATAGCAACTTTAATATCAGGGGGACGTTCTTGCCGTGGCTCGCTGACTTTTTAAGGACCAGGTATATTAGAGTGAAGTTTAAAGACAGTGTTTCTGGAAGATTCAGACTGAGTCAGGGTATTCCCCAGGACTCTGTGCTTAGCCCTACTCTATTCTCTCTTTTTATTGCTGGTGTAGAGGCAGGGACTAATGCCAATCACTGCATGGGATTGTATGCTGATGATATAATTATTTGGAGCAGCAACTCAAGTATCACTTCTGCCCAGGAAGATATTAATTCTTTCCTCCTTGATTTCGTGAATTTCGCTACTTAGCGTAAGATCGTTTTTAATCCCTCTAAGTCTGTTTCCAGTGTATTTACCACCAATAGACATATGTATAACCTGGAGCCTGACATCTTTCTTCTGGGTAGGAGACTAAACTGTGAAAAACATCCCAAGTATTTGGGGTTCATTTTGGACCAGGAGATACTTAGCCGTGCTCATATAGACAATTTGGTTTTGAGAGGTAAACAGAGACTCAGAATTTTGAAATATATTTCTGGTAGAGATTAGGGTGCGGATGCGTGAACCCTGAGAAACACATACACTGCTCTTATTCGACCGATCCTGGAGTACGGTGTTCAGGTCTATCAGGCTGCCTCTGTCAGTAACCTAGATAAACTGGAAAGGATTCAGCTTTCTGCTGCTAGAGCTATAACTGGTCTCCGCAATAGCTGTCCGAGGGTCATAGTACTGTATGAAGTCGACCTCAAACCCCTCAGGCTTCGGAGTAGGTTTCTCCTGGCCAGATATTTTGCAAAGCTCATCAGTTATGGAGATCAGCACAGAACCTCTAGTTATGTGCGTGGCTGGAGCAACAATCGTCGTCTTAAGAGAGAAAATCCGCTTAGCCGCGTTGAAAGTGAGGGCTGGCTGCAAAGCGAAGTTGAACATGTCTCTCTGGCCTGCTGTATGGAGGTTACTGCGTCGTTTCGTGATCGGGTCTTTTTCAGGACTGAACTCTGCTCATACACTAACAAAGGCACGCAACATCCAGATTATCTTAAACAGCTCGCTTTGGAAACTATTTATAAAATCCCCGGTGACGCGTTGCAGATATATACTGATGGAAGTAAGGGTGATGGCGTCATCTCCAATAGCGGGGTCTACATCAAGCAGGGGAATGGCATTAGGATATGTAGGAGAAACCCCAACTGCTGCTCAGTTTTTCGGGCGGAACTCATAGCCATTGAGGAGGCCTTGAGTTATTGTGTCAAAAAGGGAGTCAATACAGACATCTGGATTCTAAGTGATAGCCGTAGTTCTATTCATCACCTGGCTGAATGGTGGAGACATGGTGACGGGACGACAGTGAATATTGTTCAGCATTTGGGTTACTTGTGTGCCCATAATAGGATATTTTTCAATGGGTGACATCTCGCGTAGACATTTACGGTAATAAGGTTGCAGATGGTCTGACCAAGGATGGCAGCCGTAGGATTTCTGTTGACGGTGGCTGTCTTTCTTTCTCGGAACTTGCCTCACGAGCCAAACTTGAAATCAACTCCACTTGGAGAAAGGCCCCCGTGCATGAGTGGTATGATTGTAGCCGTACTGGTGCTGCTTTGATTGGGGCAGGCAGAAGAGGTGAACAGACGGCTCTGGCCAGACTCTGCAGCTGCCATCTTCGTGCTCCTCGGCATGCGTTGGATTTTAAGGTTTATTCCCTTTGCCCGAAGTGCAATTTGGCTCAGGCCTCTCCTGCCCATGCCTTGACCTGTAATGGATGCCAGAGGAGTCATCTGTACTCCAGTCCTGGAGTAGTTATTAATCTTTTGAAGACTCACGGGTTCATGGACTTGATCTGATGTTGCTGTCGGTCAAGTGGGATAGGCAACAACAACACTTCATCGTTAATCCTGTAAATATTTGCAATTTTGCACTATTGTATAAAGTATTGTTTATCAGAACATCTTCTATTTAGGTAAAATTGTATGAATGTTTTGACGTAAATGTCAACGTTGCCAGATCTTTTGAATACATTTATTTTACTGTTGGGAAATGTCTGTCTTGTGTATAAACTGTATACTCTTTATCAGTGCCATACACAGGAAAACGATATTGCACCGAATAATCTTATTTAATAGGTGGATGAGCTCTAGTATTTGATGTAATTTAATCTAAATTAACTTTAATTATACAAAAAGTTAAAAGGTATCTAAATTTAAGAGGAACTCAAGACCATTTTTGCTCACCCTTCCATGCGTACTCCCGTGTCGATTACATTACTTAAATGCAAATTTAATTTTGTATCTATCTTTCAGGTACTTCTCTTTTACCTGCAGTAGCAGCAGCTCATGCAGGTCTCATCGGATTAGGTATAATGTCTCCCGGACTTCTTAATGCGGGTATCTTAGCTATAGGAGTTATGGTCGGTGTGCCCTCAGCTATTACCACTGGATCAGTCGTTGCCATTCCTGGTGCAATCTCTACTGATAAGCGAGTCATTGAAACCCTTGGAATGCTGTCTGGAGCACCAATGGTTAATGGAATATGAGGCAATGGAATTTTCGGAGGCATGTATGTCGGCATGGACAATGGAATCTTTGCTGCTCCAGGAGTTGTCAAAACTATTATGTAGATCAGAATTTTCTGGCTTGTAAATTTCAGTTGCTAACTTATTATTTGCTTATAAAAGTAATAAATGATGATGATTTAAAATGTATTTTGCCGTATATTTTATCGTAATACACATACCTATTACTAGTTATGATTAATAACAACATTTTACTTTTCATGACTAAGTTTAATAGAGTATCTGACAGAAATTTTCAAATAAGATATACTGCGTATTATTAGATACCATGATATTGGAGTCTACTCAATGCTTGTACATACGTTTGTTTCATTTATCTTCCACATTGGTATCTATGTAGGGGGAATAACGAATGCTCGTAATTGATGGAACACGCCAATGGTTTTTACATGACGCATCGAACTAAATGTATTCATAACTATATTAGATTACATCTATACAAGGTGATTAAACAATCGAGGCTCAAAACAATTTATATTTATTTATTTTCACATATTTGATTTCAATATTGAGAGACATGCATTTTTAGGTATGCATCAGTAAAACTATGTTATCAAATTAATTTTTGATGTGCTGTAGGTGGAATTTGATTCAAATCTATTCTGGACAAATTGAAAATATCTTAGGAATAATAAATTTTATATTGTCTTATAAGAATTACAAATATATACTCCCTTTCTATTAAGTAATCAGAATCCATTTCTAATTATGGACATTTCTGTCTGTGAATATTGTATGGATGCTCACGTTAAGACAAGAATTGGGGTAACATGAATGGTGCTAAGATCTAAGAGGTGTTGAAAAAGTGAAACTGAATTTTATGCTTAGATTAATAAATTAAGACTCGTCCAATTTAATTCTAACGGTGCCGAATATAAAAATTTCTTAAATAAGCAGCATAGGAGGCAGATTGTATTCTTATTAAAAGGTTTCGGAAGCAAAATAAACTCATTTTTTTAGGAAAATAATCTCAGTAAAAGTAAAATTTGCTGTTAAAAAGTATTTCTCTTCATTTTGGCTATGAAAAAAACATCTTTTAAGTCGACGAATATTTTTGCCAATTTTTCTTATGCTCTGTTCTTTGTGGTTGCTCTATCTCCCTTTTTACGATAAAGAAAAACAACATTTTGTTCACAAAATATGCTGAATTGATTTAATTATGCATTTAGGACCGCCTATTAGCAAATACTCTTTGTATTATTCTATTTATTTGTTTGTAACAGTTTCAGCACAGAGAAAGTCGCTTATCTTCATGATGAGTCTACTTTATTTAGGCTCTAGCGTTTATCGCGGAATTATTAGTTTTCAATAATTAAAGAAGGACGATTTTTGCAATGACGCAAACTCCAAATCATGATCTCAATGTGGATACTGGCATCAGTATACTGGATTTTGACGTCAGTATACTGGATATTGGCGCCAGTATACTGGAATTTTTTTTATCAGAGCTCATCAGTGCTAAATATCTGTAGGTTGTAAGAAAATTTGTTAGTTGCCTCAATTTCTAAAACTATCTATGGTGACCCCCAAGATCAGTCGTATCGCGATGATTTTGTCGAATTTATTGAAGATAGATCTCTTATTGCATGAGATTACATCAGAAAGTTCATAGCCACAAAATTTATTGATGGAGGTGTTCCGCAGATTAGAACTTGATACCACTGAAATAACGTTTTAAGAGTTCCATGGTACGATAGGATTCACGGGTAAGCAAAGTGCTTGCAAAAATTTCCCCATAACATTTTTTCTTTCTGACAATACAGTTATTGTCTGTTTGGTTCTCAAGAGCTCTAACATGAACGAAACTGGGTCACTACTGCTAGTTGCTAAAATGTTTGTAAGAAGGAAGATAAATTTTGTCTATTTCCTTACACCCAGCCTTCTTCAATTATTCGAGCTTAGCATTTATCACAAAATTACTCGACTTTCTTCTCTGTTTTTGATTGTAGGAGTTAGACGTTTCATATGTTAATAGTAAATGTTTCATGTTTATGTCAACTTGGCAGAAAATGCCAGGTTGACACATGTTCTGCATTTTTGCAATTTGCCAAATTGAAGAAAAAAGAGACGCACAGAAATTGTTTGCTGCAGCATTTTTATTCATTCATGATTCACATATTTTTTTCTGTACATAATCTTTGAACTACACACAAAATGAAAAGAGAAATAGAAAAGAATAAAGTTACATCGTGTAGAATACCAAGCGTGCGCGCACAATTGGTAAAGGTAAATGGCAGTTCCTTTGGATACCATAGCTGTTGATGGAAGAGCTGTAGATGATTTTTCCTTCAACACCATGAGAAACGTCAGTTCTCGCATGGTAAATCACAAAGTTAGAGGAACAGAAATTTCTCAAAGTTCTTTGTAAAGATGGTGATTAACCTGAACGACTCTTTCCTCTAATGCTCTCATTACAAGATAATAACAGTTATAGTAGTTTACATTTTTAATTTTACTGTCGTAAATTGTAGGATTATTCAACTGCAATTAGATTGACTTCCTACAGTTCCAAAGCAGCCTATTTGAGCTGGTATTATTGCAAAATAATTCAATTACAATTGGATTGCTTTAGAAATAATTTCATTGCAGATAATTCAGTTAAAGCAAATTTGCCCTTTCAAGCTGTCAGAACAGAGCAGTATTTAGGCTGTAAATTCAGGTATAACCAGCATCTTTTACT
This sequence comes from Amaurobius ferox, assembly GCA_951213105.1. Lineage (NCBI taxonomy): Eukaryota > Metazoa > Arthropoda > Arachnida > Araneae > Amaurobiidae > Amaurobius > Amaurobius ferox. The sequence goes on along the minus strand of OX578137.1, from coordinate 111,591,778 downwards.
CGACTTAATTTTTAGTTACGTATACAAGACGGACACCCGTTTATTACGATATTCATCCATGACAATAAAAACAAAAATAAATATAAAACCCATAACGAAAATACAAGTTCGGTACTTCTTTCTCATTGAAAATGATATTTTTTCTGAAATTAAATATTTCTAAGCAATGATTCATATTTTCACAGTTAATTACAGTTTGAAAGGAGTTCATAATTTTGACTATCATAATTTAATGGATACTGTTTCCGTAAGTGGGTATGGATTTTGTGGCTCTTATCCAGTGCTTCGTTCTTTGTGTTTCCGAACTCTCTTTTTTGGTGCTTCATTTTCTGGTCGAGAAATTGGAATCATGTTGATGCCAGAAGTTTCCGCCTGAAAATAATTGATATACAACGATAAGAAACACACATGCATAAACACATTAATAATTTGAAGATATGTAAAAAACTGAATGATAAAGAACTAAAAATGACGGTAAATTTAGGGAGAATGAAGAAGTCGTAGTTCTTGTTTGTTAATTCGAGGATCTTATTGAAATGAGAGAATGGCAATAATAAATAAAAATAGAAAACTCGATAACATCATAACCTAGTCAAAAAAGAAAACTAAATCTATAATGGCAGAAAACGTAAAAGACGATTTGAAGGGGTTCGAATGTTAGACGAATGTGGTTTTTGAGAGTATAGTTCTGATAGCTACACCAAATAATTCAGACAGAGTTAAAGATATTTTTATATTATAGAAACGGGCAGTATCATTAATAGTTGATGTAGGAAACTGAAATCACTGTGCAGAACATTTTGTCAGAATTTATGTTCTGAATTTATATTTTATTTTAAATATAAGGCGACACCTTTTGTGAACCTATTACGCGAATTGCACGTTTCCGCTCAATGGGCCAAAGGAAGGCCTTCGACATTATTTTAATATTTTGAAATAATTAAAGATGATTTAAAGAAAAAAGAAAAATGGCGGGTTCAAAGCAGATCCGCTGCGTGGGTTTATCTATCGTTAGATCTGATTGCTTAAAATGTGCGGGCAAAACATTTTCACCACAGCAAATGATTTTTATTATTCTTGCACAAAAGTTCCAGATAAAGTTAGCAACACTCCAGCTTTTGCATTGATCGTCTCTCCAGATAGCAACAAAAGGGACAGCTATTTGAACCCCGAAATGGTGAAGTTGTATTAAAAATTTACTCACCGATATCATGTTGGCGATTTCGGCTGAGACACATTTCTGACATGTGCTTTTGCCAACTCCATCTACTGTGGCAATGCACTCACAGCACATTCCACACGGAGAAGATGACCTAGAGGAGGACCGAACCACACGCCTGGATAGAACATCCATGAATTTCTTGTTAGTTTTCTTCGTTGTATCTGTTAAAAATTGCACATCAAAGGATGATCCGTCCACTTCGAAAGCTAGAGGAATACACACGTCCTTCGGGATCTTAAGCTGTGCCAGAAGATCTCCATCACCAGACAAACGATTATCCTTCACGTCCTTCAGGGTATACGCTAGTGTCTTATCCACACCTACAAATTCAAGGTTTAGAGTGTATTTCTAAAGAGTGAACTGCAAAATATAACATCTAAAAGTGGACAATGTTCCAATTATTCATTGTCTATTTAGAACTATTATCCAGGAAGAGAAATAATCAATACTTTTAAAATTGCATACTTGCAAATCTTTCTCAAATGAAAAATAATTTATTTCCAAATTTATTTAAACGTTATTTCCCCACATTTTATATTATTATATATTATTTAAATTTTATCATTAATTTTCCGTTGAGTAAAGAAAAAATATAGGAGCAAATCCCTTTTCAGCTCAACTGTAATTCTCTGAGTAGGTATGCCATTATATGTTGACACTAAATATAAAACTATAATCGGTTTCGTCACAATCTTTCAGCCAATTATTTGAAAACACAAATAATCAATTCAGCCGAATCTTCTCTTGTTTCCAATTTTGGAATTAAACTGACAGTTGGTTTGATGTGCTTTACAGGGCACTGATCTTAAGTAATCTCGCAGATAGTTTATATTTTCATGTCGATGGCTCATTCTGGGAATAGCTTTCGGACCATGCAAACGTCATTTTGGTTTTGTCTTTTAATTTTACATTATTTTGTTTAAAGGCATGAAGTGAAGATGTTAACTGCTTTCGCAACAAACATCTCATTTTATGTATCAACGGACTCTAATAAAAACTATACTTTAAGTAAAAAAAAACAATAAATAATTAATTTAGAATAATTTGAAATATATTTCTGAATAAATTTATAGAAATCTGTGTTGTTTAGTTATTCTCAACCTGATTGCTATAAAACAATACAGTTTTCTGCAATATCCTTTATTAACAAAATATTTTTTAGTTTCTATAAGTTTTTTACAATATTTTCATTAATGTCAAGGCCTCTTTAGTTGAGAGTAAAACAGCTCCCATATTATTAAAATTTGATATATTTGATAGTATATAATATTGGTAATTTTAATATGTTAAATAGTATTTAATATATTTAATAGAGTATATAGTAGTTTTGCTCTATTTAATAGTATACAGAGCTGTTTAGTTGAAAATAAACCGCTCTAAACTTTTATTTCGCTACAAAATCATGTCAATACTGTTTGCTATCAATATAATGTTTTAAAATTAGGTAAAACAAACCTGCATAAAATAGCGTTTGAGGATGATCAAAAATGCATGTGAAGTATAGGATCAGTTTTTTTTTTCATTACTAACGAACGAGTCCCTTACTAACGAATGTTTAATGAAACACCCCTATTTTATCCTTCACTTTAATATGTACATTTTCTGACGATAGTTTTACAGAGTCGGGATAAGAACACAGGCCCATGGCATACTAGGCTAACACTATCATGTTTAGTTAAAGTATCCTCTCTAGCTTAAGACATTTCATATTGCCTTTTGAGGATTTCACTATATGCTACCTTTCAACGAACAAATGTGAGAAATTTTGAATTTCCAAATGAGCACAGCGATTTATTGAGAACAAGAGAATTGTGACCCAAGTTGAGGCGCGTTGAGTTGTGGTAACCTACATCAAATAGTCTATTATTGGTTGGCTAGTTAATGATGCGTGTGAGTTCATCTTACTTTTAGTACGTCAAATTATTAACTAATTTATTTAAATCCATATTTTGCCAACTTAATCTGGTGAGGAGGTTTGAAAATAATGGCTAATAAACGATATTATTGAAAAATTGTTGGTTCATGTTTCTATCATATCTGCAGTAACAAATTTATCTGAGTCCAATGCATGTTAGGTGAAAATTACTGTGTTCAGCTAAGTAAATATCTAGATTAAGACATTTAATATTGCATTTTACGGATTTCACTGCTGATTTAGCATTTACATTATATATTGACACATTACATAACCTATTTTAAGTGCTGAAGAAAAGTATATATATATATATATATATATATATATATATATCCAAATAATAGCAGCTTACCAAAAACTTTTCTTGCTTTCACATTTTTGTTTGATATTTTCATTTCGTACTTTTGTTCCATCAGTAGGTGCAAGGAAATATCTGCATCAATGAGTGTGCGCAACATTTCGCTGTACTCAGCCTGCAAAAGAAAATTTAAATTATCAGATTTATTTATTTTTACTTGATAAATTTTATCTATTGCAGAGTAATTGTATATCAATCACATAAAAAAGTTTGACACTGTCATGTAATATTTCACTTTGTATTTTCAATTTCATTAAAAATAAGATTACGTTATCGAATCTTTTGAAAGTTTATTCAAGTTATAAATAAGATGTCTTGCATTGAAATTTTTCGGCAGTAATGAGCAGTAAGTTTGAATGGAGTAATTTAGTATAGGAGTTTATTTATTTAGTTTTTGGTAACAATAAAGCAGTTTTGTTCTTCTTAGTTTTAATACTACGATTGTTAAGTTCTATCAAACTGTGAGTTTAGCATGGCTTCAAAAAATTTCCCAAGTAAGACATAAATACTGGCTAACATTTATTCATCTCCAAAGAACCAGGTACTTAAGATGCTGCAAGAATTTGTATAGGACACATATAACAATTAGTAGAATAAGTTTAAATTATGTTAAACCTTGATCAAATGTAAAACTATTTATCAAATCGCATTAGATACTTTCTGCTAAGACATATTTAATTTGACGTAGTGCCATAACTATCACTTTTCGTATGATAAACTGATATATTGTTGAATGACAACTTTCAAAATTGAATTTGAGAATCAGTCTTACGAGTTTTTGGCTAGATTATGTGTTTATGGGAGAAGCGAATATCGATAGCTGATTTGTTTCGAACTACTTTTGTGAAGGTCCTTTTTTAAAAGTATATATTTTAAAAATAAAAAGTTTCTTCCGAAAAGAAGTGAAAGTCGATCTTAGGATTGCAGCTACTAGATAGTGTTCAAGATGTAACTAAATGAGGTTTCAAGCTTATTTATCTAATTGAAAAATATTTTTTTGTATATTTCACTGTTTATTTGTACACATTTTATTGTTATTATTATTATATTATTACTAGCATTATATTGCATTCTTACGAGCAGTCAAACACTTTAATTTGTTCATATGAGTTGGAGGCGTGTATATCTGAGTATTTTAGTAAGAGCATGAGATGTCTGAATTGCTCTAAACAGGGCACTAATGTATGAGCAGGTGGAGGGTGCCACTAAAAAATTGCGTATGTTTAAGTCAGTTCTCCATTTAATTAAAACAATATTTGATGGTGTCATATGGTAAATGCCCATGAAAGCAAATGCATTGTTAACCCAAATTGTAATAGTCACGTATTTTAATAATGACGCGAAGTGTATGTGGAAGCCTGGATCCATATCTTGACCTCAAACTCGAAAACAAACTCTGCATTTATGACTAGCACATTATACTCACGGAAGTGTAAAACATTGTTTATAAGTGCTACTTAACAATTTTAAAACAATCGTATTTTATTACTTGAAGTTAGGCATAAAATGGATGCCAAAATTTGAAAAAAGAAAGAGAATATATTTAAAAAATAGTTTTTAAAATATCTCAATTAGAAGTAACTGCCTTTGAGCAGCTTAAATGTATATGCATCTCAATTAACATTTTTTACTAATATCTTACCTTAACTTCTTCAGACTTGCATGTCGAACACTTCATCAGTACAAAGCTTTTAGTTGTTCCTGGTCGGAAATTGAGAGATGCGGCATATCTTAGTGCCTCGAGAATGTTAATAGGTCCGTCACCGAATTTCAAGCTTTCAATAGCCGATTCAAGAGATCGTAGCGTACCATATTCTTGTCCATCTATGGTGTGAATGTGTGGCGAGGCGTGGATTTCATCACCACCGAAGCCTACAACGCTGAACCTCACATCACGATATTGGTTTTGCTTGTAGCTGTCTTCAATATTTTGTGCTAACTTTCCAAGGAATTTTACTCGATCTTTATTGCACGCTTTCTCTTCAACCAAGAAGACGACATGAGCAGAAGTGATGGCGTCATCCTTAGTGAATTTCAGAGCTTCACCTTGTTGCATCGTGGATCCATCTTGTTTCTCACAACGGACTGTAGAGAGAAGAATTAAAAATATAAATGAGAGAATCATTTAGTTCGATTTTTTATTATTATTATATTTCGCTCATTTTCAAGAAAAGATTTAAATCTGATAAATCATTTCAGATCTTATTACCTGTAATTTCATTTAAAACTTTTAACCCATGCTTTATTTTCTATTGTTTATATTGGTTCAGCTTATATCACTGAATGTGAGGATCCTATATATATATATACAGGCTGACTCAACCGCCATTTTGATTCCAACCAGTTCAGTCAGTTAACTTCTACCTGTGCTATTTCAATGGCGCGTGCATGGTTGATATTTGATAGACAATTTAGCTGTAAAATAGGTGCTTCTGCTTTCAAATAATTGTACCTATCATTCAAGAGAGTAGTCTAGAATGCTTTGATTTCTCCAGATATCACGAAAAGGACGAAAAATTAATCTTCTTTTCTCCATGTACAGCCATTGCTTTAACTGGGAGTCAAGATGGCCGCTGTTGCGCCAGCCTGTATATTTAAGGGCCTTAACTGAATGTGTAGTTGTACGATGACGTCAAAGAAACCAACGGAAAATTGCTGTCAATATCCCTTTTACACTGATATGATTCGATAAACTAATTACATACTTTCCTACTGCTTCACTCGCTTGTAAAAGCAGGGAATATTCCATGCGATCCGTGTGCAAAAATAAAAACTCAACTTACTGAACAAGCGGTTATGAGTTGAAACTCCAATAAACGAATTTCCAAAATTATATATGCATTGTATGTATTTTTCTTCGCGTTTAATATCAAGAATTCTACATTGTTACTGGAATTTTACACTTACCACATTTGCTAGGCATCTTGAGTGGCACTCCTTCCACTTTGCACTGCAAGAAATATGCAGCAGCAGATTGGCAGATGACGTTATCGAAGTTCCTTTCTTGAACAGCAGATAAATCACTGACGCACATCCTCATGTAAGGTGCGGGATCAACCTAGTAAAAGATATTTCACATTGTAACTGCAGAGCGATATTCAAATCACAAAATTAGGATACATTGCCTTAAAAACATACTTGGAGTTTCCGACTAGATAACAGGAATTGCATTATCTGTATAAATATATCGTAAAAATTACGTAAAAGTTTCTATTTTAAAGCTGAGAACGTGTTAGTTTACTTTAATACAATAAGTAGATTGGTATTGATATAAACTACTTTAATACATTTGAATATCTAGCTACATCAAAACTAATGGTTTCTATCATAGTCTAAACTACTACCAATCCATGAAGAATCATTAGTCTTAGCAAATAATGGGATGCAAATGTTAAATTTCGAGAAATTGGAGTTCTTAACCATGTGAATTAAAAAAAGATTCTTTCTAGTTTTTAACTAGAAAGAATCACATACATCCGCACATAAAATATAAATCCACACATGAAATTTCATAGAGATTAGAAACGATATCTCAATAAAGAATGCTTGTACTTTTATAAAATTTTATAGGTAGGTACTATAAAGCAATCTACATAGAACTAGATATAATTTTCCGTAATTCACAAGATTATAACACGAATTAATAAAAAGTTAAGAATTTTATAGTGTTATTTTTGATGAAGAACAATATATTCTAGAAGAAAGATATTGTTAAAGTCTGTATCAGAAAGTGATAATCTGAAAATAAAAATACTTCGTTATGGTATCAGACAGTTGATTAAAATTATAAATCAGTTCCGAAATAAAAAAGAACCACCTTTTTCAGGATAATTGAAACAGAGCAGTCACGCCAAGAAAGGTAGGGAAACGTGTTTAATTGGCACTGCATTGTTTGAATAATACAGAAGAGACTTTGAAGTTTTTTTAGGTTGGTACTTTCAATGAAATATACTTTTTTTCTGCCTGAATCATTGTGGATTGTGGCACTAATAGTGAATTGTGGAATACTGTGGCACAAAAGAAGACAAAATGTATTGAGGAGTAAGACATAAAAAAAATCGAATGGAGATTTACACTGAAGATACATTCAATTTCAAAAGAATTATTTCTGCGGTTAAAAAAAAAAGCTAAATCTTAAAAATACAAAGAACACACTTTTTATTCCTAACAAATATAAATACTGAAATAAAATGTTTTTTTCTTTGTTATTTCAATGCCTTTCCTATACAGATAATATGCATTGTAGGGAAAGTAATTACCTGTTTGAAGCAAGCTCTGAATTCAGAAGATGAATCAGAGAATAAACGTTTGCACTTTTCTTGTACTCTATAGTTGTTACTGGGTACTGTTGCCATATTTTCAGAGTTTCTGCAAGACCCTTGCCCAACTTCCCAGCTACTGGCAAAGCTCTCCAAGTCATTTGCCATGTGGCGAGTAGGCGTCATCATATCGAGTGATGGTTCATAATTGAAAGTGCCGAAGAGTCCACCAGTTTTTCCGTAGTAAAATCCAGAAATGGATAAGCTGCAGTAGTTGTAGACGAAGTTGCATACCACATAGAAACCTAAGGGTAAAGTAAGGATTTCGTTTAGAGTTTTAATTTTTCTGATTACTTTTTTATAAAAATATGATTTATCTTTATAAGTATAGTTATAGTAATGAAAGACCTCATTTGGTTTTTATTTACATGTGTTATAACCTGTAAATAGGAAATCTTGGATTGCTGCTCTTCAGTGAGTAGATGAAAACCATCTAGTATCTGTTTACAATTTTCAGTAGAAGTTAAAAGTAATTAATAATTTGCCAATTAATGTTTAGCATTTTTAGCATTTTACCAATTTATTTTAAATACACCCTTAGGGTGTAAAAATATTTAGCAGAATATTTTATTCCTTACTTTCTAATGTACAGATACAGGATATGTATCCTGCTTACACATACATACATACATAATATATATATATATATATATGTGTGTGTGTGTGTGTGTGTGTATTAACGCAATTGGCCAAAATTTATCAAAAATGGCATGGGCAGAGGTAAGATGCTCGTCTAGAAGTTTTAAAAGAAACTAAACGTAGGCACATGCCAATTGCTTTGTGTAACATTTTTCAGAAAGCTGATTTTGTTACTTTGTGCTTATGATTATCTATAGTCATGTATTTTTATAAGCACGGCTTTGTCTTAACATGATCTAGTCCAAGCTCATTAACTGTGCGTTTTGGTTTACTTTAAATATAGTTGGAATCATGTTTGGGACCCAAGCCAAACATTAAGGCTTACAAACACCAAATATAATATCACCAATAAAATGTATTAGAAAATTGTGAAAAAACACATTGTTATTTTATAAGAATAATATCTAATTTCAAATTATGAAACTTAACGGACATTTTATTGCTTCTTTACCTTGGATATTCATTTAACTAATAGTAATTTTATAAATATTTAAATGTGATTTACTGATGCTATATTTATCATACATTTTTTTGGGATTTAGTAGTCAGTACATTGAAAATTTCGTGCATTTTACAATAATCAAATTTAAAAGCATATATTCCGACAAATTATTGCTAAAAATATAAATTTTACAAAAATATGCATTTTACAAAAATATGAAAATTTCAGAATGATTTAGTAAACAGAAATCAAAGGAGAAAACATAAAATGCAAATAAAATCTATACCTTTCATGTCGTTTTCAATTCGAATGTTAGCACCTTCTCTTTTGACAATAGTTTTACCGATTTGCAGAGGAGATTCAGCTTTGGTATCGTCGACAGTTATCTTGTAATCGTTTCCAATGTCAATTTTCTTCCCTTCGGTTAAGATGGTGAGAGACTTTCTCATGTGATCGTCTCCATAATTGACGATGACTGAGAAGTTTCCGTCAACAAAGTCCCTAGCCAGGAGGTAGCTGCACTTGCCTGCATAGTCGAAAGACATTTTGTCGAATGTCACGAAATGTTGATTTCCAGCGATCATTGCGTGGCCTAACAATAAACAAAAAAAGCTTTAATTCGATATAAATGACACATTCATTTAATAATATTGAAGACCTTGTGAAATTTTAAATATATGGTATTCATATGAAATTACGCCTGGCAGAGTTAATGATAGAAGTATATCTATTGACTTGACAAACCTAACTTGATACTCAAGAGATATAAGGAAAACTGTAAACTTCCGTAATTGTAAAGTTCATTTAAAGTTCATTTATTTAACGTTATTGTTATTAATAATTAAAAACTAAACTGTCGTAATATGCAATCAATTAAATTTCTAACCTATTAGCTTTGAAAATTATATTCGTGTTCTTTTATATTTCAACAAAAATAATTTTCTTCAAAGTGAATAGTGTTGCTATGGAAACCATCTAATCAAAGTACGCATAATGGGTGTATGCAGACATAACTGAGTAGCTATTAGTAGTTATAGCGTAAACAATGTATTCAAGTTAGGCTTGCCGCAAGTATAGAATAGCAAATTGTTTGTCATTAATTCCATTACATTATCTCTGACGAATGTGGAGTCGGTGAGAAATATCTAATTATTAATTATTAATAAATAAGAGGTGTTAGAATTTAGCACTTATCAATTTGTTTTGAGAATTTAAGAGACACTTTAATATTGTATAATGATTCCATTTCTATATTCTGTTATTTTAAGGATTCTTTTAAGTTTAATTAATTTGTTAAGCAGACAGTTTAAGTAAGGGGTTATACCAGAAAATTTTGTGGAACACATAAAGTCAATAAAGTTGTTAAAAGGTGGTAATGTTTGGTTGGGGTGGTTTTATTGGAATTCTAGAGTAATAATAAATTCCAATTCAAAGTTTTAATATAATGTAATTTACTTCACCTGTAAAAGTTGGAAGCCAATATCCTGGGCTGAAATACTTCAAGAATTTGTAGTAGAAGTCCCAGATACAGAAATCTTCGTACAATTCAGTTGAAATAGTATTCTTGAGGTTCATTATTTTTTGGTATTCAGGATAACTCTGGAAATCAAAGACCTCAATAAGGCTGTTTCGCGGTGCTGGAAGATTGATCTCGAAGGCAATATATCCTCTTTGTGGGGCAAATTCGTACTTGGCGCCACCTTTCAAGTGGTACATGTCTGACAGAATGTCCTGAGCTGCGTTTATTACCATCTCCTTTCCATAGTTAGCAACTTTGTCGTAGATTGAAGCAACCACCATGTCCAATCCTAAGTTATGGTATATTTGTACTCCCTGCAACGGAAAGAAAATTATAATTAGAAATATTTTAAATGCTATATAGAAATTTGTGCAAATCCTATCGAATGTGAGAAAAAATATTATCATAAAGTAAGCTTAAAATTTGCATAGGAAATATATTTTTTCCCACTCTCACTTTCATAATAATTCTCTAATAAGATTACACAGACAACAATGCCTTAAAAGTTAAAAAAAAATTAAAACTTCGATATATTAAAGTAGCATCAAATTCAGAGACAAAATGTTGCATGACATTTTATAAAATAATTTTGTAAATGCCTAATAATATCCTGGTTATATATATATATATATATATATATATACCCTAAGCAAATTTGGAACTCATTCCATATCGGAACGTCTAAACGGTTTTCAGTTATTGGTTGTAATAAGACATCTACACCATACAACTGACAAACTGTTAAATAAAATTATACATAATTCCAACTATATTCCCAAAATTACCATGACATGAGTTTAAAATGCATTACATATAAATATATTTAATTTAAATAAAATATTTATGAATTCTGACCGGGAGAACATTGAGATTGTTCTAAGAATTCCTTTGATTTTTACTCTAAGAACCATGTTTCACGATTCTTTAATAATATTATTAATAATACTTGTATATTCGTAAGAATAATATTATCTCTTAATTATAATAATCATTTTGAATTTATTAACTATGGTGACAATAAGTTCTCAACAAAATTTTTAAGCAGAACTTTATAAATTTTTCATATAAAATTTCTCTAATAGTTGATTACTCTGCACAGTAAGTGCTATTTTACTAAACTAGGGCTTTACACAGATTACCATAAAAATTGAAATTTTAAAATATTAAAATTAATTCTTTTCAAATAAGTTTTAATGCTACAATATTGTAATTTAAATTATGACAAATATAACGTAATAATGGGAATACCTATGAATAAAATCATTTAAATATATTAAAATCACCTTATTACGTTTTATGAGACTGGGGGTGCTTATCACACTAATAGATATGCTTAGCTATGAAAAAAAACTGCTTTACATATGGATAATATATAGTCAACATTTTGTACGTAGAAATATAGTCTATACAAAGCATGCACGGCATCAATTGTACAAACTTCATTTTTAAAAGATTGCTTAAATTTCTTCAACCTTATCTCAAACACAAGTTTTCAACTTTAGTTTCATGATGCTATATTCCATTAAGCATGTCATCATATGCAGGACAGTGTATGATAGTCTTATATTAGTCTAAATTTATTAGTCAGAATGTTAGTCTCATAATTTATTTTACAAAATATTTTACTTAGTGCAGGGTTGTATGTATATGTTACTACTCCTTTTAGAATATTGGTCTCACGATATATTCTATAACATTATTTTACTTTGAGCTAAGTAGTGTTTGCAAGTCTTTGCATCTGTCTCATTTCATGATTTAAAACTTCAGTCTCACGATACATTGTATAACATTATTTTACTTTGAACTAAGTAGTGCTTGCAAGTCTTTGGATTTGTCTCATTTCAGGAGTCAAAACATTAGTCTTACTATACATTCTATAACATTATTTTACTTTGAGTAAGTACTGTTTGCAAGTCTTTGCATTTGTCTCATTTCATGAGTTAAAACTTTAGTCTCACGTTACATTGTATAACATTATTTTACTTTGAGCTAAGTAGTGTTTGCAAGTCTTTGGATTTGTCTCATTTCAGGCGTCAAAACTTTACTCACGATACATTCTATAACATTATTTTACGTTGAGCTGAGTAGTGTTTGCAAGTCTTTGCATTTGTTTCATTTCACGAGCAAAGCTTTACTATCATGATACATTCTATAAAAAAATTACCTTTCGAAGTGCAGTGTTTGCAAGTCCTGACATGTATTCCACATTAGGATGGTTGATGACGCTATCTAGCAATTCAGTGTTATAAATTTTCTTGATGAACACTTGTGCCCTGTCTGTGTAATCGTAGATTTGGAAGGCTTGAATAGTTTCTCCAATGCTGGCAGCATAGTTTTTCAAAGCGAGATAGTACCTGTTAGATGCAATATATGTGGCCGCGGCATTGTAAATATCTAGAAAATGAATAATTCAATATAAGTAAATTTTAGAAATTGCACTGTAACGAACAATTGAGAATTTAAATAACACTTATAAGGGAACAATTTCAAAAATGTAAACAAAAGGGCAAAATGAAATAAATTGCATTAGAAAGTACTAGTACAAGTAAAGTACGTGGCTTCGTGTATAATCAATAATGCACCAGATAAAATGCAGCGCAAATAAGTTTAAGTGATCAGATGTAGCCTTCGAGAATCTTTTAATTTTATTCTTCGGTGAGAACATGTCTGAACATAAACGTACAAATGAGACTATCTCAGCGAAATAGAAATTGGCTGACCGACAAAACTGAATATAGTAGCGCCATCTAGTATGAAAGAAAAATCAAACGAGAAAAAAATACGTTTTTGGTGAATTTGGTGAAAAATTTGGCATAATATATCCAAGTTGGTGATAATACAATATCTTTGGGAATTAATTTTTATTTCCTGGGTTATTCCTGTTGCTTCATATGAATTATTAATGTAATTTTCTTGATTCAAAGTGTAGCGAGTTTTACCGGTCGTGGGACAGGTATGTTTTAATACAGGGTAGTATAGAATTTCCGATATGTTAAGGGAGAGTCTAGGGTGCAGTAAAGTAATTGCATTTAGGAGATCATATAGTTATTATGTTTTGTAAGGAGAATGTATAGTAAATATGTTTTTTAGAGGTGAACGTCAGTAAATCTTCTGCCCTATCCGCGCTTTGTTACCTTTCGCGGTACACGTTTTCCCCCGAAATTTTGCTCCAACAGTTGCAAAATATTTTCTTATAGATAAAATGCAATGTTTAGATTATATTAAAACTAAAAACTAAATTTAAACCCAATTAAACATAGAATATATATTTTATTTTAATTCAAAATATTTTTGGTGCTGCCATCTGTTGTCTTAATTTAATTCATGCCGACTATTTTTATTTTTTAACTAGCCGCCTTTGGCGACCAGCCTGTTCGCTACCCTTGAAAATTCTGACCATGGCAAACTCGTTGGCGCGACCTACCAGAAAGGTGTAAGGTAACTGCTTGGAAGGCCAGGAAGTGCCACACAATTTAGACCGGAACCCAATGGGGGAGGCATCCAAAGAGACCGTACCCTCCTTCCCCTACCACAAACCTATCGGAAGGACTTGCAGTCCCACACGTTTAACGTGATCGTACTCCGCGTGAACACGGCTGCAGTTTTGGCAATGGCGGGAATCGAACCCGGGCCTACCGAGTGAAATTCCCGCGCGCTAACCACTGAGCTACCGTGCCATCCGCGACAATCTCCATAACTTTATTTTTATTCGGCAATTTTGGGAATCGAACCCGAGCCTACCAAGTGCAAATCCCGCGCACTAACCACTGGGGTACTTCACCCTCCGCGATATTCTTCATAACTTTCTTTTTATTCACCCAATTTAGACCGGAACCAAGTGGGAGAAGCATCCACAGGGACCGTACCCTTCTTCCCCTACCACCAACCTCTCGGAAGGACTTACAGACCCACATGTTTAACGTGATCGTACTCCGCGTAAACACGGCGGCAATTTTGGGAATCGAACCCGGGCCTACCGAGTGCAATTTCCGCGCGCTAACCATTGGGCTACTTTGCCCTACGCGACAATCTCCATAACTTTCTTTTTATTCATCCAATTTAGACCGTACCCTCCTTCCCCTACCACCAACTTCTCGGAAGGACTCACGGACCCACATGTTTAACGTGCTCGTACTCCGCGTAAACACGGCGGCAATTTTGGGAATCGAACCCGGGCCTGGTAACTGGTTGGACGGCCAGGATGTGCCACCCAATTTAGACCGGAACCCAGTGGGGGAGGCATCCACAGGGAACGTACCCTCCTTCCCCTACCACCAACCTCTCGGAAAAACATACGGACCCATATGTTTAACGTGATCGTACTCCATGTCAGTGGCGGAAATCGAACCCGGGCCTACCGCGTGCAATTCCCGCGCGCTAACCACTGGGCTACTTCGCCCTCCGCGACAATCTCCATAACTTTCTTTTTATTCACCCAATTTAGACCGTACCCTCCTTCCCCTACCACCAACCTCTCGGAAAGACTCACGAACCCACATGTTTAACGTGATCGTACTCTGCGTGAACGTGGCGTAAGTTTTGGCAGTGGCGGGAATCGAACCCGGGCCTACTGAGTGCAATTCCCGCGCGCTAACCACTGGGCTGCCGCGCCCTCCGCGACAATCTCCATAACTTTCTACATATTCACCCAATTTAGACGGGAACCCAGTGGGGGAGGCATCCACAGGGGCCGTATCCTCCTTCCCCTACCACCAACCTCTCGGAAGGAATTACGGACCCACATATTTAACGTGATCGTATTCCACGTAAACACGGCGGCAGTTTTGGCAGTGGCGGGAATCGAACCCGGGCCTACCGCTAACTTCCCGCGCGCTAATTTGCAATTTAAAATGACCATATGCTTAATTCCATCATCCTCATTCCATTGTTTCATTGTTCCATCATTTAAAATATCCATAAAATTAAAATTTCCATTTAAAATATCCAAAAGTTAAAATATACATTTAAAAAATCCAGATCGTCCCATCATTTAAAATATAAATATAATAATTTATATAGAGCAAAGGAGCTCTATTCAGAACCGTGACGTCACCTCCACCTTGACGTCCCCACCCACCACCTTCCCTGCTTCAGCGGGGGAGAAACGAAGCGGCACGCCGACGGAACGCCGAGAAATTTAAAATCATGACGTCTTTAAAATTGCGATCCTGAAGGCAATTTTCATTATTTCTGGACCAGATTAGACTTGTAAGAATGCCAGATATTTCAGCTTTCTAAAAATGTAAATTATTAGTCGAAATTATGAGTACTTTTTACTATGCGAGAATTTAAAAACCTAAAATCGTTTTTTTGAGCCAAAAGTGACTTTTGTTTTAAAATCTTTAAAAAATATTAGCTGCTCTTTCCGATGGTGTGAGTTGTTTTTTTCTACGACGTCTGGATCGTGGAGAAAAAAGGGCAAAAAGGGCAAAAAAAGATCGAAATCGCATTAAACATTAAATAAATAAAAAAATAATTAGAATTTTGAAAATCGGTTTTCACGTGTCCCCTTCCCTCCCCCCCAGGTCTCCGATTGCTAAATTTCGTAGCTCTCCGACGCGCGGTCGCGAAACGTATAGTGTATAAGACAGACACACAGACACACACACACACAGACATTGCCTTTTATTATTTAAGACTAGCCGCCTTTGGCGACCAGCCTGTTCGCTACCCTTGAAAATTCTGACCTTGGCAAATTCTAACCGTGGCACACTCGCTGGCGCGACCTACCAGTAAAGTGTAAGGTAACTGTTTGGAGGGCCAGGAAGTGCCACCCAATTTAGACAGGAACTCAGTGGGGGAGGCATCCACAGGGACCGTACCCTCCTTCCCCTACCACCAACCTCTCGGAAGGACTTACGGTCCCGCATGTTTAACGTGATCGTACTCCGCCTGAACACGGCGGCAGTTTTGTCAGTGGAGGGAATCGAACCCGGACCTACCTAGTGCAAATCCCGCGCGCTAACCACTGGGCTACCGCGCCCTCCGCGACAATCTCCATAACCTTCTTTTTATTCACCCAATTTAGACCGGAACCCAGTGGGAAAGTCATCCACAGGGTCCGTACCCTCCTTCCTCTACCACCAACCTCTCGGAAGGACTTACGGACCCACATGTTTAACGTGATCGTACTCCGCGTGAACACGGCAGCAGTTTTGTCAGTGGAGGGAATCGAACCCGGGCCTACCGAGTGAAATTCCCGCACGCTAACCACTGGGCTACCGCGCCCTCCGCGACAATCTCCATAACTTTCTTTTTATTCACCCAATTTGGACCAGGACCCAGTGGGGGAGGCATCCACAGAGACCGTACCCTCCTTTCCCTGCCACCAACCTCTCGGAAGGAATTATCGACCCATATGTTTAAGGTGATCGTACTCCGCATCAGTGGCGGGAATCGAACCCAGGCCTACCGAGTGCAATTCTCGCGCGCTAACTTCCCGCGCGCTAATTTAAATTTATAATGACCATATGCTAGGCTCTTAATTCCACCATCCTCGTTCCATCGTTCTATCATTTAAAATAGCCATAAAATTAAAATATCCATTTAAAATATCTATAAATTAAAATATCCATAAATTAAAATATCCATTTAAAATCAAAAAATCATCCATATCGTTCCACCAATCCATAAATATAATAATTTCAAATACATCACCACAATTCAAACCACCATAATTCAATCATTTAAATTATTTAAAATATCCATTTAAAATATCATATAAATATAATAATTTCGCCCGATGTATACAACACTTATGCTCGTAATTCATTTAAAACCGAAAGCGCGGTCTCCATGGAGACGGGGAAGAAACTACTGCGGATGGGGGGAAAATGCCGTTGAAGAACTGAGCTGGTAGCCGACAAATTTAAAATCATGGCGTCTTTAAAATTGCGATCCTGAAGGCAATTTTCATTATTTCTGGACCAAATTAGACTTGTAAGAATGCCAGATATTTCAGCTTTCTAAAAATGTAAATTATTAGTCGAAATTATGAGTACTTTTCACTATGCGAGAATTTAAAAACCAAAAATCGTTTTTTTGAGCCAAAAGTGACTTTTGTTTTAAAATCTTTAAAAAATATTAGAAATCGAAATTGAGAGTTGAAATTGATATATTTTTACTCGAAATTCTCTGCTCTTTCCGATGGTGTGATTTGTTTTTTTCTACGATGTCCGGATCGTGGAGAAAAAAGAGCAAAAAGGTCAAAAAACGGTCGAAATCGCATAAAACATTAAATAACAAAAAAAATAATTAAAATTTTAAAAATCGGTTTTCACGTGTCCCCTTCTCACCCCCCAGGGTCTCCGATTGCAAAATTTCGTAGCTCTCCGACGCGCGGTCGCGAAACGTATAGTGTATAAGACACACAGACACACACACAGACATTGCCTTTTATTATTTACTAGCCGCCTTTGGCGACCAGCCTGTTCGCTACCCTTGAAAATTCTGACCGCGGCAAATTCTAACCGTGGCACACTCGCTGGCGCGACCTACCAGAAGGAACGATCTACCAGGAAGTGCCACCCAATTTAGACAGGAACTCAGTGGGGGAGGCATCCACAGGGACCGTACCCTCCTTCCCCTACCACCAACCTCTCGGAAGGACTTACGGTCCCGCATGTTTAACGTGATCGTACTCCGCCTGAACACGGCGGCAGTTTTGGCAGTGGCGGGAATCGAACCCGGACCTACCTAGTGCAAATCCCGCGCGCTAACCACTGGGCTACCGCGCCCTCCGCGACAATCTCCATAACCTTCTTTTTATTCACCCAATTTAGACCGGAACCCAGTAGGGGAGGCATCCACAGGGTCCGTACCCTCCTTCCTCTACCAACAACCTCTCGGAAGGACTTACGGATCCACATGTTTAACGTGATCGTACTCCGCGTGAAAATGGCAGCAGTTTTGGCAGTGGCGGCAATCGCACCCTAGCCTACCGAGTGCAATTCCCGCGCGCCAACCACTGGGCTACCGCGCCCTCCGCGACAATCTCCATAACCTTCTTTTTATTCACCCAATTTAGACCGGAACCCAGTGGGAAAGTCATCCACAGGGTGCGTACCCTCCTTCCTCTACCACCAACCTCTCGGAAGGACTTACGGACCCACATGTTTAACGTGATCGTACTCCGCGTGAACACGGCAGCAGTTTTGTCAGTGGAGGGAATCGAACCCGGGCCTACCGAGTGAAATTCCCGCACGCTAACCACTGGGCTACCGCGCCCTCCGCGACAATCTCCATAACTTTCTTTTTATTCAACCAATTTGGACCAGGACCCAGTGGGGGAGGCATCCACAGAGACCGTACCTTCTTTCCCTGCCACCAACCTCTCGGAAGGAATTATCGACCCATATGTTTAAGGTGATCGTACTCCGCATCAGTGGCGGGAATCGAACCCAGGCCTACCGAGTGCAATTCTCGCGCGCTAACTTCCCGCGCGCTAATTTAAATTTATAACGACCATATGCTAGGCTCTTAATTCCACCATCCTCGTTCCATCGTTCCATCATTTAAAATAGCCATAAAATTAAAATATCCATTTAAAATATCTATAAATTAAAATATCCATAAATTAAAATATCCATTTAAAATAAAAAAATCAACCATATCGTTCCACCAATCCATAAATATAATAATTTCAAATACATCACCACAATTCAAACCACCATAATTCAATCATTTAAATTATTTAAAATATCCATTTAAAAATATCCATTTAAAATATCATATAAATATAATAATTTCGCCCGATGTATACAACACTTATGCTCGTAATTCAGTTAAAACCGAAAGCGCGGTCTCCATGGAGACGGGGAAGAAACTAATGCGGATGGGAGGAAAATGCCGTTGAGGAACTGAGCCGGTAGCCGACAAATTTAAAATCATGGCGTCTTTAAAATTGCCATCCTGAAGGCAATTTTCATTATTTCTGGACCAGATTGGACTTGTAAGAATGCCAGATGTTTGACCTTTCTGAAAATGTAAATTATTAGTCGAAATTATGAGTACTTTTCACGATGCGAGAATTTAAAAACCAAAAATCGTTTTCTTGAGCAAAAAGTGACTTTTGTTTTAAAATCTTTAAAAAATATTAGAAATCGAAATTCAGATTTGAAATTGATATATTTTTACTCGAAATTCTCTGCTCTTTCCGATGGTGTAATTTGTTTTTTTCTACGATGTCTGGATCGTGGAGAAAAAAGGGCAAAAAGGGCAAAAAACGGTCGAAATCGCATAAAACATTAAATAAATAAAAAAATAATTAAAATTTTAAAAATCGGTTTTCACGTGTCCCCTTCCCTCCCCCCCGGGTCTCCGATTGCCAAATTTCGTAGCTCTCCGACGCGCGGTCGCGAAACGTATAGTGTATAAGACAGACACACAGACACACAGACATTGCCTTTTATTATATAGATGAACATTTTTAAATGTCTATTCCTTCTAATACGCTATTAAATACAACAACAGATCATATATAATAATATCACAATCATGGAAAAGTAATTGAACTTGGACTTGAAGACAAAGGAACTTGAAGACAAAACAGCAGTCCTCAGTGATGTACATTCAGATCCCTTATCAAATTTATTGAATGAGAAATTACCTTTCGAGATTGTGGCATTATTATATATGATCTGTTGTTGCATTTAATACTGTATTAGAAGGAATATATATTTTAAAATATTCATTAAAAATAAAAATAATCGGTATGAATTAAATTACAACAGATGGCAACATCAAAAATATTTTGGATTAAAATAAAACATATATTCTATGTTTTTAGGGGTATTAAATTTAGTTTTAATATAATCTAAGCATTGCATTTTATCTTTCAGAAAATATTTCGTAACTGCTTGAGCAGAATTTCGGCGAAATATGTGTTCCGCGAAAGTTAACAAAGAGCGGATAGGGCAGAAAATTTACTGACGCTCACCCTTAAGAGATCGTATAGTATTGAATAATATTGATTGGAAAAGCCGCGTAGTTTGCATGTGCCTGAGGACCATAGCTGGCGCCGCAGATGGGAGGATGGGGCATTTTTAAGCATGTCGCCATATCATGGGTTCAGCATCTGGTATTTCATACCTTATAAGACGTGTGGAAATAAATTAAATTTTAAAGTTTAGTTCATACAAAGTTAATCAACGAAACTAATTACTGTTGCATGAGTTTTAAATAAAAAAAAATTCTAAACTTTTATATTAAACACATAGTGTTCTATATTCCAGCATTTTCTTTCACATTAGCCCCACACTTTACAAAAATTACATTTTAAAACAGTACTTACTATTAATTGAATATCTGATTGAGTCCGCAGCATTCTTGGTGTAGTAGAAGTAATCGATGATGCAGGGGGCATGAGTTCGAACCCACCTGTCGATTCTAATGATGGCTTTTTCATTCAGCTCTTTTATCTTTCTGCCTGCGATGACCATGTAGTCTTCGAAATGTTCGGCATATTTGTAAGCATACATTCTGATTGATTTTTTCATAGCTGCTAAGGAAATATACATTTTTTGGACAGCTTTTGTGTATTCCTTCTGTAAATATTCGGTAAGGTCAAGGCAACCGTAGTAAGCTGAGTAATACAAGTCTTCTGCATATTCAATTATGATGTTACGTAAAACTTCAAATCCAAGCGAGAGGCCTTCCATGATTTCCCTACGTAAAAATAAATAAATTAAATAAAATTAATTGTGAAATACGTCGTAAACATGCATATAAAATTCTGAATACAAATTATTTATTATATAAAGTCAATATAATATATTATGGTACAAAGCAGGCGTCAGCCGTTCTAACAGGTATTGAGAGGTACAAAAGAAAAAGTGACGTAGCACTAGACCATTAACATATAATCTCTTTATTGGGATTCGTATGTTGTTGTTATAGTATCGAGGCACCGCTATTGAAGCTCGCTTGTCACGAGGTCTATTATGTGACCATCTCAAATAAAATAGACAAATAGAGTATTTTGAGTCCATCAACTACTAGACCATTGACAAATTAGACCCTCTCTATCCTCGATGTTCGAGTACACCAGCGTTGTAAATGTGTCAAGTCAAATATTGGCACTACTTATTTGCATTAGCAATAAAAACATTTAATATTAGATCTCTCTCTCTCTCTCTATATATATATATATATATATATATATATATATATATATATACATGCAGGGTGTATCTGAATTCATCATCAATATTTGGTGGGGAGGTAAGGAATAGGATAAGAAGACTATTTCACATAGAAAAGCATAGGCGCAAACTACCTCACATTTCTTCAGACTGTGTTACCGGGTCTTATGAACGAGGTTCCTGCTGATACTCTCCGACGAATGTGGTTCCAGCATGACTGCGCTCCAGTACATTTCGCAAATGATGTGCGTGGTTACCTGACCAGAAAGCTCAATGGATTAGTCGCGGTGGACCGGTTTGTTGGCCACCGCGGTCACCGGATTTATCTCCAATCGACTTCTTTGTATGGGGTGCGATGAAAAAATAGTGTACGAGACCCCTGTTGCCAGTGATATGGACCTTGTAGCACGCATATCGGTTGCCGCAGCAAACATCCGAGAAATGCCGGGCATGTTCCAGAAAGTCCGGTTGTCCACGCAACGTCGTTGTAAGGCATGTACTCTAGCAAATGGTCGGCATTTCGAGCACCTCTTGTAAGTCTGTACAAACGATGCGCAAATAAATGTTTTTTTTCTTACAACTTTCTTGTTATGTTTTCTTTCCATCATTTAACCCGGCACGTGTTGTCCTACTACATGACGTCTGCGCCCATGCTTTCCTATGTGAAATAGTCTTCTTTTCCTATTTCCTACCTCCCCACAAAATATTGATGATGAATTCAGATACACCCTGTATATATTGGATAGTCTAGTGGTGTAATCAAAATGGGATTAGTTTCATACCCACCGCCCCCCTCAATAACTAAGCAATTACATCGGAACTTCATCGACTCTACATTGGCTTAATAATATGTCGCAATGTAGGCCTCCAAGTCAATCTTCCACTCTCTTTTTGAGATTCTGTTTTTTCTAATGGAATATTCGGGTGAAGGGCCTCCCGAAAATTTATCGCCTTGTTTCATTTGGAAAGGAAGATAATTTTAAATTTATTCCCTTTTAGGAGATATATGAACGTGAAATATGAGTTCAGGGGAGGTATGAATGAAAACTGGTTAGGAAGCCCTGGACTACAGTATGCGTGCAATGGTTAATTCAATTTTGTAAGATAGACAAGTGGAGAGGACCTTTACATATTATATATTCAACGTTTTCGTAAATTATCATATTATACTAACTTGAAACTATTAGTTTGTACGTATTTATAGTTGAGAACATTTTTAATCTTTAATTTTTTTATCTTAGACATATTTAGTAATTTTATTTAGGCATACTTAATTTATAAAAAATTAATGAAAACATACATAAGGATTTGGAATTTTTATAGTTTGTTTTACTTTATCAGCATATTTTAAAATTCAGTTAATGAAGAAATATTTTTATCTGCGCCATAAAGGGAATGATAAATTGACAGGTTCTTTTTTATAAATTTAAAATATTATTTCTTTTCGATGGGGTACAGATATTTTAACCAGTCGAGCATGATAAGTATTGAACTGGGCAACAAAATTTGAGCCGTTCGAAGATTTTAGCAATAGCCAGTCATTTTGTTACTAGTTTTTAAATATACTATTTTTCAACGTATATGGTATTATCAGATCAATAACAAGCTCTTATATTAGATATGATTCATTACCAAACATTTATATAGCGCTATTAACAGTAAAACACTTCAGCACTTCTACAGAGATCAAAAAGACTTCAAATACTACGTAATTTAATGATTTAATGATTAAATAAATTAAATAAGCATCTACCAGGGCATCTAGGCACTAACCAGAAATTTTCTTTCTAAGTCAAATGCCTGGTGTGGACTTCTATTATGTGAAGATTTTTATATTATGTTCTTTATTGACATACAGCATGGAAAATAAACATCAATGGTGGACTGACTTTCTTTTCAACCGGGGAACAAAATATAATCTCATTTTTTAACCAGAATTATGTTGGTTTATACGTGGAAGAGAAACACATTATAAATTATTACATTTGTGACGCAATAGGAACTTCGGATAAGAGTATGTTAACCATCAAACTCAATGACGGTTAAGAATATAATTTTTTTTAAAACATGCCTTTTGTCACTTAATCGCAGGGTATCACATTTGGTGCAATGGCCAAAATAAGTTTGAAAAGGATGCTAACGTAAATGATGGTTTTCATGTGACATCAGGCAGAACGTGACCGTTATCCTAGTGAATAGAAATATACACCTGCAAGGGACAATAGTTTGAATCATAATCACTGTCAATATATCTATTGGTGGTTGCGACAAAAATATGTAAGAGTGTCATCAAAGGTAATAACGGGTAGGAACATAAAACGTTTCAAAACTTGCTTTTATCACTTTATCATAGGACATTTCTTTTGATGTAATGGATGAAAATGCAGGGTGATCCAAAAGTCCCTGACACATTTTAAAATTGAATATAAACTCAAGTAATTGTCGTACGAAAGTGAGTTGTAGATTAAAATGATTTTTACGTTGAAAAGTTTTGTTTCAGCAAATAAAAAATTTAGTTCTAAACTTTGCCCATAGATGGCGCTACTTGTTCAAACGTTTGCATATCTGCGTTGGAAATGGAGTACCTTTTGGATGTGGTTCGAACTACAAAGGGCACACATATTGAAATATCGTAGAGGATAAAAAAAAAATGCTCTGTAACTACTCGTCTTCAGTTTTTATGCTTTTTTTTTTTTATATATATATTTTTAGGGTACAGCGCCATCTGTGGACAAAGTGTGGAACTAAATGTTTTTATTTGCTTAACCAAAACTTTTCAATGTGGAAAGCATTTTAGTCCAAACCTCACTATAGTATGGCAATTACTTGAGTTTATATTCAATTTTAAAATGTGTCAAGGACTTTTGGATCACCCTGTATTTTAAATGGAACGTTAACGTAAATCTTAGTATTGAAGAAAATATTTAGACAATTTATATATATAGATGGCAAAATGAATTAAATATTGGATAGAATTACCTAGCAGTTTCTTGGACTTCTTCATATTTCCGAACAATATCCTGCATGTAAAATTCGTTATTTCTGTACATCTTGTGGAAAGCAGTCTTTATGCTTCTCAAATCTCTCTTCATCTCAGAAATATCATTTGAAATTTCGTCTGCGAACGGAGAAACTTGTTCGTACATGTAACGTGACATCAGAGTCTTCCTTTCACCGAACTCTTCAGATATTTTCTGAGATATCGAAGCGTAGCGCTCTTTGCCAGATCTGAGGAACGCCCTCAAGTTCTCTCCAGTGGTAATCTGAAAGACAAACGTCCTTTTACATTGTATATAAACAAAATCAAAACTGTACTTTCAATTATTTATGTATCTGAAGTATGCAGATAAGAGTTTTTATAATTTCCTCTACGAAGAATTTTCAGCAAAAAGTATTCAATTTATGAGATCATAGATTATTTCTGAAGTCCAAGACGCTCTTATCATAGTAGTATACCTTCAAAGGATATAGTGGGAGTATGCTTTATGCCATCACGCAAATCAGATTATTTACAGCAGATTTACGTAACTCAAAAAGCCTTACTATAAAAGCCTTAGTTTAAAGATAAAACAGTTTATTTTTATCACATATTTTTTTTTTGCGGGGAGGGGGGGGGACTACTGGAAAAAAACGAACTAGACTAAATTTTTTACAACAATGCACTTATACCCCTCACAGCAAAGATGCAGTCACGTGACACCTGGGTCACAATGTGACATCATATTTGCGACTTCTATGCTACGTTACGTATTAGTAACTTTGTAACTTCATTGTGGCTATATTTTGTGACGTTTCCACAATTTAATTAGCAAGTAACAATGTGACGACATTACAATGGCAATTACAATATGACGTCACAAACAAGTTAATATGCGACATCACAAACGACCATGAAAGTGACCAAAATGGCTTCGCTGTGACCTCAATATGACATAGCCGAGACGTACTGCGACGTCCCAAAGTCACAGTGTGACGTAAATCTTACGTTACTGTGACAAAAAATGCTTTTAGGGGTATTTTAATATTTGTATTGCATAACGATGTAATTATTAAGATACTCACTCTTAGTTCTTCCCACATCTTTGGTCTCCAGTTGAGTTGCGACTTCAGAATCTTGGACTGTTCCAAGCCTACAAAAACATTGACATCTGTGACAATGTTGCTCTTGTAACTGTGCGATAATTTCACTGTGGCAGATTCCTTACGGAAGGATGCAGTGGCGTGTAAACCAGTGTTTTCTGTAAAAAAGAATATGTTAGATATGAAACAGGAAATTTCAAATTATTACTTCTTAAAGTTGTATCGAAACAGAGAACAACAATTTGAAACATAATGTTTACAAAGAAAGTGTCAAAATTGAATTTAATTTCAATTTAAATTTTGTTATGTGTAGAAATTATTTCATTTCTCCAACATTTTATAAAAATAGAAATATCTTGAGAAATATTTGACCAAGTATAGATAGAGTTTTTGCATTCGTTATGTAGACATCTTCCTTTATTAAGCAAGACTATTGAAATATGATAACAAAGTTGCATTCTGCAGCTAGCTGGATTGTTTATTAATCGATTTCCGAAACCCCTTGGAATATGAGCGGATTTTTATTAAACGTAAATATCCAACAAAAGAAGCGGACTAAGATGTGGGATATTCGAAAAATTTGGTAGATTCTGAAATATTTGCACAAAATCTCATTTGTGAGGGTAAAAAGAAGTGTGTGTAAAAATGTACCACCTCATTCAAAAATTAAATTAGAACCTCGGTATTTTTTTGAACGGGAGATAGATACATTACAGAAGCCTCTAGAAGCCCGAATTTCTATAAAGTTGATAGTTTTGTTTATACAGATTTTTAAAAAGGAGTAAAAATTAAATTCACGCAGCTTTTCAAATATTCTGCATATTGGTTATTTTAAAGCTGCCGCCATCAAGTTACTTTTTAAGGTACGACCTTCTAAATTCTACGTGAAGTTACATAACTTAGCTCTCGAAAATTGCAATTCGAATTATATTAATGATTTAATAACTTTCTCTTTAAACTCTCACCTAGCAGAGCTTTGGAACTGAAGTTTGATTCCGTAGAGGGAAATTTGGGTTATATCGAATTCCAAATAGGTGTGAATTGAATGTCCGTCAACAAATTATACGTACTCGATGGTTCAGTACAGATGGGTGGAGATGGGTAGGAGATGTAATAGCACACTCTATTACGGATATTTGTCTTACCGATGCCTTGGCGGCCACTCACTATCGGAAGGGCGACGTCTGCTCTGATTTTAGTGCAATTTACACTTTGTGTTTTTGAGTTTGCAATGGATCCAATGGCCCAATTTTATTGCTTCACGACTTTTGAGACCGCGTAAGAAGAGGAGAGCGGGCTTTTACACCTCCTGCACGAATTGGGCGCGGTAGCTCAGTGGTTAGCGCGCTGGAATTGCACTCGGTAAGCCCTGGTTCGATTCCAGCCACTGCCAAACATGCCACCGTGTTCACGCGGAGTACGATCACATTAAACATGTGGGTTCGTAAGTCCTTCCGAGAGATTGGTGGTAGGAAAAAGAGGATACGGTCCCTGTGGATGCCTGGTCTAAATTGGGCGGCACTTCCCGGCCGTCTAAACAGTTACCTAACACCTTTCTGGTAGGTCGGTCGGCCTGGTTCTCAACAACAACAACAACCTCCTGCGCGAGTGTTGAAAGTGTTAAAAATTGAATGCTACAAAACTGTTTGCTATATATTTGATTATATATATATATATATATATATATATATATATATATATATATATATATATATATATATATATATATATATATATATATATATAATTAAAATGACAAAAATAAACGTTATTGTAAGCAAATTAATATGATATATAGTTTACCAGGATTAAGGGCTGTAAATTCTATAGACTTGTTTCTGTCATTCAGCTTTAGAAGAGTGGATAATTCTTGGCTTTCATTCTTTTTCAGTTCAAAGAAGACTTCGAGTTCGCCATTTCTATTGGTCAGCTTGCCCATCAGTTTCCTTATATCACCGCAACATCTTGTCTATTTGGAAAAAGAAAGAAAATAAGAAATTAATAAAAGGAGACATCGTATGGTGGCCAATGGTATGCACTCTCCATTTTCAACGGAATTGTTAAGCATCCTTATACTTTTATTCGCACAATTATTCCGTCAAGTCAGACGAATTTTTGGCATCTATATACTCTTATGTGTGTATATACTCAGCGCATGTATATACTCTCAAAAACTTATTTGCCAAATTTCGTTCAGTAACGTGTGGGTTACCCTGGTGCTGATTAGACTTTGGTTCGATCCAAGAAAGAAAACTTGCGTTTTCTTGCAAAATGGCACGCAAAAATCGTATGTATCCACTCTAGTTGAAAAACTTACTGATTAATTTTCACAAAATTTGGTAGATCAGTTCCTTGTGAGTTACCGTGGTGCTGGTTAGATTTTGGTACGATTCGGGAAAAAACAGAACCTGCCCTTTTTTTTTTGCGAAATGGCCTGCAAAAGTCATCAAAATCTTAAAGATTACATATACTTAAATGTATCAATTAAATGCTTCTTTTATAAATTACTTTTGATGACGAAAATAATAAGACCAACTCCATTACTCTAGGATGGAATATTTTCGAGATATCAATGCCTTTTCTTTAATTTTGAGGAGCTGAAGACGTTTTTCACCTTATTTAAATCTATTTGATGAATTTGATTTTGAATTTAGTAGTTGCGTCACTTGAGTATTGTCTTGATGTTGGATGGATTTTGGTATGATTCGAAAAATATAACCGACCCTTTTTCACTAAATGGTCCGCATAGATCGTGAAAATATTAAATAAGTGACTAAATTGCTGAAATATAATAATTATATACATGTTCTTCATGTAAATTTTTGCAAAGCTGACTTGTACTTTTGAATAAACTATTACAAAAGTATTTATTGACTATTTTTATGTATTGATTACAGTTAATAAAAAATGACAAACAATTTTGATTTACATCTGGCTTACTAGTTACAAACAAGCATTATTTATATATTTTGTAATGATTTTGTGTTAATATAATTGCTTTTCATAAAATTGTTAGCAGAAACCTAGTAACATTCTACTTTACTTTTTCATAAATTCACATTTTCATGTAATATAATTAAGAAAAACATATTTTAACTGGTTTGGCTTTCTTCAAAACCTTTTATGGCAACCCTATGAGTAGTGGGCGGAATGCTGATAATGTTCATTACTACCAACTGAAATCCTTGCCACTATAAACATCCCTCATATCAACAAAATTGCTGTTCCCAAGTAAAACTGCCGTTGCTTAAATTTTAACTACCATACAAATATCTAAACAAACTAAACTTCCAATATAGTTAATTGTTTTATTAATAGATAACGTTAAGACCTTAATAGTTTAATTTTCTTTACTTAGTTTCAAAGATGATTATAAGTTGTTCTTTTTTATAAGTTTTTGGGAATTTTTGTGGATACGAGCTCGCGGCACCCTGGGACTTCACTGTGAGGGAGACACGATTGGGAATCATATGTCTTTTATCAAATTTTGCAGTAGTAAATATGCTTAAAAATGCAACTGGAATGATTAGGAGGAGTTTAATAACATCTGAATATTATACAAATTGCCTTTTCTGAAACCTAAAAAATTGCTTCTTTACAGATCTATCTATATATACTAATTGTCGAGTGTCCGTCTGTCTGTCTGTCTGTCACCCTTTTTTAGGCACTTCCCGAATAGATAGAGACTTGCAATTTGGTACACGAGTCGATCGTTCGGTAAAAACCCCTGGAAAAATCGCATTTTTAGAAAACGTTCTCTAGAGGGAGTGTTCTATACCAAAACTATCGAAAAGTGAAATGATAGGAAAACACGCTTTGCCATAAGAGAGACTTCAAATTTGGTGTATGGGTAAATCGTTCGAATGGAAGAAAGTGTGCAATTTCAGATTTCCAATATTTTCTACTTAAGGGGGTGCCGCACACCAAAATGTTCGATATACCGAATAAATGAGAAAGGGCTCCTTTAAAATTTGATAGAGGCTTGAAATTAGGTATATGGACTAATCATTTGATGAAATCACCCAAGATCCCAGTATATGGCCAATTGGTCTTAAAGTATCTGAATTCTTAAGTCGTCCACGACAAACTGTTGGGGAAACAGTAAACTATAAGCCTATTCCTAATGATGCATGTAATCAAATTACTGGTAATAGCTCAACAGAAAGTAAGTGACTATCAGATAATCCAACAGCAAATTACTCAAATGAATATAACTACACATCAGTTCCTGTGCCTTGCAATCATGCCAATTTAATGAGGGATATAAAAAGGAGATCAAATTTTATTATCAAAATGTACGTGGATTGAAAACTAAAACTAACGAGTTTTATATCAATACCTTAACAAATGACTTTCATATAATTTGCCTAACTGAAACATGGTTAAATAGTGATATTGGTAGTTGTGAAATTTTCGATGATAAATATAATGTTTTAGGTGTGATAGAGATTCGGTTACTATTGGATTATATCGAGGCGGAGGTGTACTTATTGCCGTAAAAAAAGCCATTGATTCTATTGAACAAACTGATGTGTCATTTAAAAACGAGTGCTTATGGATTCGTGTCAGCGCTTCTTATACCTCCAAATTCTATATTTGTGTCATTTACTTTATGCCCAATACTACTGTTGATAAATATGAAAGTTTCTCTAAAAACGTTGAAAAAAATTCTGTACTTCACCTGATCATATATTTATATTTGGAGACTTTAAACTTCCATCTGTAAATTTCAACCATCCCAATACTGGTACCTTATCTGGCCACACTCAAGTTGAGTATTATATTTCTAACTTTATACAGTTCCTGAATCTTGATCAATTAAACACTATTTGTAATAAATATGGTAAAATTCTTGATCTTATCTTGACTAACTATAAACAGATCATTATTGAACACTCTACCTTCAGTTTCGTTAAAGAGGATCCATACCATACTGCTCTGGAGGGATCTTTATTGATTAAAAAGCTGAGCAGAAATCATCGAATTAATAATAATATGAAATATTATTTTAGAAAGGTCAATTATCCTATGCTATATGACTATTTCTATAATACTGACTGGAACTTTTTAAATATATATACTAATGTCAAAGATGCTCTATCGAGTTTTTATGATTGTGTCTATGGGATATTTGACTTATGTATACCTAAATATATCCCTACTGAGCATAAATATAAATCGTGGTACTTTTCTAGTACTATCTATAATATTAAACTAAAAAGAAAGCATCGTAATAAATCTATTAGAGGTGGTGATAAAAGTGATCTACAGGAGTTTCATAGACTACGCAAAGTTGTTAAGGATGGAATTAAATATGATTTTACTAATCATGTTGCTATCATGGAACTAGAACTCAACAAGAACCCTAAAGCTTTCTGGAATTTTTGTAAAGGCGATTCATTTGGTAGTCATAGGATCTCAACAATGAGTTATAATAATACTGATTATACTACTGATAATGATATTGCTAACTGTTTTGCTGATTTCTTCGAATCTGTTTATATCCAGAGTAGCCAACCTAGTAATTTTGAACTGCTGACCAAGTATTGTGAACTGAATAACAGCGACTTAATTAATGTTAAATATATCTCAGAAAATGATGTTGCTAAATCCCTAAAGAAGTTTAAATCTAGCCAGTCTACAAGCTGTGATGATGTTCCCTTTTTTATTATTAAGGGTTGTGCCGACTCTCTAACTTACCCCCTGCTTATTTTGTTTAATCTTTCAATTAAAACTATGACTTTTCCCAATGTCGGGAAATATGGTCAAGTTATTCCTGTATATAAAAAGAACACCAAGCACGATATTACTAACTACAGGCCTATTACCATTCTTTCCCCGTTTTCTAAAGTTTCTGAAGTGTTTTGAATGTGTTCATGAAAGGATCTTTTCTCAAATAAAGCAACTGATTTCTCCGTACTAGCATGGGTTTATGCCAATGCGATCAACTTTAACTAATTTAGCCTGTTTTACCAGTGATATTATTGATGCTATTAAAACCAAGAGCCAACTGGATGTGATTTATACTGACTTTAGTAAAGCTTTTGATCACATAGATCTGGGGTTATTAACCCGTAAACTGATTACTAGTGGTTTTAGTGTTGATTTGTCGACTTGGTTATACTCTTATATTTCATATAGACTGTATTCTGTAAAGTACTGTGGTGTAAACTCTAGACTATACAGTAATTCCTCGGGTGTTCCTCAGGGTTCTAATCTGGGTCCACTCCTTTTTTTAATTTTTATTAATGAAATTCCCAAGATTTTTAAAACTGCAAAATGTCTTATGTTTGCAGACGACTTGAAACTTTATATGCAAATCAACTCTTTGACGGACTGTGAACTAAACGGATGCAGAGAGATCTTGATGAACTGTAGAACTGGATTGTTTTAAATAAATTCCATTTAAAAGTTTCTAAATGCTATGTCGTGAGCATAGCTAGGATCCGTAATATTCTAAATTACAACTATATTTTAAATAATTTACCTTTATTTCGATGTACTCATATTATTGATTTGGGTGTCACTTTCGATGATATTTTTAACTTTCAGAGACATATCGATAATACTATTAAAAGAACATACCAAAGACTTGGTTTCACCCTAAGACGTACTCGTGTTTTTGCCAGGTCTGTTACTATTTTTTGTATTTTTAATACCTTTGTTAGGTCAATATTGGAATATTGTGCAATGATCTGGGATCCTGTTTACGATCTGCATTCTCAACGAATAGAAATTGTGTAAAATAAACTTTTAAGTACTATGGATTACAGATTGACTGGCTATTATCCTTATGATGTGCATATGAGTGAACTTAAACGGAAATATAGTTTTATGTAAGAAGAAAATGGACCTGCCTTTTGTTTTATTATAAAGTTTTAAATAATACTATTGGTTGCCCCATTTTACTTTCTTGCCTGGAATTTCATATACCTGTAAATAATACTATGAAAAAAACTTTGTTTCACAATACTACTGTTAAACACAATTACCTTAAATGCTATTCTATCAATAAATTTGTTGATCTATATAATACCTATTGTACTGATATTGATATATTTAACTTGACTCCTGCCTGTTTTAAAAAAGCCTGTTTGATTGCTTTTGACAGGTATACGACTTAGTATTCTTGCATCTTATATTCTGTTCTTTTTGTTTTGGTGTGGCTACTGTAACTGGATTTCATCTGTAGTTGCCACGTAAATTGATTAAAATAAAAATAAAATAAAGACGAATATAGTTTTTTAAAAACGTTCGTTTAAGGGGGTCCTCCAGAAAAAACATTCGATAGGTGAATTGTTTAGAAAACATGCTTCGGGATGAGATAGAGATTTGAAATTTGGTGTACTGGTTTCTTCGAAAGGTGAAATGAAGAAAAACTATGCTTCGGGATAGGATAGAAACTTCAAATTTGGTGTACGGGTAGACAGTTCGAAAGGAAAAGTGCGTGCGGTTTCAGTTTTCCAATATTTTAGAATTTAGGGGGTGCCGCAAACCCAAATGTTCGATTTTCTAAATAAATAAGAACTTCTTCCTTTAAATTTTGATAATGGCTTGCAATTTGGTATATGGGCTAATCATTTAATGAAAACACCCAAGACGAATAGAGTTTCTCAGAAATGTTCGAATAAGGGGAAGCTCCAGAAAAAAAAACGTTCGAAGTATGAAATGATAAATAACGTACTTCAGGATGAGATAAAGATTTGACATTTGGTGTACTGGTAGATAATTTGGAAAGAACAATGTTGAAGGGAAAGAACAATGTGTACAATTTCAATTTTCCAATATTCTCTACTTTAGGGGGTCGAAAGCCCAGGCCAGCCGACTCATCCGAAGACATAGAGTAACAAAATGGATGGCCGGCTACTTTAGGGGGTGTTACACACCAAAATGTTCGATTTTTCGAATAAGTTATACCTGCTCCCTTTTAAATGTGATAGAGGCTTGATATTTGGTATATGGTCCAATTATCTGATAAAAAAACCAAGACGAGTAGAGTTTTTTCTAAATGTTCATTTATTTACGCTGTGCTCCACAGAAAGACGGTCGAATGGGGAAATGATAAAATAGCATGCTTCAGGATGAGATAGAGACTTTAATTTTGTGTATGGGCAGATTGTTCGAAAGGAAGAAGTATTCAATTTAAGTTTTCCAATATTTTCTTCTTTAAAAGTTTCTGCACACCAAAACATTCGATTTGCTGATTAAATATGAAACTCGAATTATTAAAAAATTTAAATTTTTCAGGGGGTTGCTTATTACGAAACCGTTGGTTTTCAACGGGTATTCAGCTAGTATATACTAATTGCCAAGTGTCCGTCCGTCTGTCCTTCCGTCTGTTTGTCTGTCACGCCTTTTTTAGGCGCTTCCCGAATAGATAGAGATTTGAAATTTGGTACACGGATCGTTCATTCGATGAAATCCTCTGGAAAAATCGAATTTTACGAAAACGTTCTGTAGAGGGGGTGCTCCACACCAAAACGTTCGAAAAGTGAAATGATAGGAAAGCATACTTTGCCATAAGATAAAGACTTCAAATTTGGTGTATGGGTAAATCGTTCAAAAGAAAGAAAGTGTACAATTTCAGATTTCCAATATTTTCTACTAAGGGGGTGCCTCACACCAAAATATTCGATTTACCTAATAAATGAGAAACGGCTCCTTTAAAATTTGATTGAAGTTTGAAATTAGGTATATGGACTAATCTATTGATGAAAACATCCAAGACGAATATAGTTTTTCAAAAACATTCGTTTGAGGGGCGCTCTAGAGGAAAACGTTCGAAAGGTGAATTGATAAGAAAACATACTTCGGGATGAGATAGAGATTTGAAATTTGGTGTACAGGTAGATAGTTTGGAAGGGATAAAATGTACAATTTCAGTTTTCCAATATTTTTTACTTTAGGGAGTGTCGCACACAATAATGTTCCATTTTTGGGAAGAAGTAGAAATACCCCTTTTAGAATGTGATAGAGGCTTGATATTTAGCATATGGGCGAAACATCTAATAGAAAACCCAAGAAGAATGAATTTTTAAAAAAATGTATATTTAAGGGGGGTGGGTACTCCACAGAAAAACATTCGAAGGGTGAAATGATAGAAAAAGAATGCTTCGCGATGAGTTAGAGACTTCAAATTTGGTATACGGGTAGATAGTTGGAAAGGAAGAAAGTGTGCAGTTTCAGTTTTACAACATTTGCTATTGTAGGTGGGTGCCGCACACAAAAATGTTCGATTTCACGAACAACTGAAAAACGCCTACTTTTGTGTGTGATAGAAGTTGAAATTTGGTGAAAGGGCTAATAATATGATACGAAAACCTAAGATTATTACGGTTTTTCAAAAATGATCATTTAAGGGGGTGCAGCACAGAAAAACGTTCGAAATATGAAGTAATAGTAAAACATGCTACACAATAGAATTGAGATATTAAATTTGGTGAACTGATAAATAGTTTGAAATGAAGAGAGTGTGTAAATTTCAGATTTCCAATATTTGCTACTTTAGGGGATGCCGAACTCCAGTATGTTCGATTTTCGAAATAAATGAGACACGCTTCCTTTTACATGTGATATAGGCTTGATATTTGGTATATGGGCCAATCATCTGATAAGAAACCCAAGGCGAACAGTTTTTCGAAAATGTTAATTTATGGGTGTGCTCTACAGAAAAACGTTCGAAAGGGGAGATGCTAAAATAGTATGTTTCGGGATGAGATACAAAGAGGCATGCTGTAATATAAAGCTTACCATGATATTGATCTGTACACTTGAATTTCGTGTACTGGTAGATAGTTTAAAAGGAAGGTGTGCGCAATTTAAAAATTCCAATATTTTCTTCTTTAGGAAAATTCCGCACACTAAAATATTCGATTTACCGAATAAATGTGAAACGTGAATCATTAACAAAATGACAATATTCAGGGGTTGATTATTGCGAGACCTTTGATTTTCAACGGGTATTCGGCTAATTAAATTCACAAACTGAAGACACAAAGAGGCATGCTGGTATATAAAGCTTACCATGATATCGATCTGTTGCATAATCTTTGACAAAGTTGCCTTCACTTCATGTTGATGTTGAACTTGTTGTCTGTTCAGGTTGTTCATTTGGAGGTGCAAAGAAGATTCCAGTTTGCTGTCCATCACTTCACCGCTGACTCGAATGTCCAGTAATGTGATAGGATGTCTCAGCACAATCTCACCTTTATAATGACTGTCCCTATTGCTTCGTGAAAGATCACTAGCCTTCAATTCCATCAACATATTATGATGTCTTTGACGTGAATAGATAAGTTCACTTTTCGCGTGTAATTCTGATGGTCCAAAAGTGATGATGTTTGTCTGAATAATGTCCTGAAAGGAAAAATATATTTATAATTGTTTTTTCATTCTAATATTTATCATTTAAGTAAAAGCATATTGAATGTAGGTAACTATTGAAATCTTTTTTTACGTATCAGGTAATTAAGTGATAAAGTGTAATTAAGTGTAAAAGAAGAAATAACTCATTAATAGAATTTACTTTTAATGAGTTATTTCTTATTTTTTGCAACAATACTGAATATTTTAATATACTTTATGGAGCGAAATGAGCGTAGCTACCGTCTTGAGTCACTTCAATATAAAAATGTTTGAAAACAAATTACTTTAGAACACACTGTACGATTTTGATGAAATTTGATTTCTAATCAGTAAACAATGTGTAGGTGTAGATTATATTTTTAAAAAAATCTACAGCGAACAAATATGATTGGATTTACCGCCATTCGACGAAATTTAAAAATATTGATGTGGAATTTGGGCCATAACTTGAGACATAAATCATTTATCCTCCCTCATCTACATAGTCATATAGTAGTGAAGGAACAGTCCAACGAATAGTAAATAACGATATAATCCTCTTATGTCGGGGTATTTGTAAAAAAAACTTGTTTCTTTTCAGTTAGAAGCATAAAAGTTAGTCTCACTATTGATTGTGTGATGCGTGTTTAACTTTTTAATTGAATTATGTCTTTATCCCCTTATAAATGTCTTGTGAATTATGAATACAACTGAGAAGATATAGTTATGCAGTCTTACGTAAAACTATGCAATTTAATCGGCAAGAAACGTCAACCCAATGAGCTTAAAATTCTGTATGTAATAGTTCTGTATATATGCTATATCAGATAAAATTTCATGCCTGCTACTGAATTTTACCAGTTTCGTAGTGTAGAATTTATTGTGTTGGGAGCCCTAAGTATTCGCTCAGTCTGTATATCGTAAATTATAATGTGAGGTACAGGGCTGGGCGTGTACTTGATGTTTTTAGTGCAAACAATGCTCTGCACCAATAAAATTTACACCCGGTTTTAAAAAATTTAGTTCTGCAGGATTTCTGTTAAAATATTTCGTTGCATCTGGTGTACTGACTTTGAAGCTATAAGAGAC
The DNA here is from genome assembly GCA_951213105.1 of Amaurobius ferox. Lineage (NCBI taxonomy): Eukaryota > Metazoa > Arthropoda > Arachnida > Araneae > Amaurobiidae > Amaurobius > Amaurobius ferox. The sequence goes on along the minus strand of OX578137.1, from coordinate 111,554,710 downwards.
TTAAGAGTAATTACACATGTGGGGTCGTAATTACGCATGTGTAATTACGACCGCACATATGGGGTTAATTACGCACCACCTGTCGTACTTACACATGTGGGGTTTCTGTCGAGGTCGGGCTCGTAATGAGTTTCACAAAATTCGTGTCCTCAGATTCCTTTTAAAAGTTTTCTAAGCAACGATGTACTGTTTCATGCGACAGTAGTCTGCCTATCGTAAGTCTATCGTTAACCCTCATGTGAGGTGTCTTGCAGGTCCAGTTTTGGACTGGAAAAATTTGGGTCTTAGGATGTCTGTTAGATTATTTTCCGTATTTACTCTCCTGAGGGCTATGAGTTACCCCTTAGTCCTCCTACTGTAAATCCACGTATACTTTGGGTCCGGTCGAGCTTTAACACAGTTTTAAAAAATTTCGATTCCCCGTGTTACTGTTAAATGGAGTACGACAAAATATCATTTTCTCTAATTTAGCACTCAAATAAAGAACTATAAATTTATGCGCACCTATTAAGATACATAATTAGTATGACAATTAATAAAATTCATCATAATTTTACACATAACCCAGTGGAAGTGAAAATTATATAAATATAAAGCTTACCCTTGAGAGTTTAGGATGCTCCACTTTAATCTGCACCCTGTGTGAAGTTTCCTGTCGATTGCTCATATCAGTGTGCTCGACGCCGACAGCCATATGCTTCTCAAGACTACGCGATGCATCCCAATAGAAGTCAACACCTCCTGACCTCGCTCTATTAGAATTAGTAAAGTTTCCTTTCAGCATAAAAGACCTAACGGGTGTATCCAACCTGCTCCACAATTCTTTGCCTGTTGAAGTTTCTCCAAACTTAAAGTCGTAAGATATTCTTTTGCCAGCTTTTTCATCCCAGGAAAATGATGCATCATGCAAAATTTCTCTTGCGTCTCTCTGATAAGATGTTCTAAATCCTATTACTCTTGAGTTGTAATCTGTTTTGAAATTTAATTCCCTTCCATTGGAAAGCGGCTTGCTGTCTGCAGTTAAGGTCATTGGAAGAACTGGTATGTCCAAAATAACATTTGAGGATCGGCCAGGGAACTGTAGAAGTTCAGCTTTGAATTGCTTTATTCTATTCAAGTCCAACTCCAGACTGCTTACGGCCTCTCTTGGTTTCTTAGAATGGTTGTAAGACAGTTTAACATCTCTCAATTTAGCGTATGGACATCCCATTTGCACAGATGAAGCAACGGTATTCCTCGTATTCCGATGCAAAACTTTGAAGAATCCTCTTCTTCCGTTCTTTAGGTATTCTACGTTAGTTGATAAGAAGTTAGAATTGTACTGTTGGTTAATCGAAGTTTCAATATTTCTGTAACTGTCAAATGGTGTCTCAACTTTTAAGGTTCCTTCAAAGTTTTTGAAGTTGTTGATACTAAGAGATGTATTGACGTTGTACTTTTCATTGGAAGGATTGATGTAGGATCCTGCAATGAAATGCGTGTTCTCAGATCTTCCATATGCGCCTCCAAAGATATATCTGTCAGTACTTGGAGTGGTAAAACTTAAGGAAGCATCATTTTTCTGGGAAGTACGTTCCAGCCTTCCTGTGGCAATCCACCTCTTTTCATTGTATTCCAATTCAAGTGTTCCTGAAATTCTGGGATATTTGTTTCCATATTGTCCAGAGATACTGTATTTCATTGGCGGAGTGGTTAAAGTTAGGCGTGCGTCAGCACTTGAGAAGTCAGCTTCATAGTGTGCGTTAGCTAGTAGTTGAATTGTGCGGTAGTTTCTCAGTGGAAGATGGAGCATGAGAGATATTTCTTCTGATCCCTTGGTTCTGCTAATTTTCGAGGTTATGCCAAGGGAAGGAAGATTTCTGTTTGAAGTCTCAACTTGTAAGCTGCAATCAATGTTCTGGAATCTCTCATTTCGGAATCGGCCGTCCACTCGCAACATTCGTAGGGCATCGAATGGTGTGTTAAGAGTGACGAAAGCTTCTACATTTCTCCATCTAAAATACATTGTAAAACATTTTATTACAATTGAATTTTTACTACAAATAAAATTACAGTCTTTTTTATCTTTATTATACATTGTTTAACATATGAGAAAATTATTTGAATTGTGTCGAGATTTGGAATTCCGATTTTCTATGAATTTGCACATTTTGAGCACTGCAGAATATGAATTAAAACTATTTTAGAGCGACGAAAAGATTGGACGACTAAATATGTCTTAAACGAATGGTCGTAGACCCATGGCTTCAATTCAGGAAATACTTTAATTAAGGTATATAACCATATATAAATTTTGATCGTTTGGCACCCTTTAGTAAAAAAGTACAAAATGCAACTTTTTATACGGTTCCCAAGAAAATGCTTTTCAATTATAAAAAATATTTTCTTTGGCCCAAGTAGTTAAGCTAACGAAGTCTGATTGTCATATGATCCAAATTATCTAAGATATCATTAACTACAGTTTTCGTCGTATAATTGGGAACTATATAAAACTTGCTAAAAATGGATATGTTTAAGTTTTCGAACGGAAATTTTATATAACGAAATTCAATTTTTGTACGACCGCTGAAACACATGTTTTCGCCATTTCATTTGTCCCTTCAAAGTGGTGTAAATTCTATAACTTTTATGATATTTTAAAGTCAATTTTGGATATTAGAGAACCGGGAATTTTTGCAAAAGATCTTTAGATGAATAAGGAAAAGTTTTCTAACTGGAACTTCCTTTCCAGGGGGCTGCCATAAAACATTAAATAGTGTATATTTTTACTCCGTATCACGTGATCTAAACTATCGTAGTCTAAAAGTCTATTTTATTTGAAACATTTCTTAAATTGAAACTGTGGGTCTGAGACCAATCGTTCAAGAGATATTTACTAGCAATATTTTTGGAACACCCTGTATATCCCTGCGAGTTACATTTTAATAGTGTATGTTTTATATTAAAGTATTAAACTAATTTCAATTACCAAAATTATGAATCCTGTATGTTACGTTTATTATAAATTTGTAGCTGGAACATGATTAAAAATTTAAGTTAAATACCAGTAAAATAAATGAAAAATAAACATATTTAAATATTCTAAAAAACACATTTATTTCAGAACTTCTTCAAGATTATGAAAATATTTATAGAAGTATATGTTTGACTTAAATGTTATTATTACAGAGTAATCTTCTAGACTAGATTAAATGTTATTATTCTGATATTTTTAAATAAATATTAAATGATTTACTACCTACCCCTCGTTTTTCATGTTTCCTGCTAGTCTCAGTTCCTTTTCTTTTGCACCAATCGAAAGAGATCCATCCATACTTTCCCAGTCTTCGTGTTTCAGAGTTCCAGTAATGCTGAAAGCGTTGAGAAACTCAACCATGGGACATTCGACCTTGAATTGAATGAACTTTTCGTTTTCGTAATTCTTTAAGCTGCCAACAATATTGTGGGACTTTTCTGGTGTCGATAGAGTAAAGGATGCTTCAAGATCCTTGTTGTTGCTGTTCGTGTATTTAGCTTGAGCTTCAATTGGAGACGTTGTCAATATTCTGCTGTCAAGTTTCATGGTGGCTACAATTTGACTGCTCTTTCCTTCATATTTTACATTTAGTTCATGAGTTGAACTGGGGACAGAAAAGCTTAGTTTGCCTTCAAATCCTCTCCTTCGTTTCGAAATGGTGGCAATCACATCCGCTTTCTTTTCCGGTAGCATGCCGCTTTCAATTCGCACTTGAACGTCGGTGCTTCTTCCATTGTTGTTTAGTTGCCCACTCAAGTAGTGAACGCTTTCGAATATCTGCAAGGAAGCTTCAGTTTCAATATTATTTTCATTATTATTGACTTTCATTGTTAAAATAGCGGATCGGGATGGGATAGCAGAAGATTTAATTTTGACATGGAAATCCAAATCGTTGTCGTCCAGCATGAAAAGACTATCTAATTCATGGTTGAAAATTGGAGACGACAAGGAAAATGTCATTTTTGCATTGTTCCATCGTACAATGTTGATGTTAACATTAGAGGAAATCTTTTTGAACGAGAAATATGGAGCATCAATTTCAAAAGTTGCTGTAAATGGGCTGAACTGGCGATTTGAAACTCGGCCTTCTGCTTTTACTCTTTGTTGGGGGGTATCCAAACTAAAGGTTAAAACATATCCTGATTCATCTACTTTGATTTCGCTGTAAACATCGAGTGTACGCAATAGTTCAAAAGGTGTAATCATTTTCAAGCGAGCATCGAGAAATCGTGTTTTATCTCGTCTTAAAGAACTCTCCAAGTTGAAATTTCTGAAGCTTCGGTATGGTGTGTCGAGTTTTACAATGATTTCAAAAAACTCATCAGCTTCTCTTTTAAAAATGCCATTAAAACTGGATTGTTTATCATTTAATGTGAAGGTTGAAGTAATTTGTTTGAAACCCCCTTCAGAATCGATAGAAGTTGTTAATTTTAGATTTTTCAGAATTGAAATCGGTAAATTGATATTCAATTTTAAATCCAGGAGTCGATCGCCACCATATGTCACGCCACCATTACATTCATAAATGTTTCTATTGTTTATTACAGTTTTGATTTCTCCTTCATACGTTCCTGGAACTGCTTTATACCAAGAGTTTAAAGTAATGGCTTCATAATTTGCAAAAGAAGTCTGGATATTAATTTGCAAGCCGCGACCATCTCGTCTGATATCGTATTCAGTATTTATTAAGATGCTATTATCATTTTCCCATTTTAATGACACTTCCGCAACTTTTCGAGAGCCACTATAATTAATGTTTCCTTGAATGTCACCCCTTCTGTATCCCTCAAGGGGTGTTAAAATTGAAAGTTTGCCTTCAGCTGCTTTGTATGCTAATTTATATTCGCCTTTAACCTGGTATTTATAACCTTTATTCCAATCTGTAGTGAGCTCCCCAGCCATGCCTTCGTTTAAAATATCGTATTTTGCAATAAATTTCAGGCTCCTAAGGCGTTCATAAGGGCTGGAGAAATCGAAGTTTACCTGAGCTTTGTCATTTAGCATAAATGCTTTTCCATTAAATGCAATTTTTCTAGAATCCCTTTCGTAAAGTATATTTAAATTTACTTCTTGTCGACTATTTTCAAGTTTTCCTGACAGGGTTATTCTATTGAAATTTTCGAAAGGTGTAGTTATTTCAAGTTCTGCGTTACAACTGTACGAAAGTAAGATACTGCCTTTAAGTGTAATAGCTTTTCTGTTAGCAACATCCCATAAGTATGACATTTCTAAGGATTTCTGTGGAGCAGTTAAATCATATTTGAAGGATGTAGAGTAGAATTCGTAGCCTTTGTATGAGCTTGTAAATTCCACTTGGGTATTTATATTTTTCCACCTGTAATTTCGCAAGCTTCCTACCAAAGTCATCTTGTTCCTGCGATCCATGACTACAGACACGTCAGCTTTGTGTTCCCAGTTCTGATGTTCATAACTTGATTTTAATTCGAACTCCCTAAATCTTCTGAAGGGCGTTGTGAATTTCATAGTTATCTCTTTGATGAAAGACTTATCAAGATATTCAGCGTTAAAATTTATTCTCTTACTTTTGTCCCATGTTACATAGCTGCTGTGTTCTAATTGTCCCTCATTATTCATTTGAATAATTGATATTTTTGCATTTGGAAACTCTGAAGACGCCACTTCAAATGTGGTTTCAAAATTTAACATATTTTGAACGCTTAGCTTATGTGCCAAAGATCCACTCAATTTGTTTTTGCTTCCTTCGAGTTTTGTCGAATATTCATGTCCTTTCATAGAATGTGTGAAGTCACATTTTAGTTCTTCAAAACCGCTAAAGGGAGTACTAACTGCAGCTGAAAATTCAATATTTCTTGTATTGTAATGGAATTCTGTCAAACCAATGAGCATGACAGTTAGACGATTATTGTTGTAAGCAGTATCCAAAGAGCTTCTCAACTTTGAGTTTTGTAGTTTATGCACAAAGTCAATTGAAGCCCTTTGAGGCTGCATGTATCTTGGAAAATGACCAATAATAACTGTGTTAAGTTCAATGTCATTTAAACTTGTTATTTTCCCTTGAGAATTCAGAGATGCTGTAGATCTGTGTGGTAGTTGAGTATCTACATTCACTTTGTAAGAGTTCCTGTTTGTTTCCAAAGAAGTTGATATTTGAAAATTATCATAATTTCTGAAAGGTGTAGTCAATTGGAATTTGCTTTCCATGTTTCGAAGGTAAGGCGAATTTCTCAAAGATCCAGTGAATGAAGAAGTTATTTTTTTTCGATCACTCCAATTTAGTTCTATGTCAGTATTCAAATTAGAACCATCATTGCTGTACGTTATCTTTGCTTCGGTGTTTTCGAAATCCTTGAAAGGTGATGATCCACTTAATCCAACAGTGCAGATGCGTCTGCGACCAGTAAGAACATGTTTTCCTTCAAAATTAATGGTAACTTTTCTTCTAGGTGCCCACTGAAATTCGCACCTGGTTCTGTAATTATCTGGAGCATAATTGTTCACAATTTCAGCTGAAAGATCCTCGAAGTTCCTGAATGGTGATGTAAATTTCAAAGAACCTCTACTTACTGAAGGCTGAGTCACTCCAGAAATATCTAATGCTAGGCGTTTTCCGGATCCCCACCTGAATTGAACTTTGCTGGTAAGTTCTTTAGCGCTGTGATCGTGAGAAAGTTCAAAGTATGTGTCCTGTAATTTTGAAAATGAAGTTTGCAGTTTCGCCCTTGTTTCAACGGTAGCCCCTCCCCTTACAAATGAATATTTTCCAGATGATGACAAGACGATTTGGTTTTTTTGTGGTAGGACTGTTGAAAGTTCACTTTCCCATTGCTGATTGGTATACATATGGGTTAAACTTAGACTCAAGTTTTCGTAACTGTAATACGGTGTAGTGATTTCAAAATGACCATTTACTTGCTGCTTTGACCTGTCAAGTAAGACGTTTGTGGAAAATACAGCAGAAGCTTTTTCTGAAGGAGACCATTCCAATTCAATCTTATTGTTTGAGTTCCACTGAGAACTTAAAAATTGTCCTTTCGTACTTGTGCTGAACAATCCAGTCACTGTTTTACGGCGAATTTGCATTATAACCTTGCCCTCATATCCATCAGCATGGTTTCTGAGTTCTCCGTTTAGTCCAAAACGTTTACTAGTATCTCTGTCAGCATCCCATAATGTTTCAAAGGAAGCTACTTTCATAAAGTCGTCCATTCTCCCTTCAAGTTTCGCAGTCATTTTATGACGATTTGGCAGTTTCACCTCAACGTTGCAGCTAAGCTTAGACCTTGTACTTTGGAAAGCGGCATCTAATCCATACGTTTTGTCATTTAACACCAACAATCCAGATGCTCTATGATTCATCCTGTTTCCTACAGCATAATCTGCTTTCACTCGATATCTTTCCATTCCCATATTAAACTCCGCAATAGCAGCATACGAATCTCGTTGAGTTCCAACAGTTGAAGTGAACGTAATAGGAGGTCTTAAGGGTAAATTCAATTCACCTTCTACTTCATATTTTATTCGAGTTGAATCGGTTTTGTCTCTATAATTGATCATAACGGATGCTTGTTTACCGTCTCGCCACTGGCAAGACGCAGTGGCTGTGTATTCATTGGGACTAGTTTCAGCCAAGCCAACACTTAAAGCCGCATCTCTTCCAGGATATTTCAGCTTAACATCGCCGGAAACTGCAAGGGGTGTATTCTGGTTTACGTTCAATTGCACTTCCGAAATGACCTTCTGATTAGTATCATATTGCAGTTGCAGGATATTTTTCAGTGAGCTTTCTGTATTTTCATGATTGACTTTAATTGCGTAGTCCACATATCTCTCTGGGTATGTTATACTCAAACTTCCATCCACTTTATTGTTTCTCAAACTTCCTTCGTATCTCAAAATTTCCTGCAAACGAATTGTATGTACTCGACTTCTCTTTCCGTCACCAAGTGCTATTGATACGGTGTTTTCAATATGACCAGTTGTTCTCATAGTTTCGAAAGAGAGTTCTGTATTCCATTCAGGAAGAAGAGATGCTTGAATGTTAAGTAGACCATCATACTTTTTGAGAGCATTGGCTGACAGATTTCGCATTTTTCCCATGATGTTAATTTTGTTCATTTTCCCCTCAAGGAATTTATATTCAGCTGTAACTCTTGAGGCCATAATATCTCCCAGCTGTGCATATCCTTTCACGGTACCATCAAGAGCAAAACTGTTAATGCTGAATTCACCATCATAACGATCTTTTTTACCAACTTCCAAGTTTCCTAAAATAATTGAATATCGTAATGTAGTTAATATACAATTATTAAAAGTCATAGGGACAATCTAAGTATAGATTATTGTTTAAGAAATATATGCATTTATATTAAGACACCGTAGTTAATATTAGATGAATTCTAATACACGCTTACCTTTAGCTAAAATTGGTTTGTCTGTGAGGTCTTCGATTTGCATCTGGGCCGTATATTTCTGTCCGTATTTCACATAAACTGATCCACTGGCAGCTGTAAGTCGTCTTGATGGTATTCTTATTTCAAAGGATGGCATATAAGTTACGGAACTCCTGTCATCAATAGTGCGAAGTTCAGATTGAAGTGAAAAGTATTCTCTTTCATCAACCGTCAGTCCCAAAACCAATTTCTTCAGAGTATTGTCATTAACCAACTTAGCTGTAAAATATTAAAACAACGATTATTGCATGCAAAATATAAAGTTCTCATTGTGTAAAAATATGAAAGGTAAGTATTAAAATATATTACAGTGGTAAGTATGCGTATATGTAAAATAAGCAGTTACATAACTTACCATTTGCTCCAAATCTTTTAACTGGGGTCTTAATTTTCAGTGTCGCAGTGTGATCTTCGTGGTTGACGTTCAGTTCCATTTTTACATCTCTGTCCACTTGTGAATCGGGCGTGTTTATGGAAACCATACCACGTCTGATGAAAGCTCCATTTTTCTGAAAATGAATTTTTCATAATGTTGAAAATGGATTTTGTACGATAAAAAAGACGAAGTTAGAAAAGTGAAGTTAAAGTAAAAAGTTGAGGTAATAAAATAATAGAAATGTCAATGAATGCATCATTGTTAACTCTGCCGATATGATATGACCTAGCTTTAAGAGAAATTCCGATACCAATAGAACTAAAAACATATTTGAATGGTAAAATATACAGCAAACAGTGTAAAATATACACACTTTCGCTCTATTAAATCTTTTGAGCTGCGTGTTGTTAATTAATTTGCAAGAAAAACTTACTTTTGGATATAACCTCTGTAGTTAACGACGAAATCAATTCTAGAAATTCAGTTACTGAGTAAAATCAAGTAACGAAAAATATTATTATAGCAACTTTTCAAGCACGCTGAGAAAAACTCTCGGAGAATTCAAGATTCATATAGATTGAAACAAATACCCCAGTACCAAATTATGCTCTTATTGGGTCCTCTTAGTTTATATTGTATATCCCTCAATTTAAATTAGCAGATTTACAATTATGCCTTAAAAATCATTAAACACTATTTCCATTGATTCAAATTATTCAAAGTTTCAATTATTCATTAATTTTCTGTTTTTAAGAACTAAAAATTATAAAATAAAATAATAACATTAAAAATATAAAATGACTTTTAAATAAGCAAATTCAATAATTGTTTTATATTAATTTTTATTTGCTTCTTTGAAAATGATAAAATTATAAAAAAAATAATACTATTGATAAAAAATCATAAATTATATTCAAACTTAAAAGGAAATTATTTAAAAAAAACGGATTCTTCGGTGCCTTTTGTAATATGAATTTTATAAACAAATGTATCTCTTATTTAGTTAAAATTCAGTTTTTCCCGATTTAGGTTGTTTTGTAGCATGCATTCTCTCAAAACATTTTTATTTATTAATTTAAGATTTCGAATGTTCTTTCACATGTACCTTACTAACACTTAAAAAAATGAGAAACTGCAGAAAATTAGAAACAGAAATAAGAAACTATAAGGAACTGAAATACGAAAAGAAAATTTTATATTACGGATAATACTCGATTATAAATAATCAATATATTACATATTATTCCATTTTTCATATTTCTTGCTGGATTTATTAATTCTCAAGTCCTCCAGGCCCGAATCCAATACGCAATCCAAATCCCACCATGCATCAATTTCTTATTAGCTTAGTATTATTCTAGTTTATTTATTAACATCCAATATTTCGCATACATTTTGCTACTTTTTAGAGTAATCGAATAATACCGAAACCATATGCTCATTAAATGCAAATACTTAGCAGATGTTTAAGGATTAAATTTTTATTTCCTTCCTTAAAAATATTGACTTGAAATTTACAAGGCCTCCTTGTTCACATATTTCATCACTTGTCTGTTCTTAAAATGCTCATGGATTTGAGTGCCATAGTTCATCAATGAATACCGTGTAATATGCAATATACGAGTTATAATTCAAATGAATGAATTGAAATGGTTTAAAAAAAACTCTCACCGTTTCCAGCTTCCATTCTGCATCGAATGTGTAGCTTTTCAGCGTAGGATCAGTCTTTTGGATGTAGATGTTAAAGTTGGCAGGTCCATTTACAGGGTGTAGAGCTGTATTGGGTCTGTAAGGGGGAAGACGGAGCTCAGAGCAGAGTTGAACACCAAACAGCTTGCTTGTCATGGATCCAGTGCATGTCTTCATGTTAGTTTCTCCTTTCTTATCTACTTTTGGCTCCCTTTCTTCATTACCATGAACTAAATACAGTTTACTCCTAAAATTGGAATAAAATTATAAACAGATTTATTTAAGGTAATCATTTAAAAGTTAAGATAGTGGTGTGAGTTAAAAATTCTTAAACGCATATCATTACAACTAACACCTAGAATGTTTGCTCGTTCTTATATGGTTTACGTTCAGGAAATAAAAGGGGTAAACTAACTCAAAATAGGTTTTTATAATATAAAAGTATCATCTAATACCGCATGAATTGCTTTTAATACTCTCCAAACTACACTGTAGAAATATTATCCAGTACTTCTATCTGATTAAGGATGCCAGATGCATTGTAGCGTAAAGACAGTTTTCTTGTTAGAGAAAACTAGTTCTTTTAAGTTTTCTAATATTTTCTCGATAGATGAGGCTCTCGCAATGGATTCAGTTGGATTATTTATACTTTTCCTTTTATAAATACGAGGGCAATTGTGACTAGGACTTACGTTTAAAAGTAGATTCTATAAATATGAGCATATGTGCATTCTCAGACTTTTTTACCGATATCGGAAATGTGAATCCGACACGTATGGATTAAAAATTTAGAGAGTGAATCGCTTTGAAAATCGCAGAAATCCTTTATCGGTAGAATGTCTGTCATTGAGACTATATAAAATCTCTTCTTCCTCAAGTATTCACGATAACATTTGAATCCTTGGGGGAAGATGTATTAAATATTTGAACACTGTAGATTTCAGTTTTGTTGAATATGCTTATGGATGGTAAGAAAAATTGCATGTTTTTATATTGTAAAAAATGCAAGAACAGATACTGAGTAGTAGAATTTAACATGGTTGGGGCTTCAATTAATTTAAATTTTACTAATATGTTTTTAACTTGGTGAGTTGTTAACACATAAACCACCATTGCGATTGCATCAATGAAATATTTTACTTACTGAATATTGAAGATGTCAATCCTATCTCGGGGCATGTTAAGCTGAGCCTTGATTATTTCGCCGTTTTTAACCTCGACTCGTCCATCAAGAACAGAAGATGAGTGCATGGTTCCAACCACGCGCAGACCAGATCGTGTTGCGGGACCAGCCTCCACAGTCAGAAGACTAGCAATTTCAATGGCACCACTATGGGGTTAATTTAAGAATATATCAATTATTAATATAGAACATTTAGTTGCATAAACTAATATATATATATATATATATATATATATATATATATATATATATATATATATATATATATATATATATATATATATATATATATATATATGTATATATATATATGTATATATATATATGTAGGGTGTAAATTAAGTTTCGATGAAATTTTTTATTTTTACTGTAGACATTGTGAACTACATGAGAAATTCTACATACAGAGGAAGTAGACATCAGTTGTCATCTTTAATAAGAGTTTCTAATAAGCATCCGGGCTGTAACTGAGATGATTGTTGTCGATATGTTGCAACAAGTTTTACAAGTTACAACAGAACGTCGGGAACAATGGAATGAAATGGAGTCGAACCATGTTAAATTATATTGAAATACTCTGTATATACCACTTATTAAGTGTTTGATTGGAGCATCACATTCATTTTAGTAGTTAGGAAAGCAAGGTAAACAAAAGGGATTTTTTGTAACGGAATACTTAATAAACAAACCATTAAATAAGCGAACCAGTATAAAACGTATACCAAGTAAATAAGAGAACCAGTTTAAGATGTACCAAGTAAATAAGTGAATCAATATAAGATGTACCAAGTAAATAAAAAAAATATTCTGTATAGCAAATTATGTATACATATGACTATGTGTATTTTTTTGCAAATCGTATCACACTTTCTCTTCAGAAGTATCACTTTTAAAAAAATTCAATTTTTCAGAAAAATAAGAAAACTATTTTCAGAAGTGAATACATTTTTATAAATGCCAATTTTTTTTTATTAACGAAACCAATGGGTTATTATTTGATAGTAATAGAAGCTCTTAGGCATACAGATAGACGAAGCTGCGGAGGACAGAAAGGGCCCGGACTCACCCTAACGAAATTGACTTTCTAATTTTTCTCGCATATTTTAAAACTCCGGAACTTTTTATTTTCATTTATCACTTGAATATGCAATCAATAATACAACGATGAGAATATAATAATAATGTGGAATTAGTTGCAGAGTCTACTTCGAAGATAAGAGTTTTCAATTCCGTCCCAGTAGCTCCAGCGGAAGGTCATCGGCTGGCCAGTACGAAGATCCGTGGTTCGATTCATGGTTGGGGCAGCAAAGTTATTTACAGAATAAGTAAATTCGCCAATATGTACATACAAATTGTGAAAAATTTGGTGAAATCCTTTCTAAAATCACAGTGCTAATTTTCTTTTATTTTCGTCAACCCCTTTTCTTTTTCGATGAACCAATTACAAACCTAAATAAATACAATTTTACTAGTTGATGCATTAATGTTTACCCAGCTTAACCGTAGCAACAACTGAAAAGCTACAAAGTTTTAATTTTGTCAATTCTGAAGCGGATGGTGTGAGATATCTAATTTAAACATTTTTAAATTTCCAAACATGTATTACGTTTGGAATTTTGTAATTACGATTAACACAAGAAGCAAATCAAGTTTGATGCATATGATACCTGGGTTCAATGTGCCCGATGACGTCAACATGTTCGAATGACTTGACGTCAAATTTCCCTCCGTATTTCAATCCAACACTGGCAGTCCCGTTTACAGCAATGTGTAAAGGTAACCCACTGGTCATTGGAACGGTGAAAGTGGTGTCCAAAAACATGAAGCTCCTAGAATACTCTGCTTCTTGTTCCTGAGCGAGTTGCGTCACAACTTCAAGAAGATTTATGTCAGGTGTACCATCATCGTTCTCTTTGAACTGGTTGTACCACAGAGTAGTTCCAAAGATTTTTACGTCGAGAGAACCGTATGGAGACTGTTGGAATCGTGATTTTGCTTGGAACTGAAAATATAGACATTGAAAGAACAGACATTAACAATAATCTACATAACAATAAAGATAATAATTCTGGAGCTTTACGTTGCGTATAATATCGAAAGCGAAGTTACTGAAGGCGATCAGACACAGAAAGAGAAACTATATATTGGACACTTATTTATACAACAATGGATTTTATAATGTCTCAGCAACGGCGATTGAGTGTTATGCAAACAGTGATTGAGTGTGGTCTTTTATTATGGTATATCCCATGAATAACCTGTATTTTTTTAAAATTATTTACAAGCAGAATGCGCATAGGTTTTACTAGTATTTCTAACAACTGTGCTAATGAAATTATTCTCAAATCCTTATTAAAATCTATGGATATTGACTTTCGAGCTAATCAAGAAATAAAATATACAAAAACAAAACACAAATTACATTTCTGTACTGATAAACAATATTTATCAAATTTTCGAGCTATAATACTGAGTTACATAGTTCACTTATTTGTTCAATTTCGTTTTGCAAGCTGCTCACACATTTCAAGAAAGTATTTTATAAATTATAATATTAAAATATAAAAAATATTTTTTTTTGTTTCAAAGTTTGTTGCTATATTTGAAAATTCAAGTAAGGTAAAATTATGTGTTACTTTAATATCATATACTAGTAATTACGTATTACCACAAAAATTTTAAAAGGGAATATATTCATTTTTAAATTTATCATTGCAGAAGTGATTTAAATTCCTACAGCTATGAGTGTTTGTCAAATTCGTCATCCTCAAATATAATCTACTTACTTTGTTATCCATGTCCTGAATCTTGTTGTTGGACACACCTCTTTTTTCTCGTAACATTTTAGCAATATTCTTCTGAGGGAAATAACCACTTGGTCCAAAGAAACTTTCAACGACGTGTTCTAATCCTTCCATGCGGCCATCGATCTATATCAAAATGGATTTAAACTAATTACTACATGCAAACAACAGCATATACTATAAAAATTTTGAAAAATTTAGGCTTTTTCAGCTATTAGTATCATAAGTTGTTATATGGAATTATTTTATTTGATGATTTATTATAATAATATTGGTAGTAATATAAGTACATAAGTTAAAAGTTGAGAAAGCCTAAATTTTTCAAAATTTAGGCTTTCTCAGCTACTAGTATCACAAGTTGTTATATGGAATTATTTTATTTGATAACTTATTATAATAATAGTGGTAGTTATATAAGTACATAAGTTAAAAGCTGAGAAAGCCTAAATTTTGAAAAATTTAAGCTTTCTCAGCTACTAGTATCACAAGTTGTTATATGAAATTATTTTATTTGATGACTTATAATAATAGTGGTAGTAATATAAGTACATAAGTTAAAAGTTGAGAAAGCCTAAATTTTGAAAAATTTAGGCTTTCTCAGCTACTAGTATCATAAGTTGTTATATGGAATTATTTTATTTGATGACTTATTATAATAATAGTGGTAGTTATATAAGTACATAAGTTAAAAGCTGAGAAAGCCTAAATTTTGAAAAATTTAAGCTTTCTCAGCTACTAGTATCACAAGTTGTTATATGAAATTATTTTATTTGATGACTTATAATAATAGTGGTAGTAATATAAGTACATAAGTTAAAAGTTGAGAAAGCCTAAATTTTGAAAAATTTAGGCTTTCTCAGCTACTAGTATCACAAGTTGTTATATGGAATTATTTTATTTGATGACTTATTATAATAATAGTGGTAGTTATATAAGTACATAAGTTAAAAGCTGAGAAAGCCTAAATTTTGAAAAATTTAAGCTCTCTCAGCTACTAGTATCACAAGTTGTTATATGGAATTATTTTATTTGATGACTTATTATAATAATAGTGGTAGTTATATAAGTACATAAGTTAAAAGTTAACTTAAATTTCAGTGTCTTAGGTAAAATTAAATAGATGAAATATTTTGAAGTAAGTATTAAGTATCAAAATAAATCTGACAATTTTATACAAATAGCTTGGAAATAAAATAAGTACGAAAATTGACGAAAAATGATGCAAATATAAATTTATATACATTGAAAAGTCTGTAAAAAATTATAAAATACCTGGAAAAGGTTGCATGTCTTTCCAAATACATCAACTGTGAGGTTAAACATAGCAGAGCGTGGCAAATAAGAGTCTGTGGAGTAAATCAAATGATTGTCTACGTGGAATCCTGAATCTATGGCATCGAGGTAGAAGGTGGCTTCCCTAGCGGTGGAGAACTTTCTAGCATCTGATTCGTACTTGTTCAGTAGGTACAAATTGGATACTAGGTCACGAATGTCCTGTCTCTGAGGATGTTTGCTCTTTGCCAAAGCATTGATGTGGGTCCAGATGAAAGATCCGACTGTAATTAACGTGAAATTCAAGATTTAGTATATAAAACAGATAAATTTGTCAAGACCTAAAAAATTTATAATTTAATAAATGTTATTTTTACTATTGAACTCCTGATTAAAATTTCTTTATTACACAAAACCAGTACCGTATTAAACCTGTACTAAACTTTTTGCCGTATTTCTATATTTAGCCCTCAAAAATCAGTCTAAGAAATATCTATCTGCTTTTAATTGTTTCTAATTACAAAAAGTTACTTGATAAAAGTATATTCAAAACGACATAATTTTCCCAGATTTACTAAATTGGAATATCAATACGACGTTTTTTTTTTCACAGTTCGCTTAAATTTTAATTTTGAGTTTGAATTTGCATCTTTGTAGCGTCTTGTGTATTGGATACTCATCAACTTTCATATATATTCATCACTTGGATATTCATCCTAGCTCTGGATACTCATCCTAGCTTTGGATACTCATCCTGATTCTAGATACTCTTCTTGGATTTAGATACTCAGCAATGTTATAACGTAAATATGTGTGTTGTTAAAATTTGCTAAAATTTGCTCTAGTAACAACTTACCATGGTTAATTTTTTCTTTCATCAACATTTCTTTGACAAGATTGATAGTAGCAGCAATATATTTTAAAGGGACATAATTTTATCAGATACACTGAAGTGGAATATAAATACGACGCTTTTTTAAAGTTTGTTTGAATTTTAATCTTGAATTTGCATTTGTATCTTTGTAGCGCCCTATGCGCTGGATATTCATCGACTTTCATGTATATTCATAATTTTGATACTCATCCTAGCTTTGGATACTCATCCTGGTTTGAGATACTCTTCCTAGTTTTGGATACTCATTAATGTTATAATGCAAATATGTGTGTCAAAATTTGCTCTAATAATATCTTACCATGGTTAATTTTTTCTTTCATCAAAATATCTTTGACGAGATCGATGGTAGCAGCAGTAGGACATTCCATGATAGCTAAGTAAGCAGCAATTCTTATTTCTGGATCTTCGTTGTAGTTTTTGTACTTTTGGAATATATCTTCTCGCTGCAAAATTAGGAGAAGTTAATTGTTATTTATCTTGATACAAATGAATAATATACTATTAAAATGTGAAATATTATTTACAAATAGTGAGTAGATATATCATTAACAGAATATCAACATTTAACTTCCCTATACTTACCGAGTAATCACAGCTCACTCGTCTGAATGCCTGTATAGCTGCAATTCTAGTTTCCATTCTAAGTTGAGGATTATTGTAGCAAGCCTCTAGGATATTTTCTTTGCCAAACATAATGCCGATGTTGCTCAAAGCTTTCAACGTTAAGATAACCTGAAAATAATTAAAGGAAATTTTATTTTTGCTTCTAAATCATAACAAAAAAAAATATTTTCAAAATACATGCAGTTAATGTTGGAATGTATGTTTCTCTTTTATTTTTTTTGCAGCAAATATTGCATTTTGTCACATACAGGCACTTCTACAGAAATAGGTGCTCATTTCTAGGTATCTGTGTTGCTTATTTAATCTTGTGCTTCTGAAATTTCTATAAAGTAGGTGTGGCCAAGCATTTGTGTTTTTTCTTAAAGTCAGACCAAATGTAATGCCCAATAGTAAAGATTCAGAACTCCAGGTAAAAGAATGAATTGCACCTTTCCTGCCCCTTTCTGAAAAGTGGCAGAAACTATGAATTCGGGCAAAGGATGTTATGTGATCGTAAATGGTTGATATTATCTGACATAATTTTTTGCAACCTGCTGCTACTGGATGACATCGATTTCCTCATAATTATTTAGGATTTGTTCAAAAATAGTTGCGATCTTTTAATGATTTGCAAAAGAAATTTAAGAGCTTAATGTTTTTTTACCTCAAAATATGCTCGAAAATCCACTAATATTTTGATAATAATCTATGAATTTTTTAAGCAAATTTATTCATTTCTCTCTATTAACGCTTTATGGCGATTTTGAATTTATCCACCTGTAATTTTAAAATGTCTGCTTTTTTGTAACAAAGTTTAATTGCTAAAAAGACTCTTTATGTGAAGTAATCTTATATCATTATAAAATTTCTGAGCAAGTCTGCATGTGTACTGTTAATTTTATTATGTATTTATTTTTTAATTTAAAAGTTGCTTTTTCTAATTTTATATTTAATAGAATTATTTATATTTAGCTATTATATTTAATATTCGAATATTGAATTCATATATTTATGATAACTTTCCAATAATAAACGTAAATAAAAGCACAAACATAAACATGCCTGATATATGAAATACTCATTATTGGAAAAATAATATTCGAAAACTCTGAGTTTAAAAAATAATAAATTATTTCGTATAACTTTAGAGGATAATTTTTGAATAAATTATTGCATTTTAAAATTATTACAAATGAAGAGAAATAAATGTTTAATCTTCTTCCTTATATTCATTTATATCACCATCAAAATGAGATAAGGAAGGTTTCAGGAAGTAGTATTAATTTAGGAAAGAGAGGGTTAATACGAAATATTTTATTTGAAATTAAATTTTATTGTTCCCTTTCGATATTTATGACAAAACTGTGGATATTTTGAAGTCAGTTTATGATTATTCATATTAAAGATCTTACTTTCGAAACGGTATTGTAAATTATTATCAAACAAACTTAAGAATTAAAGCTTTCTGTCTAAATATCCCAAATTCAGTTAAATTTTGTTGGAATACTCTTAAAAGTTGTTGGAAATACATATCTCTTGTTGGAATACATATGATAAAGTTACCCTGAATTAATTACATAAAGACTTTCGTCAGTGGTAGATTTAGTGCTGCAATTGTTGAAAATTAGTAAATTTTGCACACTATACAACTTCTAATGAACAATTTAAGAATCCATAAAGCTACTAAGGACATTTTATGTTATCCCTGCTTATAGAAACAAGCGATGTCTCCCATACTTCTGAAGGTGCTGTTTTTGAAGAACTGTTGTATAAAATCAATAACAAATATGTTGATGAGTATGAAAAATTAACTCAGAAATAATAATTCTAGTTTTAAATTTCTGGTTCATTTACGTCAAAATTATCCTCTTTTCGAAATTACACACTTTGTATTGCTTTCCCGGCCGTCCAAATGGTTGCTCAAGTCCTTAGGATGAGTCGGACGGTCTGGGTCTTCAACACTTTGTATTGTTTTGCATTTTACCACCTCAATGCCTAATCTCTTTCTTGTTCATTTTCTTCAACTATACTATATAAAGCCCTGCTCTCTGTCTGACCCAATTGAGGACGAACTTGGCAACAGTTTGGTGCCGAATTCGGTGACAAATTTGAACAGTATAGCTTTGATGACTTTTGGGGAAATGTCCTTAAATTGACAAAAATTTAATATCTCTTAAAATTAATTTACAATTTTTTGATAATCCCAGTTGCTTTGTAGAAATTTTTATTCTAATATTCTTGGTTCAAAATAGAGTGGGCTCAATATTCATGGTCGTTCTGTTTGTTAGGGAATATAGGGTGTTGTAAATGAATTGCGTTCTGTTAGGGGTGGTATACGGTGTTTCAATTTTTCATTTATGTTCCAGTCGTATAATAATTAATAATATTGATCGAGATTAGTCTCGTTGTCCGCATGCGTTCGGCAATATTCAGATCACAAGTGCTACAGGCGGGCGTATGGGAGGGAATATTTTACAGAATTTTTTATACCAATTTAACTGACAGGCTGAGTATCTAGTTCGTTGACAAAATTATATTCAACAAAATTATATTCAACAAAATTATATTCAACTATATGCTTTGAAGGTATTCCTACTAAGTTTCAGTTATCCCTCAGATGCTACTGCATAAGGCTTTGAATAGGGGTACTTTAATTATGTTTGTTCATTTTAATTATGTTTTTCCATATGTTTGTTCATTTTAATTATGTTTTTTCATATGTTTGTTCATTTCAATTATGTTTTTTCACATGTTTGTTCACAGGGTACGGTCCCTGTGGATGCCTCCCCCACTGGGTTCCGGTCTAAATTGGGTGGCACTTCCCGGCCGTCCATACAGTTACCTTACACCTTTCTGGTAGGTCGGACGGTCTGGGTCTCAACAACAACAACATGTTTGTTCACCACACTGTTTGTTTTCTAACAAATGATTAAAATTTTACCTTTTTGTCATCCTGACTGAAGCAGTTTTCTCCCAAGTTAGTGAACAGCTTCAGAACTGCAGTTTGAACCTCCCGAATTCTTGAGCAATCGTTGGATTTACAGAATGTGTGCATCAGGGCAGAAACCCCCAACAAGGCTTGCTCGTGACGACCATCAAGAAGAGGCTGGAATAAATAAAGAATTCTTTATAAATACTGTTATCATATATATCTAGTAAACTTTAAGTAATAGAAATATTATGATTATTTTCCTCTTCCTTTGAGTACATATTTTAAATTAGTTCAGAACAGTTCAAGGATTTTTGAAGTGGTCAGGAAGGGAAGAGTAGGGTGCAAAGCCCCTCCAACTCGTGTTGTAAAGTACACATTATATCTATATACTATGCATGCTGTATTTACACACTAATGTCGAAGTAAAAATATGGATTTGAAACTGTCCAATAGAATTGAATTAAAAGATGAGGTGTGACAAATAACAGTAAAAATCAGGTTCACAGATGATGTTTACTAGACTCATTAAAAGTTTCGAAAAAACTATTATTGTTTAAATTATAATTATAATATACTTAATGTAAAATGAATATATTCATATTTCAATATTTTTAAAAGTATGTAAACTTATTTTATAATACACATTTTTTTTTCAGGTATCAGCAACATGTGTCCTATATTTCATAACATTTCCATTGCGAACATAAGTGAATCTGCCAATTAGAAAAAAATGTAGCGGTATATTATTCTTAAAGTCATTTTATTATTTTGTAGGAGATACAGATAAGTCGAGATAAACTAAACAAAGTAATAAATAATCAAAGTGAAATAAATCTTAAATCATTAAAAATTTCTACCTATTGGAATATATTTTATATAATTAGCAGTTTTTATCACGAACAGATTTGTTATAATATTATTTTATGTACGACGCATGAGTAGGGATAATAAAAGAAACTAATTTAATGGTAGACTCACTGTGAAAGCAGCAATGATGTCAGCAGTTGGTTCATTGACGAAAGATAGTGATGTTAACCAAAAGTTGGTATCGGCGTCTGAAACTTCCTTTCTGGAGATCATGTCGTACATGAATTTGGCAGAATCAGCTGTAGCCACAATTGGAATGGCATCCATGAAAAACTTCCTGCAATAAAATTATACGGATTACAGTTTTAATATTCGAATTAATAGGGCGTTGTAGAAAAGCAAGAGAATATTCAACTAATCATTCAATCAACAACCGTGAATCGTGTTGTTTCTGCTGAAATTAACGCTCTTCAACATGGTGTAGGGTGATAGGATGAAGCAAATATTTTATCATTTTTCTGATATCAGTATTGTTTTTTCGGATTCATAAACGATAGAGGGCTTTTCAACCCCGCTTACTGACAGAAGTTACTTACTGAGCGCTTAGCATTTTATGAAAAATGCAAGAGGTTATAAATGCCCTTTTCCGTTTCTAAATTCGAAGTTACAATAATCGAACCAGAATAATTCCAAATTTGCATTTCGTAGTAAATAACACATGATATATGCGATTGGATGACTATTTAGCACGAAATTCCTTATATCAGGGATTTTAGAACTTTTCTGGTAGATATAATACTTTGAAATCACTAATGATTCAGGACATTATTGTAGCCTCGCCCACAGTTAAAAAAAATTCTAAATTTCGAGCGATTAGAATTTCAGATCCGTAAAGATCCGTCTTTAGAACCTCGGCTGGACAAAAGATCTATACAATGGCGCACTAGCAACTTTACACTACTGGTAAGATGCAGTGGAACACCGACGTTAAAAAAAAACCTGCTTGGATTTTTCCCACGACATATTTATGTATTGCAGGCATTTTCAATTTGTGAGTGATACGATAAAAATAATGCTATTCTGTAAAAAAATACCGGTCGTACATATCGGTACCGGTACGTACAGGTCTAAAGTCGCATTTCATTTTGAAATCTCAAGGAGAAATATGTAGGGTTCACTTCAACTATAGAAAGAAACGTTATTGTCTTAGTAGGTCAAAGAATTGAGAGACAACTAACCAAGTAGAGATCCGTGATTGAAATACCGTCTTGGACATGCAATAATTACTGTATATATATGTGGTCTGAAAGGGTTATAAATATTTAACAGATAAACGGTTATCTCTCAAAACTTTAATTTAAACTCTGATATGGTCCAACTTAGACTGGAAATCTTAGATAGAGTTTCAGGTATTCTATGTCACTTTTAGAGAAATGGTAGATTACCTTGCTTTGTTGTTCATTGGGCATATTTTGTCTAATTTCTGGTAGAAGGTTCTAAGAGAGCCGAGTGGAAGTTTTTTCAATTTGTACACAAAAGCTGAAAAAACTCTTGGCACAGTGATCGAGACATCTTTTACAGATGCATCACAAAGATCTTTAAGCGCAGATTCTGCTCCTTCCTCTCTTTTGGACGGATCTCCTTCAACTTTGGCATGACGGTACAGAAGAGATTCGGTTGTTGGACGGTAATCTAGGTGAATTGAATTAAGGAGGAAATTACAATACAGAAGAATAAGTCAGTAACAATACAGGTCACATTAGGGAAAAACTACATGAAAACATCAATCAATCAATCAAACACTGTAAGCTGGGAGTCAACATAACCTCGCCAAGACACTCGAAATACAAATTAAGAACACAATAGAAACAAGAAAGATTAATCATGCATAAAGCATTGATTATGAAAGGCTTTCCAACTGAAATGCAATTTTATTAAAACATTTCTAAAATGCGATGCATTCAGCGGTGATATTTTTTTAATTATCACAGTACTACAATAATTTATTTGGCTTGGAAACTTAAAACTTCATCATAAAAGGCAATGCTGTAAAATCACCTGCTTCTCTATGTAAAATCAATTAATATTTCATTCATACCACTTATATTCCAGACTTCAGAGCTAAATAATGTTTTGTTAAAATAATTCAGCAATTCTTATGCAACTTATTTTATAATCACTTGATTTGTTTATATTCTGCATACGTTAAAATTAAGCTTCGCTGCAGAAATAATCAAAGTTTTGTAATTATTTAAAATCATGTATATTGTAGGCACAAAATTTAGATACACAGATAATATGCAAAAATAAAGCGGTTTTATGACGGATACAACACTAAAAATAAATATAAGCGTTCCTTGAAAATTCCGATTTTTAAGGAAAAAAATAATGGATGCCATACTTTATTTTGCAATGAGTAACATGTTCTCTTCATATAATATCGGTGTAATTATTATTTCAATTTTTATTTAAAAAACTACTTAACATATTTTGATAAAAAAATTTTACACATTTTACGTGATAATTTGAATATTTTCTAAAATTTTCAAAGCAATTTGTGAACTTTAACTCCTCTTAAAAAAATGTTTGAAAAATTAGGTCCCATAGGGTTCTATGTATTTCATTTTTTTCTATTAAACCCAAAACTAATTGGGTGATATTATTCTTTTACATCCCCATATGTTCCACAGGCCGCCTTAATAACATATTAAAATTTCATTTTGATAAAGCCATTTTTACGGCAGTTATCGAGGGAACGGACAGGCAGAATGAATGAACAAAGTCATAAACACTTTACAACTATGTTGGAAAGTGTTAAAAAATGAAAACTCTTATAAAATTGATTATGATAGCCATGAAATGGAAAGTATGAGCGAAAATTTAAACAGAACCAAAACTTAAAGAGATTTACCACTACTGAGTACATGCAATGCATTTTCAGTTAAGAACTTCCTGAAAATAGAGCTGCGAATTAATTTTATAGGTTCTTTATACCCCTCTCCATCTCTTTTCTTCAATTTGCAACCAATAACATTATTGCAAGTTGTCAGAGACAAATATGCAAAGATTATGTTCTGTTTAATATTCTCCCTTATTTATTGAAATCTCTTAAAGTCTCACAAGACGTATCTCCTCAAACGACCCTTAATCTTTTGAATACTGCAGTTTTCAGAGAGCTTGAATGTTCGGAGAATTAGTGGAATGTTTTTTGTTATTTATTCTATATTGTGGTATCACGATTTAATATAGTGACTATATTGCATTTCCTGCTTGTACTCCATGTATTTATATAAGGTTTCGTAAAATATTCCTACACGGAAAATTGAACGGTGGTTTGGATCTTCCTTCGACTTAGAAACTGGAATTTTACCACGACAGTGTTACAATTTAGTGTAAAAGATTGCCTCGTACCTTGGTACTTCGAAAAATGCTTTAATTTTAGCCTACTCAAATTGTTAAGCATTAGATATTTATATGCATGGTTTGGGAAAATAAACAGTGAAGCAAAGAATGCACTCAGCATTAATGAAAGCTGGAGACGAAGGAACACATTTTAAATTTCAATAGTGTTTTAGAAATTTAATTTTTTTGATGAAACAAATATTACCATTTCCAGTAAATGATCTTTGGCTAGTTGTTGCATAGGAAAGTTTTTGAACCACGTATGTGATCACACTGCTTCCTCCGTTAGAGAAAGGCCTGAACACCAACTTTTCTCTGCAGGTCGAACTGTGGAGGAATCCTTGTGCAACTTCTTGTTCGCATTCCTGGCTTCCTTTAACTAGCGGCAAAGACTTTGTTTGCTGCCGGAGAAAACACACGAAATAAATTATTTGAATTGGTGGAATACTCCTTAAAAACAACAATGCCAGAAAAAAGTTTAACGGCATGTTTAACAAAAGTTAACGTTTCATGTTTCCTTGTAAATGAAGCGACAATTTTCAATCGTCAGTTTTTTAGCTTCTACCAGAGCAATATTGTATAAATAGAATTTAGGTTCAAATATATTGTCGAACTTTTTAAATTATTTTCAATAGATTTTCAAAAATGGGTTGGTTAGGACCGTTTAAAAGATTATGGAAAGCTGACAAGTTGATATTAAGAAAATGCTGGGGAACAGACAGGAAAAGGAAATCATAATTCGAATGAGTTATATAATTTTTAAATATTCTTCAATATTTATCAGCAAATCTGCTAGTAAATACTCTTAAAAAACTGTAATAAATATATCTCCGTATAATTCAGAAAATACGCTGCGGCCTTAATCTACTATTACCTGATAGTCTGAAATGTTCTACTAATGCACATTATTCACAAATACATAGCAGAGACAAAATGGATTGAACATCATATCTGTAGTTATATAAACTAATCATTTGTATAATGTACAATGTTTGTTTGGGCGTATTTAATTTTTTAAAATATTAACAATGCTTTTTTCACTTTAGCAAATATGAAAATCAATGTTTTAATAATTTGACATTGAGAAATCACACTGAAAAAATTGTCTTTGAATGTCAAATATAAAAACTTTACATGAAAATTCAACGCTGCATGTCATAAATGAAATTAAATTAATTGTCAGATTGCCAAATTAAAAGGGTTGCTATACTTAAAATTGCTAAATTAAATGTGTCTATCTTGCCACTGCCAATGTTATCTCAGGAGCCATGAATTGCTTGTATTTAATGTAAAGCGATATTGTTTCATAAATAAAAGTAATAATGCTAACATTTCTTGAATACTTACGAAATCTTGTGTGTAAGGTGTTCCTTGAAGGTAGGTATCAAAATTCTCCCTTTCTGTACAGGTGGAAAGGTCCTTGAGTTTCCTGATGGTGTGGACTCCTTGCCAACTTGTGCCCAATGACTGGTATTCTGCTGTACATTTACCAAGAACATCAGTCTGAAAAATAAATAATATGCTTCAGTTATCTGCAAGATCTCTTTTGTTATCTTAGAAAATATTCGTAAAAATAAGAATTCTATAGATAGATTTGAAGCAATGTTATGAAAGTTCAACTTACTTCAATTGCTCTAGTAGACCAATCTGGTTGGAGCATATGCGTTTGAAAAGCAGACAGGACACCCTTCTGAATGTTCGTCACCCAAATAGGAACATCTTCTGTGGGGCAGACATGTTCCACCTTGCCATTTTGGAATGAAAACCTTAAAATATGCCTTTCTACCGACCTTGCGAAGTCTCGGGCACCTCTGATGGCATTTAGGTAGTCAGGGCTCTCTGGGTCTGAAAGCTTCAATGTCACACCCCGTAACTGATGAGAGAAAAATGGAATAAGAAATGGAATTTCATTTTTATATCATGAAGTATCTTTTTATGTGCTAGCAAAAGTATTACATTAATTTCTTCTGTATTATGAATTCAGTTAACACTGTATTTAAATTTGCATTTATATTTCTTTAATAGTAAAATAAAAAGCCTTTTGTCCCGATTTAAATCCGATTCTTGTTTAAAAGATTTTTTTTATAATTTGAAAGAAAAATTGTTGGTACTATTCATAAAAATGCAATACTTTGGCGTACGCTTGCTTTTCAGTTCGAATAAGGTAGTTGAAACCAGGTGACAAGGTTTTATATGCTTCCATAAAGAAGTTATGTTCATATAACATGATACATTTTTATATTTAGTAGAAATAAATTAAATAGCTATGTAATAATTAAAAATATATTAATTTCCATTATTTAGAAATACTATCAACCATCCCTAATACTATCCCTATTATATATACTCGTTCTGCGGAAGTTCATGTGCTGATATGTAAAAGACAATAGTTGGACAACTGGAGATTAAGCCGTAAGCTTCTTTTTCGATATCAACAGTCCTGCCTACTTGTGCCCATTTCATTTTTTGACTTCGGGTATGTTGGTTTGTAATTACATTGTTTCAGTATGTAGATGCACAGAATTTAAACGAAAATAAAGCAATTTTAGGACGGATACAGTACTAAATATGAATTAAAAAGAACTTTAAAAAATCACGATTTCGACACAAGATGGATGCCAGGGGCGCGGTAGCCCATTGGTTAGCGCGCTGGAGTTGCACTCGGTAGGCCCGGGTTCGATTCCAGCCACTGCCAAAACTGCCGCCGTGTTCATGCGGAGTACGATCACGTTAAACATGTGGGTCCGAAAGTCCTTCCGAGAGGTTGGTGGTAGGGGAAGGAGGGTACGGTCCCTGTGGATGCCTCCCCCCACTGGGTTCCGGTCTAAATTGGGCGGCACTTCCCGACCGTCCAAACAGTTACCTTACACCTTTCTGGTAGGTCGGACGGTCTGGGTTTCAACAACAACAAGATGGATGCCATATTTTATTTTGAAGTGAGTCACGTGATTTCTTCATAAAAAGGGTGTAATTATTATTTTAATTTTTATCTAAAAAAGTATTGAATATATTTTGCTGAAATTTTTTTATATATTTCATGGGATAATTTGAATGTTTCCTAAAATTTTCAAAGCAATTTGTGAATTTTAAATTCGATTAAAAAATGTTTGAAAAATTAGGTCCGATATGGTTCAATGTATTTCACTTTTTCAAACCGGTTTCAGCGCAAAACTAATTGGGTGATATTATTCATTTATATTTCCATAGGTCCCACAGACCGTCTGAACAACGTACTAAAATTTCATTTTGATAAAGTCATTTTATAGCAGTTATCGTGCTAACGGACAGACAGACAGAATGAATTAATAAAGTCATAAATACTTTTCAGCTATATTGTAAAGTGTTAAAAACTAGCTACAGTCACCGTAGCCGCTGCCAAAATCTTTTTAAAATAGAGACTTTCTGTCAAGCAGATCTATGGCGTCAGATAATTTAGACATCAAATATGGCATCAAATGCTGTTACTATCACAAAAGAAGTAACCATGGAGTTAGAAAGAAGGAGATAAAATTCCTATGGATGAAACGCTTGAAAATGCCATAATACTTTGAGAATTATATCTAGGTGCCGCTAGTGTTAGTAAAATAGTTGCTTGTTAGTTGTATCAACAGAAAGACATAGTTGGCGTTTTCTTAATATGAAGTTTTAGCTTCTTACTTTTACCTCCATGGGAGTAGCATTTAAATTATTTATATTTCAATTTTGGAAATGCTGTTGCCATTTCAAAAAGAAGTAATATTTAAATAAACGGAATCTGATTTTTTGCCACGGCATTATGATACAGACGGCAAAACCTACAGTTCTGAAATTTTACATATGAGCCCGTAGGTGTGCAAGATGGACTTAGAATTTTGATTTGGGTTAATTAAATATTAACGGTAATTTTGCATTTCCAGTATTAGTAAGGATTTCATAGGTCGAATCAATTTCCAATGTCGTTGCGATTGCGGTTTATGGTTTAAACGCAAGTTGGTTAGTACACCTTGGTACTATTTACGCTTCGCGGGAGGGGTGTTTCGTTGGAACTCGCTAAATGAGATGCAAGATTTGGAGAGCGCCAGCGAACAAAGGTCGGAGTTCAGCGGGTTTATTACGCTTGTGTAACAGGTGGGAAGAAAGAACCCGCTAAGCAAGCGTTAGTTAGCGATAGAAAACAAAAGGAGGAGAGTGGGACAGCCTAGTGATTAGACCACGAGGATTGTGCTCTGAAGACCGGAGTTCGATTTCCGTCTCTATCCAAACGTCTCAGTGTTTACGCAGAGTACGGGAATGCCAAATAGGGGTGTTGTTGCTGAAACAGCACCCCTATTTGGCGGGTTTTTTTAAATGCATTTCAACTATGTCTTAGCATTAAATAATATTGAAAATAACTTTTCACATTCTTAATATGCCATAGCACCCATTTCAAATAGAGGCCTTTGTCTTATTAGGTAAAGCGTCGACAGTTCAGACTAAGATAGGTGGTTTGAATCTCAGCTAAGATATAAGTTCTATCCACAAAACGCCCGAACAACATAACCTTGAAGGTTATGTGCAATGGATCACTAAGGATCGAAAAGCACTGAATTTTTATTTTCCCCAAAACTTACAATTTATAACAGCGATTATCAATTCAAGAAAGTTTCAGCGAGCCGGATACTATTCTGTATTAAAAAAAAAAAAAAAAAAAAAAAAAATTGAGCAATGAAAAAAAGGTTGAACAGATCTAAAATTAAAGGAAATGAATGTATTGAATGCATGGTCGACTTCGAACTTAGTAGCTTTGACAAACATTGAGTCAAAGCTATTGTGCCATACTTAATTGTAGATCAATTTCATTATATACATGTGGCATAATGCATAAAATTTAAGTAGTGTTTTGTAGGAGCTTAAAAAGAGGTAATATTATAACAATATAAATAAAAATGCTATTCAGTAAAAATATTGCTGAATCATATTATCTGTAATTCAGTTATGCCAAATTAATATTTTGTTCATATGCCCACATATATTTTCAGTACACAACGTAATGCTACTAGTGATTGCAATACCGGAATACCGGTATACCGAATACCGGTATTTCGTGCTATTTTGTAATTTCGTGAAACCGGTATTTGCTAAGGTAAAATACCGGTATTTTCGGTATTAGCTATATAAATATTTTTTTTATTAAAGGGTTTAATTTAACTTATTGGGCATCTACTGCTATTTGAAATACGTATTTTTAAAAATACGTATATAAATAAAAATATTTAAAAATGCGTATAACAATACGTATTTTTATACGTATTTTTAAAAATACGTGTAAAAATTGTAAAATAAAATACTCCTTGCACAGGCGTAGTTAATTTCTGGCATGAACTATAACTTAGAATTTAATATTTTAAACTATCTAATAATACGAATTACTAGACGAGATTGTATTCTAAAGTAACATCTCCGTCAACAGGCGTAGTTCTCTGAAGCACCTATTGGTTCTCTGAAGCTCCTTAGCAATCACTTAAAGATCAGGACACTTCACTATCTGAGAAATTATACAGTGCATTGAAAATTCTCATAGAGGAAAGGCATAGTGAACTAGAAAATATTTTAAGGTATTTACGTAATTATAACGACTTTAAAAAAGAAAACGGAAATGAAGAAAAGAAGCTAACAAGGTCAAATTTAATTAAGTTCGTCATAAATTTCCCCAAAAGCATTTATGAAAAGCAAACACAAACCTATCCAGAGGAATTCGTTGAAGATGATGTTGATGCTAATATCGGAAAAGAATTGTCTCTCGAGAAGAAATTACAATTAGCTATAAATAAAAAAATTGCCACAAACAATAATATAAAAGTAATAGAAAAAATAGATTTATCCAAAACCGTCAGCCGAGAGACAGAGTTGTTAGAAGATGAGGCAAATATTTCAAGGAAGTTTATCGCTCATTATTAAGAGTACCACCAACCAGCGTGGATGCAGAAAGAGCAACTGCAGGTAATTTGTGCACAAAAATACGTTCCAGGCTTGCATTATGTTTTTTGCTATCACACTTCAGTTTAGTTTTTTTTTCTATTAATAAATATTATAACAAGATTTTTATGTGATATTTACTCTTCTTAATAATAATACTATATATTTGGTTCCTGTATAAATATTTTTTGTTCCTTTATTTTATATTTGTACATAACAAAATTGTTTATATTTTTATAGTTTATGCATTTTTTGTATAAAGCTAATAAATATGGCAAAGAAACAACTGTGTTTTTGTACCTTTTTTGAAAAATTCTTAATACCGGTATTAATACCGGTATAACGTTTAAAAAAAATACCGAATACCAGTATTGTATTTTTGGTCCGGTATTGCAATCACTAAATGCTACGTATCGATAAATGGTATGTAAATTCTCCCTTTTCTAAAAACATGTTTTATTTACAGCATGATCTACTTGTTTGGATGCAATACTGACACTATCAAAAATTAACATCTCATTTCTAATCATTTAATGAGTGCTAAATATTCCTAGAATTCTTCGAGTAAACGCGTAGCCACTGATAGTGTTTCAGATACTGCATTTGCAACAGTTCACTCACCATGAACTGTGTTTAATTTTAACCTTTGCCTCTTTGTGTATCCCACGATCTACCGCTAGAGGTCAATTGGCGATTCCAAAGATCACGGCAACAGTCCTCTGCCCATTGCGAAAGGAAATCACGAACTTCTTTGTTTTCCTTCCTGCCAATAAACAGATATAGAGGCATCGATTGATTGGCGAGGCATTGGCTGTTCTATCAAATACGTGACCTAAGAAAGTTATGCAACGTCGTCTGTAATATCCAATCAATAATCGGTCAGAATTTTTTTTTTTAGTAAATAACAGGGAAACTTACGGCTTTGAACATAAACAAGATAAACGGGGTGACAGATATGTTCGACGAAAGTGCTGAAAGGTGTAAGATGACTTTTCAAATTGTTTAATCGATGTTGAGGATAGTCTACATCTGGATAACATGTGAGAAGATCCTGTGTGAGAAATGTTATTGTTTAATCGATGTTGGGAATGATCTGTATCTGGATAGTATGTGAAAGATCTTATCTGTGTGAGAAAAATCATTGTAATAGTTATTGACAACGTTTTTTGAGAGCAGTATTTCTCAAAAGGCAGTGCGTATAGCCCAGGAGGTATACGATAGCATTCAAAGGGGTAAATGGTCAAATTTGTTAACTTTCGCCTTTTACCAACAAAACAAATCTATGAAACGTATAAAAATTTTTTATGAAGTATGAGATTTTTAAAATATTCTGGTTACAATGAATTATATGATTTTACTCAGATGAAGTGTAAGATTTTTTTACTTTCCCTGCAATACATGGTAATGTATAGGGAAAGTATTGGAATCGTGTCGAAAATCGCAACTCGAGTTTTCGACGGATCTACACGTTTCGAGACCTCTAGAATACGAAAAAACCATTTTTAGCGTGACGTCTGTGTGTGTGTCTGTGTGTCTGTGTGTGTGTCTGTCTGTCTGTGTGTCTGTCTGTCTGTGCAGATTTTGTATCCACTCTAACTAAAAAACTAATGGACCGAATTTCACAAAATTTGGTAGGTAAGTCACTTGTGAGCGAGTCTGGTGCTGATCAGTTTTGGGTACGATTTGGGATGAAAGAACCCGCCTTTTTTTGAGAAATGGCCCGCAAAAGCTTGTATCCACTTCAACTGAAAAAACTAATGGACCGAATTTCACAAAATTCGGTAGATGAGTCACTTGTGGGTTACCCTAGTGCTGATTAGATTTTGGTACGATTAAAAAAAATAACCTGCCTTTTTTTGCAAAATGGCCCGCAAAAATCGTCAAAATCTAAACTAAAGAACTAGGTTTACTCAAATATATCTATTAAATGCTCGTTTATACGTATTTTTTAACGACGAAAAGAATAAGATCAACCCCATTACACTAGGATTAGCCGTTCTCGAGATATTTTAGTTTTTCGTACTTTCTCTACGCCACCTTTGAAAATAAGCCCGGTTACCGAATGGGAACGAAAATTGAATTAAAAGTGAAATAAATTTAATTAAAATAAAGAGAACGTTAATATAAGTCTGCAGGGAAAGTCATGTGCTGCTCACATCAGGTTTTTTACTTTCCATTCCGTGCATGCTGATTTGTAGGGTGGTTATGGTGACTACGTTAAAATTTATTACGAAGCTTTTTGGATGCTCCGAAATGTTTAATAAAAGTTGTATCACGAAACTGCTCAAAATTAATAATACTTCATTAAATATGTATATTAGCTTTTCTATCACAACGTAACATTAATATATTGTGTATATCTGATATATCTTGCGTTATCTGATTGTAACATATTTTTAATTAACTTAAGTGCTGCGGAATTAAAATAGTTATTTGAATCATTTGTAGAGTTTGCTTCGATGATTAGAGCTTGCAATTCCGCCCCAGAAGCTCAACG
The DNA here is from genome assembly GCA_951213105.1 of Amaurobius ferox. Taxonomy (NCBI): domain Eukaryota; kingdom Metazoa; phylum Arthropoda; class Arachnida; order Araneae; family Amaurobiidae; genus Amaurobius; species Amaurobius ferox. The sequence goes on along the minus strand of OX578137.1, from coordinate 111,521,868 downwards.
GCAGAGCGTCGGATAGCCAGTACGAAGATTCGTGGTTCGATTTCCGGTTGGGGCAGCAAGATGTTTTACAAAGGTACCGTTAAAATTATTTCAATAACATTTTTGTACAGCTATGTTTTCTGTAACTATTGAATCTACGATTTAGTTCTTGAAGCCTACTTTCAAAGTTGATTCCAATGGAAATTTATTTTTGAGTTTTGAATGAGAGGAGTAAGTCAGTAAGATTGCTGTTTTAAAATAGATACGCGAATATTAAAAATTGGGAAACTCTGATTTGCAGAATACCAATCATATTAAAAACATATACTGCACTGAAATCTGACTAAGATGTAATTACCTGAGACCAAAATTTAATTCTGTCTTAAGCAGATTTCCTCCTACACAACTTTCGTTATAGAATATGGCGATTTTCAAGATAGCAAATGCCGTCTATTAGGGTTTGCATTTTAAATATATTCTGTTTACGATTTTACGTAGTTTTATGCTTATACTGAAACATAATACAAGGCAGTAAGAATAAAGTATGCCCATGTACGCGTTCACATTCCCACGTTCTTCCGGATGTACTACATCATATGCTTTTCTTTTGGAAATTTGATTTATGGCAGATTCTCATCCATCGTATGCATGAAATTATGTTTACCGTCGCGTCAATGAGCATTGGTATTCAGTCTGTTGATAGGATTGATCGGAAATCTCTTGTGAAATTATATCACATGTAAGGATAGTTCAGATGTTCTCAGGTAAAACAATTCTAGGTTTAAGTGCTGGCACAAGCAAACTTTTCAGTGACTTGTAAACACTTGTTCACGAAGGCAAAAATCTTATGAATTTGTAAACAACTTAAATCCCAACCAGGCTTCAAAACCGCAGATCTTTGAACTGGACAGATAACGCTTTCGTTGCTTGACCAGTTCAAAGATAATTTATTCTTCCCAGTAATTACTTTGTTCATAATAATTTCGTTTTTATTTCTGGATCCATTAAGCCACTGGAACGAAATTACTATTTCTCATAGTGGAAGTGGACCTAGATTCATGGGCGCCCACAGGAAAGGACATAGGAGGCACTTTCGCCCTCCTAGGCGTTCAAGGTCACAAAAGCTGACACCGAACTAAACGGTGTTGAACGTCTTATCCTTGAGTTTCCCAACTCCCACGAAAAAGTTACATGGGCGCCCATGCCTACTTTCTCCTCCAGTTGATTTTAGAACGGATTGAAACTTCCTATCTGTACGATTTCTTAATTTTCTACCTCTCTTATACTGGTTAGCATATTACTCTTTGCAATGCTAGTGAATTGAACATCGTTGCCATAAATCGTAGATAACCTGGAAAAAATCGAAACTTGGACATTTTCAAACCTTAATGATCAGTTTATATAACCTGCAGGGTAAAGTTGTTCGGACAACATTGTCACGTACTCAATTCCCAAATGGGATTTGAATAACGGATCTTCGAATTAAAAAGCCGATTTTTTATTCATTAAATTAGAGACGAAATTCTTATATGTTTGAGTAAAATTGGACTCTAGATTGTGTAAATTGGAGATCATTGTTACGATCAAAGTTTTATTTTATCTAAAAAGAAAAATTGGTGGGGTGAGATTTCCTGGGTTATTTGGCTAGCTAAGTTGGTAAAGCAGCTATATCAAGATCTTAACTTCGTAGGTTTAGTTTTTCCTTTTGGCAACTAGTTTTCATTGCTATAAAATATTTTATTACAATTAGCATAATATAAGCAGCCTTAGCTGGCAATAAATAAAACTGCTGCTTGTAAAATATAACTTATAATACTTTCTTGAAGAAATCAGGAAAATGTCAGTTAGATAACATTAGTCCTTTTCCTCTGTCAAAAGCACAATATACGCTCTTAACAACCTGTAAAAACGAACTGCGAGAAGGGAGGAAAAGAGAAATTCTAACAGACTTGAACATCCAAAGCAAAGATTCGTTAGTGGATGGTATCAGCCATTGAAAAAACAGCAACCATAAACATATCAATTCGGGCCGATAAAGGGTCCCTCCCCCGGCCCTTGCACAAGAACACGAGGGAATCTGGTTCCGAAATCTTCGAACTGATATCTTAAACATTGATATGTGATTTAAAATAAAACAGAGAGCAAAAATATAAACCATTAAATTATTGATTAAAAAAAATGAATAATTTCAGAGGGAGGGAGAAAATCGACAAACCACTGTAAAGGCAAAAGAATAAAAAATAAAAAAAAAAACAGAGTAGTAAGTCTAATTAAGAAGAATATAACTAAAAGAAGTAACCGGTTTCGAAAGTGACTCTTAATTTTAGATTAGATTAATAGATGAAATTAACTTGTAAAGCCGTTTATTTCCTTTTGCTATATAATTTTTAATTTTAGCCGCATTTCTCTATAACTTTTTTACCTTTCTTCTTTCACAAGGATTTGCCCATTTGTTTTCTCCCTTTAAATTTATTCATTTTTTTTGCCAATAATTTAATGGTTCATACTTTTTTCTCTCTGTCTCATTTTAAATTTCACATAAATACTTAGGATTCCGTTTTTAAGATTTCAGGACCAGTTTCCCTCGTCTCTGTGTGTAAGGGCCAGGGGAACCCTTTTTCAACCCATATTGATATGTTTATGGCTATTTTTTTCAATGGCTGATCCAACCAACCGCTAGCGAATTTTCGCTTTGGGTGTTCTATCTTTGTTTGAATTATCTTTACTTACCATGTCGCAGTTCGTTCTTGGCGGTTGTTTAGAGCGCAAACTGTTCTTTTTGCATTAGGACGGGGATAAAATGCTCTAGAAACACTTGTACTCACCTATCTGACGTATGTCTGCTTTCATCTTGGAAGTATTGCAAGTTATAGCCTAAACTTGGTCAAATTTATTTGCAGCATGCACGAAAGTTGTACGTTCCGTATTCTTAATAATAGCGTGATTTGAGTCTGTGTGAATTTTCATTTCCTCGGTGTGCCCATGCCCATGCTAATAAACTGTAACATTCTTAGAATGCTTGCTTTGGTGCTAAAGTTCCTTTATTTTTGCATACTAGTTTTGGTACAATTGAACGGCCGAGATAACTAAAAGCTCTCGACTCGGTCAATCAGCAGAACTGTGTAATATTTCTTATTTTTGCTCCCCAGCTTTGGTACAATTGAACAGACGAGCTAACCAGAATCTAGTAATTCGGCCAATCAGTAGAAATATGAAGTTTCTCTATTTTTGTTCCCTAACTTTGGTACACTTGAACAGACGAGTTAATCAAAATCTTTCAACTCGGTCAATCAGCAGAACTCTGTAGTTTCGATTTTTTCCCTAGCTTTAGTACAACTGAATAGACGAGCAAACCAAAATATTTCAACTTGGTCAATCAGCAGAACTGTGCAATTTCGTTATTTTTGTTTCTCTAACTTTGATATATTTGAACAGACCAACTAATCAAAACCTCTCAACTCGTTCAATCAGTTGAACTGTGTAGTTTCTTTATTTTTGTTCCATAGCTTTGGTAGAACTAAATAGACGAGCTAACCAAAATCTTGCAACTCAGTCAATCAGCAGAATTGTGAAGTTTCGTTATTTTTGTTCCCTAGCTTTGGTACAAGTGAACAGCCAAGCTAACCCAAATCTCTCAATTCGGCTAATCCGAAGAACTGTGTAATTTATTTTTTTCTGTTTCTTAGCTTTGTTACAATCTCAACTTGGTCAATCAGCCGAATTGTGTAGTTCCTTTATTTTAAAGCTATTATAAGTATAAATATAATGTTAGTTGATATTTATTCTTTCAGAGAGCATGGTACAGTTTCATAAACAGAACTATAGGGTCTACTTCAAATATAGAAGAATATATACACTTCTAAGAACCGCAATAGAGAGGGCACTGCCTGATCAATTATTGGTTGTTCAAGTCCTTTATCTACAATAGCACCGGAGCAACTTAATTTTGCCGGTTTCGATGACTGAGATCAAGATAATACTGAAATAAAAAAAAATTTCAGGACTCTGCGATTTATGGTCGTGCTTTTGATTTTCAGCGAGTTACTTCATGAAGGTTTTCATTCCACATAAAAAGGCAAAAGAGGAAGAGGTTGTTCAGAGTAGACGATGCACTTTGATCTGAAATTTGAGAGACTAAGATATGTAGATTCAACTTCAAATACAGAAGTAAAGACACTCCGTCTCTGTAGTTCAATAGATAGATGATCTTCATCTGGTCTGTCAAAGATCGATAATTTTGTTTCCTGCTGAGATAGTTCTGTACAGAAGATATCATTAAAATGTCCCTTTGATTCATGGACCAACCATTGAGGTTGTAGTATTTGATTGGTAGATTCTAATTTTAATTAGAATCTCCCAATCAACTTCAGAATAATTCTTTTTAGAGTAATTTTGCCTTGAGAAATGCATTCTAAAGTAAGTTTTATATAAAAGCTACTATCGCTTGCAACAGTGAAGCATTAAATGTTAAGACTGTTAGTTAAGAAAGCTTACCCTGAGTGATAGATCACATTTGGAGAGAACCTCGATATCTACTTGTGCGGTCAGTTGAATTTGTGTTTTGTCCTGCGAAGACCCCTGTACTGCGGTAGTTGTTGTCGTTTCATAGTCATACGTATACGTGCTGCCAGGCCTCAATGAAAAATCACCTTCTTCTGAAATAAAACATATTTAACAATAAGAACTAAGAGCAATTCTTAATACGCAAAGAAATTGACACTATTGGTTGTTTCATTGTAGTTCCTTTAACGGTTTTGCCTTTTTTGTCGCTCATTAAGAAGTGGCAATCAATAAGACAGCCTTAAAGCTTCCTACAGCCTGTAGCACCTTACACCGATAAAACGTCAGAATGTAATATTATATATTCACTTTACCTGTTTAATCGTTTGCCTCTTCCTGATGAAATACAAAACTGCCAAACTGGTCAAAATATTGCTATGTATAATGATTTCAATATTCGAATTTTAATTCAAACATATATCTATCGACAAAATTGCTTTGCAAAAAATATACACGCACGCATAAGAGTATTTTAACTACTTTTTATCACTGTTATAGATAAAATACTTGCTTTTACTACTTCTGCCGAACATATCTGATTGTCTTAGCTGAAGTTTATTTATCATGCCAATTCCAAACATCCGTTGTCTCAATGGTCTGTTAGAGTTAGATAATTTATTTACCTGGAGATCTTAGAAGGTGATATCAATTCATGCATTTGATTCATGTTTGGTCAGAGTAATAATTTGCATTATCTAAACATATACGAGTAAAAACGGTAAATCTGGAATTATAAAAAGAAATAATTATATCGCATAAATAAATTTGAGCTCTATAGGTCAAGCCTGAACTTCTGTTTCTTATTTAGAGAAACATATCACTAAATAACTTTACTGGAGGAGTAGCAGTTACGATCGAATTTTGTATCTTGCCCTACCATATTTTGATTTTTTTTAAACTAAATGATATTACAAGGTCTTGAATTATTCCTAATAGTTTATTTTATTCCAGTTTTGACCGGCTTTAGAAATTTGCAAAACTAAATTATATGTCGAAATTTTCTGAAGACTACATTTTCGTGATGTAATTCTTTTACGGGTAATTAAAAACAATTTATTTTTTTCAATAGTGTTATGCTTTACTTTTTACTAAATTTATGTGTTTCATGGATATCAAATGAGCTCAATTTAAACTCGAATTTAAGTTATGATTTCATATAAAATATATAATCGAAACCCAGAGTTAAAAAAACTTCACAGTCTTATTCACTCTAGGTTATGATTTTATATTTAAAATAAAATTATAACTTGGCTTTGATACTCATTTTATTTTCAAAACTCTTCTAGAATTTAACTATAACCGTTTCTAGTTCGTGCTATTTTTGCACAGTAAAGCTGTCTCCCGTGTTTCGATAGTTAAACATTGGCCTAGAAGCTATCTAGATCAGTCTATCTAGTGCCGGGTTGACACCATAATTAACCTTTGGACGGGATAGGTTACAGCCCTGCCCTGACTTACACCTGGTTCAAGGGTGATCGTACATTTTGATTTGATTGGTAATTCAATTTCATTTGGTAATAAAAGGTAACTCCTTGGTCATTCCCTTTCAATTCAATTTTACTATATGGAAATGCCATATTTTGGTCAGGCGGGTAACTAATTCTATGACGAAAAAATCCTCTCTTGCTTTGGTTGAGATGGCGACTTTGTATTTTTATTCGGAAGAAGTAAGGTGTTTTAGCTTATAAAATTGGTTGATACTTTTAATTAATTAACTGGAACTGTCAAAGTTTCATTTCTCAGTTTAAAATAAATGGCCTACTGAACTGATAGAGATGGAAATTGTGATTTCTTTTACCGTTTTCTTATCATTACCTCAACATTTGAAAAGTGTGCTGGTAAAAGTACGACAGAATATTTCAATTTTATATGTCTACGAATATGCATATAACATTCAGATTTTCTATGAAAATACAAATAAATATTACTTTGAAAATAAAATAATCTAAATCCAATACTTACCCGTACAGTACCTTGCACATTGTTCCTTTTTTGACACAGGAACTGAAATAAAAACAATTTATTTTAATGGAAATATTGGCGCCATTTTCATAACGATGTTTGCAAGAAAATTTTATTGGACCGGACATTTAATAAAAGTGATTTTTTAGTTTCAGAAATATGTATATTTTTTAGAGAATGGGAAGAAATAATGAAATGTAAGAATTCGTATGCTGATAAAATATATTTTGCTCATTATTAAAGTAAGTTGTCTTGCAAGTGTTTTCTACGTTTATTCTAAACTTAGTATTATGAATTCACTCAACGTCATATGGGTCTTTACTATCACCACTTTGTGCTAAATATACATTCAAGGTACCCATTTCTGTTGATACTTCACTGGGGGATTTTCATTTGAAGTTCTTTTCGAATGATGAGATGGTATTTCAAGTATCTCATCATATGCTTCAAGTTCATTTACAACTGACTAACAATGTGCTTTTATTTCGCTAGTGGAATACTAAAGAACTAATACTGTTAAGGCAAAGTTTTTGAAATCGCCATTAGACTTTTTTAATTGTATTTCTTATACCCAAAGCCTCTGTGGATATCAGTCTTTACAAAAGACCACTAAAACAAAGTTAATATTTTACATTGACTTTTTTTTACTTTCTCTACAATATATGGAGATGTATAGGGAAAGCATTGAAATTGTGTCGAAAATCGGGACTCAAGTTATCCATAGATCAACACGTTTCGGGCAGTCAAGAAGCCAAGAACAAGGAAAACCTACTTTAGCGTGACGTTTGTGTACGTGTGTCTAGGTGCCTGTCTGGGCGTCTGCACAATGTATCCACTGTACAATGTATCCTGTATGTATCCACTCTAGCTTGAAAATTTACAAAATTTGGTAAGTGAATCGCTTGTGAATTACCCCTGGTGCTGATTAGATTTTGGTTCAATTAAAAAAAATAGAAATTGAGAAATTTATTTTTCCTTTTTCTGCAAAATAGCCTGCAAAAATCTGACAAAATCTAAAATATAAGAATAAATAAGCTGAAATGTCTTAATTAAATGCCTGTACAATACGTAATGTTTAACAACAAAGCGAATACGGCCTACTTCATTACACTAGGATGAACAATTATCGAGATATTAAGGTGATTGTAATTTTAAGGCCATGGCGATGCTTCTTACTGTAGTAAAAAAAAACCATTCGATGGGATTTCTTAAAATTTGGTAAGTAAGTTCCATGTGGATTACCCTGCTGCAGATAAGATTTTGGTACGATTCGGAAACATAAATCTAGCCTTATTTTTGCGAAAGAGCCCTCAAAACAATTAAACTTTGAAATAACAAACTGAATATATTCAAAAGTATTCATTAAATACTTATGTTATACGCAATTTTTAACGAAACGAATAACAGCAACACCATTTCTCCTGGACAGACCATTTTATAAATTTTGGAATTTTGAGGAAATGGAAACATTTTTAAATGCGTTAAATTACGTAACGACGATGTAATAAAACTGCAAACCGTACCGGATATAATATCAAGAAAATATCCGTGCCAATTCGAGCAATTAGACTCAATGTATTTAAATCTTCAGAGAAAGTCATACATTGTTCACAACAGATATTTTCGTTTGGCAGCATTTTAAACTTCTTCAGAGTGACTGTTGTTGTTGTTGAGACCCAGACCGTCCGACCTACCAGAAAGGTTCAGAGTGACTGTGCAGTTTTTTATATATTTCAGGGCTTTGGAAGGAAATACAATTAACGTTGTTTCTAAAATATATTTCTAGTTTTGTTTTAGTATATTTAGTTCGTCCTACATTTATAATTGTAAATAAAACTATTTCCATCAAAATTTACGAAATTTTGAAACCATCAATTATTTATAGCATATAACTACCAAAAATATTTAACTACTAAAAGTTTTATAATATTCTGATTTAATAAAAAAAATTGGTGTGGCTTTCTTGTGGACGTAACCAAGTCTAGAATGAACAATTATCGGGACCTGGTTTGTAACTATTAAATCTCTTATTTTCAGATTAATTTATTTCTTATTCTTAAACTAAAAGTGTCAGTTAGTATTAAATTTAGTGATATTTACGTAACTCCATAAAATAAAAAAAATATTTCATAGTATTAAAAATATTCTTTATAATTTTCAAAAGTCAAAATACTCCAATTCTCAAATCTCTTGATAATCTGAAAATGTGAAATATGCCAAAATGAACCCACATTTTAAATATTATTCGAAAACATCACACTTTTTAATATAATTAAGTGCTAATTATATTTCAAATAATTCAAGAATGAAGTTTAATAATTTCAGGAATTATTTATTAAACTTCATGTGCACCGTGTACTACTTAAAAATAATATGACCAACATGTTGAGTTCATATAAATCGCAGTAGAATCACGTATTCTCTCTACGGAAATATAAATTGACATTGGTGTTCTAATAAACATTCTATAGAACTGTGAAGCATTTTAGCATTTTTTCAGCTTAAAAATTAAAAAATTAATTATTTCATAATGCTAGTGTATGTTAAACACTTATATTCCAGAAAAGTTCATAAAACTATTTATATACATAAAAAATAATAACCTGTTACGCACTAAATTTAAATGTAAAAATTTATCTTGTAAAATATAAGTATTAAATATTTATGGTTTATAATTCAACTTTAATGACTAATTTGTAATTACTTATAGCTAAATGTCCAAGCGTATATTTCTATGGTAAGCAATCCCCAAAAAAGGGAAGTTTGCAACTCTCATCTCATCGCTTGCATCGTGCTGACGAGCGGTAATGACCGAGCAAACATGTTCCGCGAGTGGTAATTGATGGTCAGTTAAGCCCTTTCTTGCTTTTATATAAGACCTTTTAATAGGTGTCGTTTGAAAAATAAATGAATTAACTGCGTATAATTTTATGACGTTGAGCGGACTAAAAACACCCCCTACCGTTTCACGATTCAATATTATATTTCTACAAGAAGAATTATAAACCTTTCCTTTAAGAAATTTCGTGTTCACCCATCGTTAACAGCGTGCTAAAAAAATGCAATGAACGCCAAACTATGGATCACACATTGTGGCGTATTATCAGTTAAAAAACTTGATTTTATGCAACGCTCTGCTATAAGGACATAAGTCACTTTGTAAGGATTAACAATTTCTATTTTCGACTACTTATTTTTCAAGCAGTATCTTCCTCGGGGATATAAGAGACTAAATTTAAATAGCAGCCACGCAGATTACGAACGGCGAAGGCGGTTTTCTTATACTAAAAGCAAGTGGCATTTAAAGAAACCTAGTGCGAAAATAATTGAGATGACTTTCTAATAATTGACTTCATTAAAGTTGATAATATAATTATTTTTAAACAAAACTTCAAAGCCAATAATATACGAATATAATAAAAAAAAATATTTTTCGAATTTGAATATTACGTTCTCTCACATTTAAAAAATTTCCATGAAGGAATGGTTTTTAACTGCACATAATTCTAATTTTAAATAGGATTTAAAAAATATTATATATCTGGTATTAAAGAAGCAACCTTATAATAAAATATGCAGTGAATATCGTTTCGTGATGATGTATCAAAAAGGTTACTCGGCATTCGTTGTCTTTTTAACAAAGAAGATTTGTGGAACATTATAATTTTCGTTATTTTCTTAGCAGTTTGGCGTCTACATAATTTTTATAGGGTATAGATTTCAGTTTAAACCCACCAACAACTTGTGTGTGTTTTATCATATGAGCATGCGCAGTTTCGTAAATTGTAGTTAAGTCCACATGTGATATAAAATCTAACTTCATTTTCCTGTTTCTCGCATAGCATTTATTTAATATAATACACCTAATGTGCTGTGAATCGAATTAAAATCGGAATTTTTAAAATGTGCATGTGGAGTTAAATTATTACACTACTACGTTATAATGAATTCGACTTTTGAATGTCTTTTGTCAAATTTCTCAACATAATAAATTTAGCGTAAATTGAATCAAAATTAAGATATTACAAACTGCGCATGCATATACTTAAAAAAATTTAAAAAAAAACAGCAAAGTTTTTATATATTCATATAACATTCTATTTATATACAAAATTTATTTTTAGTCAGTGTTTTTGGAAGATAGTGCAATACCGCAACATGAGTTTGCATATAATACGTATGACTCTACAAATTCTGTAAAAAGAGCTTTCTTCCTGTTCATGCAATATTTTATATTTTGCCATATTTCGTTTCAATCGGTTAAGTATTTTCATAGAAAAAAAATTATATTGTTTTTCCATAGGTCAACAAACGGAATAACAGACATGGAAGGCTAAAATATAAGCAAATTGTTTTAATGTTAAAAGAATTTTTCGGCCAAATTGAAAATCAAATTGCTTTTGAGAGCTCTGATTTAGAAACTGCTTTTAAAGTTCAATCAATCAATCATTGACGGCAGTTCAAACAATCAATCAATCATTTGACGGCATTAATATTGCTAATGAATAGTAACAATTAATTCATGTTATTCAATTAAATGTTACTCAATTAAAACAAAAAACTGTGTATCCAGTCTCGTAACAGCGTGAAAACAAATATATATTACAACTTCTATTCCTTTACCATGTAATTCTATATGAATTATGGATTCCACAGAGTGAACACTTGAACCCGAAACTTCAGGCTCTTTCTCACAACTATTGTATAATTTAAGTAGTCAAATAAGATTTTTATAAAATCAAAAGGATTTATGGATGAAAGTAAAATCAGCAAAATCAAATTATGAAATTTAAAGAAATATGCACAAACCAAGTTGATTTGCGTTAATTTAAGTTGACATTTTTGTCAATAAGCTTAAAATTTTGAATTAAAACTTAAATGAAATTAAAATTAACTTAAAAGTCTGATAGACCGAATTTCAGAAAATGGAATTTACAGAGTTATGAGTTAACATACAGTTTAAATTTCAAATTTTAGATTTCCAATTACACGTTACAAAACAACAATATTCAACTGAAACAAACAAAAAAAAAATCCGCAAAACTAGAAAATACGTTTTAATCCATAAAATAGAAGTTGTTCTGACGAATTTCGCTTCGCACGAATTTTCAATTAATTGCGTTGTTTCTGTGCAAGAACAGTTTCTACATAAATCAAACAGCAAATAAATGAAAACTTAAATAAATGAACTATTGCAAAACCTCCTGTACCACAGTGACAGTCACAGTAAACACAATACTTTGCCCTGGATACTAAAATCACCAGATGCCATCTTTGATCAGATGTTACCAGATGTCATCAATAACATCCTAAACGAATACAGCTTTGTGTTCGCTGTCACTGTCGCTGGGAATATTATTTTTTTTTTCAAATATAATTCCTTCCATATAATATCCAATGAAAACTAATAGTCTTCTGACGTACCTGCAACTGCACCGACGACGAAGGCACATAACAACAAATATTTTCGATTCGAAGCCATTGGAGATTGGTAGAATGTCCTTACAGCAACTGCATTCCCCTGCGGTATACGACGCTGTCCGATCTATGTCCGATCACAGCCGATCCTGAGAATGCTTTGTGGATATCGCGTATCCTCGATTCTGTTTTATAAGTGACCCCAAGATAAAAGAGTCCACCTCGGGATCCAAGGCAACCGCCAGCAGTGTTTGACCCCTGTAGCTGAAGGTCCTCTCTTCTTGATCCCCGATAAGATTTGATGAGTCCCAGTGAGCGTTTCTCAATCACCCGGTGATACTGGAAAAGATTTTCGAGGCCACGAAAAATACAGCTATATCATGTGTACTGTATATGTCGGACTTACACATAAATTTACCCCCCCCCCCCAAAAAAAAAAAGAAAAACAGTTTAGAAATTTTATGTAGATACAGCTGCGAAGATAAACACGCAATCGGAACAATATGGAGGAAATATTCAATTGCTATTTGTCAAGCTCATTTTCGGTTTTCTACTTCAGTTTCCGTCTGGAAGTGACATTTTCGCTGTGTAATTCTAAAACATTTGGAATCAAAGCATTTATTTCTGGTTTATATATATGAAAACAAAAGTTAAATTCAATGAGTTAGAGTGCATTGAACTTCTTTCACTTAAAAAAAATCACAATTGGCCCGAACTGGGATTCAAATCCAAGTTTCCGGATTCTTTTTTTCTCTCGACCCAGACCGTCCAACCTACCTGAAAGCATAAGGTATCTGTTTGGACGATAGGGACAATGTCCCAAAATTGAGACCTGAACCCATTGGGCGGGGGGGGGGGGTTACGACATCCACAGGGACCGTACCTTCCTAGAGGTCAATCTATATAACTACAGTGCACCCCCCTTTATTTCTACTTCTTCTTTTTCGACCCAGACCGTCTGACCTACCCGACGGTGTAAGGTATCTGTTTGGACTGCCGGAAAATGCCACCCAATTTAAACCGAAACCCAGTGCGGATGGCATACGTAGGCACCATACCCTTCTTCCCCTACCACCATCCTCTCAGAAGGTCTTACGAACCCACATATTTAACGTGACCGTACTCTGCGTGAAAACGTGGACAATTTGGGAAAAGCCAGGAATCGAACTCGGGTCGTTCGAGAGCAATCCCCGCGCGCTAACCACTGGGATGTCCCACCCCTCTTCCATCATTTGAATCATTGGTTATTTGAATCAGCTATTTTCATTAATCAAATCACGGAAAACGGAGCAGCACGGAACAGAATCACACTTTTGCATAGAAAATCCACCTTATATTTGAATCAAAACCGCCAGATAAATGAATCGGATATTTCTTCTTCTGTCGAAGATTCGTTATTTTATGCTTGGTTTTTATTGTTTCCACTCTCCATTTTTCACATAAGAATGAAAATTGTTGCGAGAATCGATGATACAACAAATTCTATACTGCCATGCAAAACTGGGAGGTTTGAACGGGATTGAAGTCATAATTGGAGTAGCGAAAAATATAAATAAACAGGAATTCGGAAAGCAAAATGTCACGGGGATTCTTACAATTAATTAACAGAAAAGTGTTATCAAAAATAGGGGTAAATACATTACCCGACATAGAAAATGCAACACCATGAAGCTTTGGCCTTATAATTATGCAAATTGCGAGACAAACGCACCTGGCCGATGTATACAAATGATCTGAAATGCTAGTTATGAAATTATTATCTGAGCTAGTTATGAAAGTTAATTGTGAAATTATTATCTGAGATGAAATTAGCTAGAATGAAATTAGCTACATTAGGTAGTTATGAAATTATTATCTGAAAAAAAGTTAGAGCGCGGGATAAAATGGATGGAAACGACTGATGAGTCAACAGTTGTTACTGTCTGTCGCCTACGGAGACATTTTTTCCGAGTTGTTTTTCGTTTCAGAAGATAGATGTTGTTGAAGAGATGCCTGGCGGACGTCGTCGAATTCCTTTTACCCATTTGGACGATCGTGCAAAGGGATTCATTTTAGGCCTACGCGTAATCTGTTAGAGAATGTTAGATTATTTTTAATATATTGTAAGTAGATTATTTTTAATATATTATAAGTAGATTATTTTTAATATATATATCTCGAGCGTGTTCAGAGAAATACAATACCTACAATACATTTGGCACTACCAATATAAAACAAATTATTTTCAGGTTAAATAGGTTTAAGGACAAAATATCATTCTCAAGCTCTTGCAAGAAGGAAAAAATACCAGGCAAAAGGGTATCCATAGGCGCTTTCGCGGTTTTCAAAAAAGATTTCATCTCGAAAACCACAATAATTGGTTTCCGTGACAGTGTTTAATGCAGAAGTGATTGTGTCGATGGAGGGCATAGGATATTTATAATATTGGATTTTTTTGTAGTGATGAGGAAAATTCCCCATCACTCACCTCTTGCATTGTTCATCTCAAATTACCTAATCTTCCCCCCTACTATTAAATCTGCTGCTCTCCGTACTTCTCACCAACTGCCTCAAATTTTTGGCCTAATTAAACTTCATAAAATTAATCCTCCAATACATCCTATAATGTCTAAATGTCCCTACTTATAAGAAAAAGCTTTATATACCTTTCTTAAACCATTTTTAGTAACCATTCTTATGCTATTAATTCCATAGAAATGTTTATTAATTGTTTCTTTAGTACCAAATTCGTACTTATTTGTACCCTTCACAGCTTTGGCGTATTTTCGCTTTTCCCTAACACCCTATCCCCACTGTTATTAGCATTATTGCTAAAAGAACTCTAGTATTATAAATATCTTATTCCATCCACCGATATAATTATTTCTGCATTAAATATTGTCGCGGAAACCAATTATTTTGGTTTCCATGAGGAAATCTTTTTACAAATAACGGACACTCCTATGGGTAGGCTTTTGTCTGGTATCTTTGCTGAAGCCGTGTTGCAGGAGCTCGAGATTTTCCATTTTTACCCCTTAAATCGATTTTG